>BMAU01000357.1:102500-484218 GCA_019973935.1 Trichonephila clavipes | reverse complement strand
AGGGGACTTGGCACCTTTCAAAAACCTAAAATCGATGAAAATATCGAGTTTTTCAATTTTTAGTTTAAAATGTAGTTTGATACCTTTGGTACAATTGAGGGGAAGTTTTGAAACGATCTGATTATTTTAAACGCAGTAAAATGCATTTTAAATATTTTGGCAGCTCTGCCAGCAGTTTAAATGCCACTCCACCTCAATGTTTACATTTTTTTACTTGAGAATAAATCCATTATTTTACATTAAAAACTACAGAGAAGCAGAGGAATCCGTTAAGCTGTGACTGTAACTATCAGCAAAGTTGTTTATTTACATTAGCTTTGCCATTTTCGCTTGCTGTGTGATTTTTAGTTTCATTAGTTTTAACTTCATAGAAACCTAAAACAGCATTTTTTAATGCTACTTCAATCATAATTTTTAATGCTACTTCAATCATAATTTTTAATGCTACTTCAATCATACATTCATTCATTTTTAATAGTTGTTGTTATCGCTTATCTTAGAAAACGTTCAGTACGTGCTTTGCAAATGAATGAAAAGCGATGGTGTAAAGCGAAAGTTGATTGTGAAGTGAACAAAAATTCAGTTTTTTCAAATGTACGCCTGGAAAAATTGAACACTGTGGTAAAAAGGATACCTCTGCTATTGGAAATTATATATTGGTGGACTTTAACCAAGTTAACAATCTTCTTCGAAGTGCAAAGTGCCAATATTGTGAAAAACAAACTTTGAAACTGGAGCTTGGAGCCAAGTTGGGATTTTCATACAATTTAAAACTATTGTGTAGCAATTGTGGTGAAAACAAAACTGTTGTAAACACATCTCTAAAGTCTGTTCAGACCAGCCATGATGTGAATTTGAGAATAACTCAGAAAGCTTTTCACATATTGGGAAAGGTTATTCAGCTATAGAAAAATTTTGTATGGTGATGAATATAGATCAGTGTTTCTCAAAGTGTGGGGCGCGCTTCCTGGGCGCGATGACCTAGAGCGCAGAGCGTATCGAAAATTTGAAGATTTTTTAAAAAAATAACCGGAAAGAAGTAAAACAAAAATGCTTTCTTCCATAATAAAAAAATACACACAACAACACTGACATAATTTATGTTTTATTATCTGGCTTTTTTCCGTCATCAAATAGCTATCTTTGATCCCAAAACGAAATTAAAGAAAAAAAAACGATTTTGTTTTATTTGCTGTATTTCCTCAATGAGAATTTTTTTTTTATTACGTTTTAACATAAAATATTACACGTTAAAAAGAAAAAACGAAACCCAGACCCTGAGAAAAATTCTAAGAAAGATAAACAATTCACCACTGTAATTATTATTGAAATACTGTACATTAGTTGTAGAAAAAAGAAAAAGGAAGTCATGATTCACTTTTCAGCCAGGCTGCATAGTACGTTTGCTAATCATTTGATTGACCTTCAATCTTATGGTATGGTTATTATCAATATTAAGAGAGTTCCCTCCCATCTTTTATGCGTTTGCTTTTCGCTTAGGAAATTGTAGATAATTGAGTTTTTGCGATATTTCGAAAAAAATTGATTGGTTTAACATTTCTGTAGGATAATTGAAAAATGTCTAATTTGCGTCCTTTATTATTATGGTCTCTTGTACTTTTGAATCATTTTAGTTCAGTTTTATTGGATTTTTCTCAAAATCATCAAAAGAATTGAATAGTCCTTGAAAGAAGGTAAATATGCTCTATAAATTAAAATATTCACTAGAATTCCGATTTGTATCGTGTACGGTAAAAATAATTCTAAACAAATGATTGGGTGACTGAGTCCCCCCGCACTACCATTAATGTTAGTATCAGTACGCCTGCTCCCCGGGTTAAAAAACATTTTGAAGTCTCTCTCTCTCTCTCTCTTCTTTTAAATGTTAAAAGTAACACAAATATTCTTCATCGGTATTTTATATTCTTTTTTAATAATTTAACATTAATTCTAAATAACTAATTTGTGAGGTTTAAAATTACAGTTCTTTTAAACAGTTATTTACAATTATAGCATTTATCTAAAAAAAAAAAAAATCATTCTACATTTTGTATACAATGTCGTGCTTTTACAGTTTTTACTCTCCCTTACAGTTCAGCTATTATATCAAGAATAATGTTTTATTTTTTAAAAAATGAACTCATGCGAAGAATCGGTGTTTCAGCCAGTATACGTTTGATGTATCAGTACTGAAGAAGGTATTTTATAAATAATTTCTTATTACTGAATTTGACCGCGGTGGCCAGTGGTATAAATGGTCGGATCGTGACGCGGCTTGTCGAGTTCGGCCCCAGTACCACTAAAAACCCGCCGTGTGGGCAGCGATGCACGTTAAATCTGTTGAGGTTGAAACGTTTTCCCGTTGGTGTGGTGTGGTAGTTAGGAGAGAGTGCCAGCTCAGGTGTCATCCACGTCACTTGACCATGGTTCAAATTCGTGGTCCGTCGTCAAAAGCCCTCGTGCAGCTGAACAGTGTGACGTTAATATTCAATCAATCAATCTTATTACTAAATTAAGAACAAGTTTAATAATTATTAGGGACTTCCACAGGCTTGTCTTGTAGAGGGAAGTTTTTCAAAGGAAGGTTTAATATCAGAAATTGACACTTAAGAGTTATTTTTCTATATTTAGCTGAGATCTATATTTTTGTCTTCAAGGCATCCACTGCAGAAAATCCGGTTTGAAAAAGGTAGGATGTTGAAAATGGTAATAGTATACGAAGTGCTTTTTGTTTTCAGTACAGATAATTCCTCATCCACCTCTACCCCAAATTCAAGAAGCGATTTATTACAAAATTGCCTTTTAATTTTCACTGAATGTGAAATCTATGAAGATTTCTTCTTCGGAAGTTGAGAGCCCTTCTGGGTATCTTGAAATAGATCCTAATCCACTCGTAACTTGCTACCAAGCTGTCCTCATCCAGAAAAATACTTTTAAAAATTCTTTGCCAACATAGCTAAATGATTTTACATGTTTTAAAAACAACTTTCACATGTTTGTTCTAGATTTGTAAGTTTTATCACATATCGAGCTGGGGCTTTTTCCATCATTTACTTCAGTAGTGGTAAATCAAAATTTAAGTATTTTTGAAGAAGATCGCCTTGATTTAATTTTCAGAACCATGCTCGTTCGTCTGTGTACTTGTTTTTATTATGGTAGAATGTTTGCTTACGACTTAAAAATGTATGTATGATATTGTTTTTAATCTACTGCCGTAAATACTTAATTACCGTGAATTACAATTAACGTGGAAATTAAAAAAAATGTACATCAAACTAGATTCGGTAGCTATAGGATATCGAGTCGACCAAAACTGACTGGATTTGTACGAGGAAAAGCATTTTTACATGTTTTGCGCAGACGTCCGATAGGTTGCCCAGGCTCACGCAAACGTACCCTAAAATGCCAGATGTGATGGATATGATAGAAACGACATTGACTAGACTATTTTTCTTATGACATTTGTACTTTGAGAAATGAATATGCTGAAGGAAATAAATCTTTAATTAAATACATCATTTTGCGATCTGTTCAATTTAAAAATTAGAGAAGAAAAATAACATAATTCTAAGTAATATATATATTTTAAATAATTTTCTTAAAATATATATTATAAAAGTTACATATACACAAAATTTAATATACTTATCGTATTAATTTGTACGGTTTATAATTAAAGATCGTATTGTAACTTTAGCGTCTCTCTCTCAAAGTGCATTTTTATTGCAGTAAATACATTATTGTTGTACAGGGGGCGAGACAAAAATTTGATTGAAAATTGGGTCGCCAGTATTGAAAAGTTTAGGCACTGCTTTTAATGTATGAGTGGTGCACAGAGTATTTTTATGACTAATTAATTAATACTAAATTAAGAACAAGTTTAATAATTATTAGCTACTTCCATGGGCTTGTCTTACAGAGCAAAATTTTTTGAAAGGAGCTTTAAGATAAGAAATTGACCCTCTGAGTTCATTTTCTATATTTAGCTGATATCTATATTTTGTCTTCTAAGCAACCACCGCATTTTTGTAATATTTTTTTGTAAAAATGCTTTATATACAAAATTTAATACTTATGTCATGAATACGGTTTATAATAAATATTGTTGCTTTATCGTAAAAGTGCATTATTATTGCATTCAGTAAATTATTATGTATAAGGGGGGCGCGATAAAAATTGTGATTGAAAAGGGGCGCCAGTATTGAAAGTTTAGCTTACTGATATAGATCCTTTTTCATCAACTACATATGGGAAGTGTGCGAGACGGCTGGATAATGCATATACTCTGGCATCTGAAAACATATTTGCGGAAATCCACCGAGAAATTAAAAATGTGTACGAGAATGGAGCTGAAATCACAGACTTAAGTGTTAGTTTTGATGGAACGTGGCTAACTCGTGAGGTCACACCTCACTTATCGGTGTAGGATGTGTTATAGATATGCTCACCGGATATGTTGTTGACTTTGAAGTTATGAGTAAGGTGTGTCGTCATTGCTCTGTGGCAAAAATAAGCTAAGGCCAGTCAAGTGCTGAATTCAGCATATGGTATGAAGGACATAAAAGCGAATGTGATATAAATCACTTGGGCTCATCTACATCAATGGAAATGGAAGCTGCATTAACCTTGTGGAAAAGATCCGCATCACTTGGATTCCGTTATATTACAGTATTATCCGATGGTGATTGTAAAAGCGTTTAACTACTTGTGCGAGAAAAAGTGTATGGACCTGACATTGTGATAAAAAGGAAGAATGTAGCAATCATGTTAGTAAGCGGTTAGGAACAGCTTTGAGATCTACTGTAAAATACTGTCGTGCTCAAGGTATTTCTTTAGGTGGCAAAGCTCATGGTAGTTTGAAAGAAGCCACGATTAAAAAATTAACTACTTACTACCAAAAGGCTATTTTGAGAAACAAAGGGGATGTGAATGCTATGAAAACAGCAATATACGCTACATTGTATGCATAGCATTTCTACTGATGCTCAAACCTCAACATTCGAAGTGTCCTGCAGGAGAAAACTCATGGTGTTTCTACCAATCTGCGATTGCTAATGGGGAAAAACCTAACAATCATAAATTAAATGTAGGAACACCAATAAATGAAAAGTTTCTTCCAAAAATTCTACCGATTTATCAAAGACTTGCATCTAATGGTGTTAGAAAGATGCATTCGATGTGGAACACAAAATGCAAACGAAAGTTTGCATGGCATGATTGGGCAAAGTGTCCGAAAGAAATTTTCGTAAACAAAAGACGTGTTAAGCGGGCAGTAACAGAAGCTGTCTGCGAATACAATAAGGGTACAGTACGCACCATTGTAGAAACACAGAAAGCATTAGGTGTAGCTACTGGAGGTTCAACGAAACAACTTGCTACTATGTAGATTGTCGAAAACAAAAATTTAGAAAACGTCGTCAAAATGCCAGTAATAGCTGGCTCTTAAATATTAAAAAAGCAATACATAAAAAAAGAGTTATTAGCTAGGAGGAGAGAAGAATGACTTATGGCGCAGGCCAATTTAAAACAAACCTGTTTTGAAAAAATAATACATTTTAGCATAAATTGTTTTTACTATTTTATTTTAGATATTGATTTAAGTAGCAAATTATTTTTTTATAAAAAGCTTTTTAAATTTTCTATTGTACATTTCATGTATTTTTATTACATTTATTTCATATGTATTTCATTTATTTTTAATATATTTCATAGATGTTTCTTAATTTGTAAAAAATAAGTCACAATGATATTTCCTATTTTCGTAATTTGGGGCTCACAGACAGGCACTTTAAAAAAGCATATTTTTGTTTAATATTTTTTGAATTGAATTGTATTATGTTTTTTATTTTAAAGTATATATTTATACAACATATTGAAAAATTATTACAAAAATTTAGACATTGTTTTGATATATATTTGCTGATTGTTATTCTTAAAAATGCATTTTCTCAGTTCGAGTTTTCATGAAATCATGGTCTTTAAAAAGTACAAAACTTCTACAGATATTTATCAAACAACTTGAATTTTGGTGTGTAGCATCAATCTTTATTTACAATGTGCTTAATTAAATTAGGGATCCATTTTCAATATTTTGAATAAAAAAAAAATTTATAAAGAAAATGTAGCAGAAGTCATGTTTTTAGCTTTTTTTTCCATTAATGTTTTACATTTTATTTTTTTTCAAAACTAATTTGTTTGTTGCAAATCGATCCCTAAAGTTATTACTCATAGTCTAATAAATCCCCAAAAATTTTGGTGTCAAATAATGATAATTGTAAAAGAAAGAAGAATTTTGAAAATCGGTAAAAATTTTTTTTTTAGAAACTTTAAATTTTAAATTTTTTTTAAATTTAGGAATTTTTCATGGTGAAATTTCTTATTGTAGTAGTAACTGTTAATAATATACAAAAAAATATTTTTAAAACCCTTAAATAAAAAAAAATTGAAAAAGGTGCCGAGTCCCCTTAAATGAATGCTTTTAGTTTGTAGCTTTGTTGAACTCTGAATAGTGGCCAATGACGTCGAATTAGGTAATGTTTCAACATGTATGCGACCATTTGTGACCGAATGGGGACCCACACACGTTTTGTGTTTTAAAATCCATGTATAAAGTTACTCTGTACCACACGCGGAGGGAGTGAATAATGAATAAACGAAATTGAAAATTTATTAATTAATAAACGGTTTTTCCCTATATCTAAGACTGCGTCCCATAATTTCAAAAAATCGTATCCCAAAATAGCGCAATAACTATCGTTAATCTCTTGCTTCGTTATAAAAAAAATATGTTGAATTGAAATTCCCCCAATGACAATTGTATTTAATAGCAACCGATAATTTCGTGTCTCACTTTACGGTTTTAATCTGAATTGAAACATTAAATTCCTAAAGTTATCACTCTTTATTTTAGTGAAAAAAGGAATTAGACATTAAGGAATACGGATGCACCTGTGTCAATTAAAATTCTAAATTTGTGATGTTTTAACATTAGCCTTTATTATTGGTAGATCGAATATATTGTCTCGAGATTGAATAGGGAAAACCGCTCCTCTACCAAATGAAAAAAAAATCTAAATACGGCTTTCTCCGCGGGAGTTTAGAGTCTCGTTCCTGTTATAACGTTGAAAACCCCTATTCCCAGAATTTGTGTGTGACCCTCTCACCGGATCCTGGGGGCTGCGTAATTGTCATGACGATTCTCGAAGTGAGATGTCTCCCATCTAAACCGGGGTGACTTGAAATAGAATAATCGCTAGCCGCGTTTCTCCGGGGGGGGCTGGTGGCGGGCGGCGTTCTCGTCCCTCCTCCTTCTTCTACACTCTGCCTGTCTATGTCCCTGAATTCCACAATAAAAGCATTTGAAAAACGTTTTCCTTTCTGTTAAAAGAATTTCCCCCTGATTTACGAGCTGTAACTGAACTGGCCCCTCCTGTAGACGGTCGACCCCTTAGAAATTGATTTCTTCTAATCTATCCGCTAATGCTGAAAGAACTGGATTTTCCGTTTGTGCAGATGACTGTAAACCGGAACTCTCTTCGCTCGCTATTTGATTCAATTTCATATTTTTTCTCTTCTATCAATGCCGCATTATTGATTCTCGTCTAAATTCAAAGGATCACGCACAAAGCGGCGGATGTCATTTCTTAAACCACTTACGAAACGAGATTGTAACAATTGGTCGTTCACATTTCTCACCGCGGTATTTTTGAGCCGAATTTCCTGATTGGAAAATCTGTGTTCCCAGTTTATTGATGCGTGCTGCGAATTCTTGTACGCTCTCAGAAGGACCCTGGATACATGATGAAAATAACTGGAGACGCGTTGATAAGGTACAGCTTTCTCGAATCTTCCAATATAAATTCTTGCGATATCGTTATATTCTGTCAATTGACTGTGGGTTGGGTCGGATAAAAAAAATTCTCAGCTATTCCCGCTAATTTTAATTTCAGAATCGTTACTTTCTCATCGTTTGACCACTTGCCTAAATTCGCAACATCGTTTTATTTTTCTAAGAACCTACATGTATTCCTAAAAGATTCACACTCCGTCGTACATTGGGATTGAATCAATTAGATGAAATTTCCGGAAGCCGTTTGCGTCATTAGGGGTCTGATTGTCGTGTACGTGGCATGTTTTTTTAATTTATTAATTAAGACAAATTTCTAACGAGTTTATTCACCAGCGGAAACCGTTAAATTAAAACAAAATTCAAGCACTCGTGCGGGTAAAAGAAATTCATGAACTCTTAAATTTAAATAAAACTTTTAACTAATCGGCTCTCGCGTAAATACATGCATAGAGAAAAAAAAATTCACATCAATATTAAAGAAAAAAAAATAAAAGATTACCAGTACCCTGTCATCTCTGCACCGTGGACTCTTCCTCTCACAAAACTGCAAGAAAAAAATTCACAGTATCAAATTCAATATATAAAACATAAGTAGCACATGAGATGAAAATTTGTCGTGATGATCCATCCAAAAAACGTTTACAATATCAAAGGATGTAAAAAAATTCTGATGACCGAAAAAATTCAATATCCTGGTCACGACACCAGATAATGCCATGCTTTACTTTATTTAAACTATTTAAATATTTAATTTATTCCCCATTGAATCCATTTTAAATAAAACCCGGTTCTACTGACTTTGCATCGCATTATAGTAAGTTTAAACATTAGATCTTTAAAAAAAGACAAATAAACTGTACACTAAATCAAAAGACATTCTTTAATTAATCATTAATTTATTTTAAAACAATAACATTGAAATTAAGTTAAAACATAAGAGACACATAGTAAGATTTACTTAACTGATAGAGATCGAGGGAGAGAGGAGTCATGTCGCTGCCTGGGTCCCCACCTGCGGTAACTAGTGGAAGGGACGTGTCAGACCAAGTGGGTGTGAGGAATGCGTCAGAAGGCGCGACAATTCGGGGTGCATCCGCTTTTATTCCCGCGACGGCTTGCTCCTGTATTCTGGAGCCGGATTCTTTACATTAACTCATTCATTATGTCTGATTGGTCTATAGTCGGGATGAATACCGTCTCACGGTCAGTGACATCCCCAAGCGCGGGAAAAATCTAATGACTCCCCTATACCATGATATAATTTAGCAACTGGGAACAATGCCCCCTTCCAGGCGTGGGAACGCGTCACCCTTTTCGGTGGGGTAAAGAGACGCATTCACCAAATTCCATCCGTTGTAAACAACAACAGGGCAGATGTAAAAATTACAGTTGCAACCTTAGGGACCGGCGACCTCCCATCAGGTTGTATTGTAGCTTTATCAACAAATAATAGCATTATTGCATTCAATACAGTGTTAATATTTGGGGGGGTGATGAAAATGATTGAAAAGTGGGTGGAGTGAGAACCTTTGGTCTAATGTCATCATTAAATCACATAAAATTGCTCAACACTACAATCGGTTAATTCATGAAGTAAGTAACTTCACGTGGAAAAAGCAACATTATGAAAATGGTTATGACGAACATCCACTGGTAACATTTAATCAAATCGGAAAAATAAACTAGCAACTCCTTGAAAGAAGGTGGTATTTAAAGTCTGAAAGTCGAACTAAAATTACTTTGGTTAAATTAATTGTACCCTGTATATCTAATAAGTGCTTTCAAAAGAACAGTCCTACAAAATTTAATTCACGCTGCAAAGAAGGCGGTAAGTTAAAAAATTAAATTTCAATCAATGACAATATTGATGAAATTAACTGTTCCTTACATTCAATGATAATTTTTGTTTGAATCTGAACACTAAAATTGTACAATCGCCTGAGAGAAGGCGGTACTTAAAAAATAAAGGCCGAAGAAAATAATTACATTGGTTAAATTTATCGAAACTTCTGTCCAATCATCGCTTTCATCAGAATCAATGGATCAATTAACTGAGTAAAGAAGGCGGTACTTTAAAAATAAAACCAATCTACGATGACATTTAATAAAATAAAGGGATCAATCAAGGCTTTTGTTGCAAGATTTCAACAATAAAATTATTACAGCTTTTAAACAGGGCGGAACTTTTAATGTTGAGGCCAACTATGCTTAAATTGGTTAAATTAGTTATGGTTTGTATCCAATCAGCTCTGTCATCAGAATCTGAGCAATGAAATTCAATTAAGTAAGGAAGGCGGTATTTTAAGAATACGAGACAAAACATGATATTGGATAAAATAATTATGTGATCTGCCTCTCACCAACGCTTTGTTGAACAATGCCATTAATAAAATTATTAAATTACTGAAAGAAGGCGGTACTTTAAAAGGGAAGGAATGAATATTATTAGATTGGTTAAATTTTTAATGAGACTTTCACCAATCAAAAGGTAACATTTAAATCTGAGCAATACAATTTAATTAGTGTTTTAAAGAAGGTGGTACTTTACAAATGTAAAAGAATCTAGGGTTCCATTGGTTAAATTAAATGCGGATTTTATCCAATCAGCTCTGCAATTGTTATCGGTAATAAATTAAGTGCTATAAAATAAATGCAGTATTTTAGAAATAAAAGTAGTAGTTCTCTCTCTGTGGTGACATTTGTGATTTACATTCAACTAACATTTTTTTAGCAATTTCTACATTAAAGTAATGAAATTATTGATAAAAGGCGATACTTTGGAAGTAAAGGTCTAAATATAGCTACATTGGTTATGTTTATTGATGATTGCACATAATTAGCGCTTTCATTAGAATCAGAGCAGCACAGTTTTAAATAATGTTCTAAAGAAGGCGGTACTTTAAAAATGAATGGAAATATAAGGATCTAATGGTATAATTAAATGCGGGCGTTATCTCGTCAGCATTGTCATTAGAGATAATCTGGGTAATTTTTTAAAAAATATATATAAAGAATGTGCAAGAATTTAAAGATAAAGTCAATATTTGTTTATATATATTGATTTGAATAATTGTGACTTAAATTCAATGGATGTATTTTATATGATCCGTTGGAGGATGAACAAAAATACTACACAAATGTTGTTTATGGCGGTTATCTACATTGTTAAACGCGCACATTGAACTGCGTACTTAGTGTTCACTACGGGTCACACAATCTGTAAATAAGCCACCCATCCGGTATAGTGGTTAGTGACGCTGACTGCAGTGCCGTAGGGCCTGAGTTCAAATCATGGGTAAGGCATGGATTCATAGTAAGACATGGATGTTTGTGTTGTAATTATTTTCTTCTTTGTGGTGAATGCTTTACGCTTACTTCTATGTAAGCCCCCGTGTGATACTTTGTGGTTCACGGGGTTATAAATGTTCTCAATAAAGTAAATATTTTAATATGTCCATTGAGTTATATTTTTATTAAATATATTTTTATAGAAATCAAATTTTCTCGTCCTCTCAATTAATTTCATAGAGAATTTTAGGTTAACAATAACAGTTTGTAGCATTTTAACATAAATTCTTTATTGAAAAGGCTTTGAAAACTTTCTTTGCGTTTTGTATTCTGAGGATAACTTTGACTTGTTCATTTGTACATTCATTGACATTCAAACGAAGATTGTCATGTTCAAAAGAAAGAAGTAATGAAGAAGGAAAATCATTTTTCCATTCAAAAATTCTTATAAAATTTTATAAAGTAAAATGATATTATTGATACATTTAAGAACTCTACACAAAGCTTCACAGGGATTCTAAGAATTTTGCGAATTGTTATTTTGTTTCAATTAGCGCATCCTTCTTTTATCTCACTTAGCTTCATTTTATTTATGTAATTCATTGATTAATTTTTATACAATGTTAATAAAGTATTACATATTAATATGTTCACTATGGAATTTCAAATAAATTCATTTTGTATCGTCACATAACGAAAGGAACAAAATATTAAAAAGTACATTTCAATGCCTTTTTTTATTTTATGCCTTACGATTTAATTTTTATAATCTTAATTATTTCAATTTAGGCTCTGAATAATTTTTATAGTACAGTTTTCATTTATTTTAATTTACCTAAACTTATTATAATGTACCTATGTTTATGCTAAGAATATCTATAAAATATTTTCTTTTATTCCTTCCCACTCTGTTTGCTTTTTAAAATGATTTCTGTTACGCAAAATGATGATATCATGTTACGAAAGTAATGAGAAAATTGCATCCATTATTTCTTAGTGATTCCTGGAAATCTATCTGATCTTTGTGTTAGATTATCCGAAGTTAGTTACTGCAAATGAGAATGGGAAAATGACAATTATTTTTAGATGTTACTTCAGAATGAAGGATTCCAAAACCGAGAAATAATACTTTTAAGGTGGTGTTTTTTTAACCGCATTAATTTCATATTGTTAAATAAGAACATAAATTCCTTATTATCAGGAAAAGAAATTCCTAAAATAATACATGTGTAGAATATAAACAATGTCCAATCAACTATCTTAAAATATAAACAAGTAAACTACATTTTTATTATTAATTCCTAAACTTCGGCAGAGTTAATTTCGGGCAGAAATATCAAAATACAGAGTGCTTACAAGCAATGGAATCGATTTAAAAAAAAACATATTACCGGAACTACTGCGCAATTTACAATAAGTGGTACAGGAATGTAAAGATACGTACATTCAGTTTCCTTTTCTCTTACTTATGTTCAAAGTGTGACCCACATTTTACACGCCAAATGTAATCCAGTTCAAGTCCTACATTTTGTAGCAACACTCTATCAATTTTCCGTAATACTGCACAAATGTATTATTTAAGTTTTGGAAGTTTTCAGCATAGGTGGTACATAAACAATGTCTTTGACGTAACCCCATAAAAAGATTCCGCATGGTGTTAGCTCTGGGGATCTTAATGATCATGTGATTAAGGGAAAATCACTGTCAACAGCACCCCTATCCATCGGTAGGAAAGCTGCTGGTTCATGAAACAGCATACTTGCAAAGATGAATAAAGGGGGGCTCCATCCTGCTGAAACACAAAACATATGCCTTGTCTTCTCGTAATTCAGGAAATAATCAAATTTGCAACATGCTTAGATAATTGTCACTAGTTTCCAATTTTCCCCATAGAAAAACGTCCCATACAATTTTTTCCGTGACATCGCTTAAAAACATTAACTTTTGTCGAATCCCCAGTGAACTACACAATGTTATGAGAATTTTCACTTCCCCACACTCTGGCATTATGATGATTTGCATGTTTTAATAAACGAAAGGATGCTTCATCTAAGAAAATCCATTTATTGGCGAAATCTTAGCTTTCTAATTCCTCTTACATACGAAAACAAATGCCCAAATGTCTCCGAGATTCGAACCCAGGTCCTAACGGCACAGAATTCAGCGTCGCTAACCACTATACCGGATGGGTGGCTTAATAATAAGGTAATATACAAGATGATAAAAAATAAGGGAATATACAAGATTATAAAAAATAAGGTAACATACATAACATTAAAAAGGAAACAAATAATTAAAACATAAAAGTACAAAAAGAATAAAACAAACAAAAAAAACAGTGAACAATATTAAAGAAAGATATGAGAAATATCGATAGCAACCACAGAACTAAAATCAAACGTCTAGGTAACCATATTGTAATGTTATCGCTGAACTTGGCGAATTACAACTACAACTTGGCACGTAGCACTCCGATATCAAATAAGAACCCAAAGTTTAAGAAGTCTCAGGGGTGTTAAATTTCTCTAGAGGTCTGAAAATATAAACGATTTTCAAACGGGTATAATTCATTAAATTTAAATTAAATGATTCGAATCTTTTACATGTTATTTAAAATAGAATGGGGCTTCAGAAAAGAAGAAAATGTTTAAAATATAATAATAATTTTAAAAGTCATAAGCATATGAAAATTCTATAATGAATATTAGGTATTTTTTGCTTTGCGCACGCTATTTTCTAAAATATTAGCCTCTGATGTATAAAACTTTACAGAATTATACAATGCATCATACTCTTTAAATCCTACCTAGTTTTATTATTATATATCTTTTGTATTTAAAAATATTTGTAAAATATTGCAATTTTTTAAATATTTTTTAAAAATGTATATTTTTTATTTATTAAAATATGTAAGTTATTATTCTATTTATATAAAAGTAGCTACAAAGTATTAAGAATACATTTGCCTTTATAAATCAACTTATAGCTAGTAATTAAACCTACTCTTTTAAAAAATAGCATGCGCGACGTAAAACTTAATAAATATTTCTTATAGAAAAATTTCTTATTTTCATATGCTTATAATTTTTAAAATTATGATTATATTTTAAACATTTTATACTTTTCTAAAGCCCCATTCCTTTATAAGTAATGTGTAAAAGATTCGAATTATTTATATTAAATTTAAAGAAATTATACCTGTTTGAACATTGTTTATATTTTCAGACCCCTAAAGAAATTTAAATCCCCTGTGACCTCTTAAAGTATTACTCAATAAATATTTCCTAAATCAAGTTAAGAAAGCCCATACCGATATTTATATGGCATACATTCAAAGTTTTTAAGGTGACTGGTTAAGTTCAGAACAGATGAGTAGGAATTGCTTTTCATACTTAGCATTAATTGAATTAAAATATAAGTATAAATTTTATTAAAAAATGTCTTATTTTACGAAAAAAATCATATAACTGTAATTTTTTGGCAAAAAATGAATAACATATTTTCAAAACATTCTCCTTTTAGGTATTACAAATTGAATCTTCTTTTTCTGTCGAAAATGTTATTATATTTTGATCATATAATAACATATTTTAAATTCAATGCTATTTAACATTCTAAATTTAATATTGTTCATTAGAAAATTAGATATGCATGTATGTAAGAGTTTCGTCTGATATAGATGAAATTTTATGTAATATCTGCTGTGATATATTGTAATTTTGTAACAGTAAATGCGCAGTGGTTGTACGGATTTCTATAAGCTAATAATCTTACCAATTGGTCGTCTAAGTAATTTTCTCAAAGTGCATCTGAAGTTACTGCACCTTGATTGAAGTGCATCGCATACAAATATCTCTTGTGAAATTACGGTTAATATTTGACCGATGGGAGACTCTAGTGAATTCGACTCTCAATTATGTTATATATACGAGATAGATGGGAGCTATGTTTACAGCTGAATGTCAAAATCACAAATATTTTGCATACACATACAGTATTATTTGAAAAAAATATTCAATTTTTCGAGAGACAATGGCCCTATATTAATCATCATAGATTAGTATCGTATTCTTAACACTTTTAGCAAAATATAATCAGTCATATTAAGATTCATTAGGGAGCAGATATTTTTCAATTTTCTTTCATTAGAGAGCAGCTGTAATATAAAGGTTATGGTCATGATCTCGTGTCCATACAGCTACTTAAGATCCACGGTTGAAGTGAGTTAAATTTGTCGAGGCTCAAGTGAGTGAGTGAATATTAAGGTCGCATTGTTCAGCTACACGAGTGCTTTTGGCGACGAACCTCGTCATTTTGAACCATGGTCAATGGACGAAGACAACACATGAGCTCGCATCCCCTCTCCCAACTACCACATCACACTACACCAATGAGAGGACTTTTGAGCTGTCGACAGATTTAATGTTCATTGCTCCCCTACACGGCGCGTCTTTAGTGGTACTAGGCTCGAACTCATGACACGCCAGCCACGAATCCGTTACCTTGACAACTAGTCTACCACAGACCCAAAAGATATGTTAAGATGATGCGACGTAGATTAATTGTGACTTTTATCACAACAAAATAATACAAAGTACAAATATTTATACCATGTGGATGGATTGCTAAATGTATATATCCTTGCTTTGTGGTTTGGAGTAAGGGACTAGCTCAGGTATCATCCTCATTCTCGGTAGTAGTACAAAATTTAGAGTTATGTCCCCAAAAGCCCCCTTTGTGTCACTTACAGTACTTCATTAATAAGTACTCTCGTTCACTATTATCTCAATAAATTTAGATAATTATTACTTATTATACAAATCTTAGAAAATACAGTGTTGTTAGTAAATGCTTAAGCATAGCACTTTGTCGGTGTGATGTTGCCGCGGTTACTGATTGGTCATGGTCAGGAATTAGAGCCTTATTGGTACAATACCTTGTAGAGGGATTGACACACGTTACATCTGCAGATCCTTTTATCTACTGGCGGTACTTCTAAGTACCACTCACTTTAAAATTACATAGAAGAGCCCTTTTTATGAATACTCTGATGACACTTAATAGGGATATTCTTTAAATTTCACTCATCCCAGATATATGGTAGCACGGGTTCTATGGTGAGTATTTTAACGGAGAAGGCGAATAGTTTTATAGCAGAAAATGCGTTTTCAGCTGACGGTGATTTAATCGGATTGCGAAGAGTATCATTTTTGTTTCGAAAAAATAGTTAATGTCAAAAGGTGTCTTATTTTTTTTTTGTACGTTAATGAAGACTTTCGAAAACGATTTTACTATTTACACTGGCCTCAAAAAGTTAAGGTACAACATGTTTTTCGAAGCTCACCATAAAAAAAATGGCAGTAACAATAAAATGCATAGTTTACGTGAATGATAATAAGGAACTTTAAAAACATTAATGCAAAAACGATTGCTAACACTTTTATTTTATAGAAAAGAACGTATATTTATGAGTGAGAGAAAAATATGCAAATATCAAGCTTTCGTACTTTTGTGTGTAAGTTGTGTTTATTTTCAACAGTTGTTGGCAGTTTCGGTGACAATAGTCAATAGAGTTTAGAAAATGTCTCAGAGACGTCGTTTACCCAATTCGTTAAGGTGGCGGGCAGTTGGATGGATGGAAATGGGATTGTCGCAGGCTGATGCTGCTAGACGTCTCAATGTGTCTCGTAGTGTTGTTCAGCGACTTTGGGATCAATACCAATCCGAAGATTCTGTGTCCAGAAGACCTGTTCCAGGCCGACCACGAGCTACAACACCTGCAGAAGACCGTTTTCTAGCTCTTTCGACACGAAGGAGAAGAACCACTACTGTGCCGCAGCTCGTTGCAGACCACTTTCAAGCATCAGGAAGAAGAATCTCCGCTACTACGGTGCGAAATCGTCTTCACAATGCAGGTCTGTATGCAAGAAGACCAGTTGTGTGCGTTCCCCTCAACGGACGACAGCGAAGGAACCGCTTATGCTGGGCAAGAGAACATGTTTCTTGGACGCAGCAACAATGGGCTTCTGTGCTATTCACAGACGAGTCCAGATTTACAATGGAGAGTGATTCAGGGCGTCTACTGATCTGGAGGGAACAGCGCACTAGATACCATCAATCCAACACTGTTGAAGACACAGTTATAGAGGTGGTGGAATCCTGGTTTGGGCAGGGATCTCGCTCGGTGGCCACACTGACCTGCATGTGTTCCATGGAGGAACCGTAACTGGTCTTAGATATCGGGATGAGATCCTTGATCCATATGTTCGCTCATATGCTGCTGCTATTGGTAACGACTTCATTCTGATGGATGATAATGCCCGACCTCACCGAGCTCGGATTGTTGAGGAGTATCTGGTGGATCACGGTTTGGAACGAATGGAATGGCCAGCTCGATCTCCAGACCTGAATCCAATAGAACATCTTTGGGACTATCTTAGCAGAGAGGTTGCTGCTTTAAATTCTCCTCCAAGGTCGTTACATGAGCTGAAACAAGGCTTACTCTGTGTCTGGTCTTCGCTTCCTATTCCGGTATCCGACAACTTAATAAACAGCATGGGAAATCGATGCCGCCAATGCATTCAAGTTAGGGGTGGACACATTCCTTATTAGAACCCATTTTGTATTGTGTTTATGCCATTTTACCACATAACACTGTGATGTGCTGTTTTCTCCAAGAATGGACTTTTCCGCAGAGATTGCTTTTTTTGTTATAAATCGTTTTTGCAATACACTTATACAAATTTCTATGACGCATTCAATAAAAAACTATTTAAGGCACATATCCTCCAAATGTTTTGTTTCTACATTCATTCATTTGCAAATTAAACACAAAAACCCGGTTGTACCTTAACTTTTTGAGGCCAGTGTATTTTAAGTGAATGGTGAATATAATTCATCTTACTGTTGAATATATTTAATTAAATTAACTAGCTCTAATGGATTAAATTTCCCAAACTTAAGTACTTTTGTAGGAATATCTCTTAGGTTTCAATGCATAGATTCAAAAAAAAATATTGCATGAAACAACTGCAATAACTCATAATGCGGTAGATAAAAGATTAAACCAATGATTTAAATTTTGATATTAGTTCACTTAGACAGTACTTCGATACAAGCTTAGGTGACAGCTCATTAACTGTTTTTTTGTGTGTGCTTTTTTTAACTTGTTATATTTTGGCATTTCTATCCAACTGATTTAATTAGACAGCAACCCGAGAGTCATAGAGTCACCTCAGGCTCACGAAATATGTGATTCTGAGAAAACTGTTTACCTGTTAATAATCACCTTTTGTCAGTATCCTCCTATATGACAGTCTTCATGGGAACTAAAATGTATTTGCCGAATATATCTCTTTTTTTGCGTGTAGCAAACATTTTTTTTTACAATCTTAAGGTACTTTGGGTGTTTGAGTCCTCGCGCGACCACTTTAGTTCCGAAATATGTTTGTTGAACTGGCTACGTTTTTCCTCTGTAAACGACTAAGTGGGTTCGATAACTGTGTTGTATGCATCATTTTGGTTTAAAAATGCAAATGATGAGAATGTAAAAAATAAATGAGCATCTGCAATTACTACTAAAGGAAGAAACTGATAAAGCATGGGAAGAACTTGATAAAATAATAAATATTAATTATAATAGTGAAAGTTAATTTCAGAAAAGAAGTTAGTTTCAGATGTTTTGATTTGAAACTTCAATTTTCAAATGCTACCTCCATCAATAAATATATGGAATCGCAATTGTTCCACAAAACACACTACATCCTGTCAAAAATACACAAGATCCAAAACATTCAACATGTTAGTTGTCGATCATCAAAGGACAATAAAACAACAATAACGGGAACAAAATGTGACAGTTTTGCCCACAATTATCATTCATGTAATGCTACTGAAAAGTGAATGCGTTTTGTGTCCTTTATTAAAGTAACGCACATTTGAAACATTTTTGTTCAGCTTTATTGCATTTTTCCCAAAATATCAAAGAAAAATTGTAAAATCCTTAAAAGTAGGCATGCCTACTTTCTCTTAGTTAAATTATTCACTGGAATTATGATTTTATTATGTGTACAATAAAAACAGTTATAAAATAAGGATTGGGTGTCACACTGTCACACCGCGAGACCACTTACGTTAGTATCTAGTGCACAATTGTTTCAGAGTTTAAATTCTTATTCAATTACTACTAATACCTCACACTCTCTATATACACTCAGGAACATTGAAAATAGTGACCCAAGAAGAAAGCATCAGATTGAAATGAAATTTAATACACATAATGACACAGATGAGAGATTCATATGATCTCAAAAACAAGACAATTAAACGAATACAGGGTGTGCAACGACACAAATATTGGGCAAATTCAATAGCGCGTTGAACCACCCCCAGCTATAATACATGCCGCCTTACGGTCCGGCATTGGGTGGATTAGATACCTTATGTCATCTTGCCGCAGATGGGCCCACAAATCTTGAACAGCCAACTTTAAATCGTGTACAGATTGGCACGATGGCATCTGCCGTTTTAGCTGATCCCACACGTGCTCTACAGGGGACAAATCGGGGGAGCGGGCTGGCCATGGAAATCTGAAAATGACGTAAGAAGTCTTGAGCAACTCTTGCTGTATGCGGACGAGCATTATCTTGCTGGAAAATTGCCCCTGGGAGACCATTTAGGAAAGGTCCTACATGGGGTCGAAGAATATCATCAACGTAACGTTGGCCCGTTAAGGTCCCACACATCACAATTAAAGTGGACCAGCTATTATAGGCTATGCCTCCCCCAACCATTTACACCAGCTGTACGGACAGTGTGACATAGAACAGTGTGGGGGGCTCACCAGGGCACCTCCACACAGGCACACGATTATCATCTGTCCCCCAAAACAACCGGGTTTCATCACTAAACACAACCTTTTGCCAATCTGTGACATTCCACATTGATCTGGCTTGGCACCACTGTAGACGCAGTTGTCAACGTTCCGGTGTTAAATGGAGTGCACGGAAAGGGTGCTTGGATTTAAGGTTTGCTTCTGCAAGGTGTCTGGAAATTATTTGTGGA
Organism: Trichonephila clavipes; assembly: GCA_019973935.1. Classification (NCBI taxonomy): domain Eukaryota; kingdom Metazoa; phylum Arthropoda; class Arachnida; order Araneae; family Nephilidae; genus Trichonephila; species Trichonephila clavipes. The sequence goes on along the minus strand of BMAU01000357.1, from coordinate 464,018 downwards.
ACAATTGCTACGCCTTCGTCTGATCGTATCATTGAAAGAGTCACTGTGGGGTCCACAAGTGCTTACCGCGCGATCCTTCGATCCTCTCTCCTCGTGGTCTTCCTGGTCGCTCCAGACCCGATTTTCCGCGCGTGGGTACCTTCTCGTGTCCACTGCTCCCAACAATTTATAACGGCACACTCCGAACGATCCACCTCGCCAGCAACCTGGCACGTCGACCAACCTGCAGTTTTCATCCCGATGATCAGGTTTCTCTCAAACTCGCTTAACTGTGAGAAATGTCTCCTAGCACGTTTACCTGGCATGTTTCGCTTACCAAAGTCTTCCTACAATCGGCGGGTAATCGTCACGTTTACGTGTCTTCGAATTTGCGCTGGCTTCCATAGCACTCTCTTCCTGATTGTAGCGCTCACCTCGGCGTGTATGAGCATGCGTATTGGCACAAAACTTGGATTATTTGCATATCACATTACGCTGTACTTATTTGCAAAGTTTCGCCAATGTACTTAGTTTCCTTCTTCGGTCGCTATTTTCCATGTTCCTGAGTGTATTTATTTATCTTGTCGGAATTTTCAATCGTTTATAAAATAGTTTCTATCCGTCCAATCAAGTGCAATATTTTTTTTTTAAAAAAACTTGTAGGGGATGGCACTTGATGTTACAACAGTCTTCTTTTTCAAATATTAATTCATTAATTAAATTTCACTTTATAATTTTAAATTTATTCTGCGTTATTTCTTTTGTAGTTACAATTAGATACTACAGATGAGACGCCAGTACGTTTTTTCTAGCGAAAAAAAGTATTGGCGTTTAATTTTTTTTTACATTACTTGTTTTTATAACGAAACTGAATATATGCTCTAATACAATAAAGTGGTCGAATCAGCCTAGTATTTATTGTCACGGACACGTAGCTGGTGTGTCAAGAGTTCGAGATCTAGTTCCCATTAAAAACCCATCGTGTAGAGGTTTTGCCACGTTGAATCAGTCTAGAATCAAATTCCTCCTTTTTCCGTGGTGTGGGAATTTGGAGTGAGTGAATACTGGTGTTGCACCGATCAGCTACACGAGGGATTTTGGAGACAGACCTCGTAACTTTGAACAATGGTCAAGTGACGAGGATGGCACCTCAGCTGGCACCCTCTTTCTTAACTACCACACCAAACCAATATGAGTAATTTTGAGCTCTCGACAGATTTATGGGTAATGCTCCCCTATGAGGCGGGAATTCAGCGGTGCTGGTCTCGAAATTACGACACGCCAGCCTCCATGATCACTAGGCTACCACGGCCACTTTTAATTTTGGAGAGTTGGCCAGTTCCTGTGTCACCCTCGCCCATCGACCATGGTTCAAAATTACAAGGACCACTGCTAATAGTTTTCGTGCGGTCCTATAGTGCGACGTAAATATATATAAAACACTTACTTACTCCCCCATGTACCGTACTTATTCGAATCTAAGCCCTACCTTAAATTCACGACAAGTTTTTTTGTAAAAAAAGGAAAAACGGGGTACAATGGTTTATCGATATCCTATTTTAAGAGGACATGTAACGATTTACGTAAAAATTTTTAATTTAAGGGTTATAAAAAATTTTTTTGGTTGCCTCTTACTTGCGTATACTATGTAAAAAACAGATTTTTTGCTCAAAATAATAATGAAACTTATCAAAAAAATTAAAATTAATGAAGGGATTTTAAAATGCTACTCTCCTCCAACAAAAATTTACGTACACGCATGAAATTTGATTTACAAGTACGTCAAACTATGTGTAACAAAAATTGTTATGGGTTTTGCGATAATGTGATTGGTATTTGTACAATACCTCTTTTTCTGAACGCTTAGTGAAAATTCCTTTAAAAATATATAAATTCCGAGTTCAATTTTTTAAAAAAAAATAAATATTGTTTTGATTCAAAAAAGCATACCATTTTTGTTACATGTACCATGGCCAATGAGTAAAAAAAAAAAAAATCAAAGCATTAGGCACCAGAGGAAGAAAAAGTTTTAACACTTTAAATGAAGACAAACTATTTATTTTATCTTTCTGAGAAAAGTAAGTTTAAATTTTGATTTGCCATAGGGATGTGAATAAAACCGAACGTAAAAGCTATCATATAGTTCTGCGTTTTTTTATATTTAGATCTTTCAAATTTTGTGAGGTGATAAAAAATTATATGAAAAATAATTTAGGCTAAAAAAATTAAATTGGTTTTTTGACCGATTTTGGTCAATTGAATCTTACTGTGTCTTCTTAAAAAATTAAAATAAACTTAAAAGGAGAGCAAACAAGAAGTGAGTAAAACTAGTTACTTTAACAGTATTATAAACTTTTAAATCATACGTAAGTCTGTAATTGCTTTAATTGACTCATCCAATGAATATTTTTCTTCGATTCTAAGCCGCATTCGATTTTGAGTAGGGTTAACATCGGTAGAAAGGTGCGGTTTAGATTGGAGTTAATACGGTTATATAAGTTAAATTACTTTTAAGCGAACGTAAAGAGAAAGATAAAGTTATTCTCCTTAAAAACAAAAGTCATTCTTTCTATTGATCGAAATAGCACTCATAATTTCTCAAACTAACGTAAAAGATATTGCAATACATATTTTATGTGGTAAATAAAAAATCGATCTGTCATGCAGCATTATAAATGAACTTAACAATTTTTTGAAAAATATTTTATTAGAAAAGGAAGGAGTAATATAATTTATCACAGTACTGATGGTAATGCAGCAATGTGTACAAAGCTCCTACTGCAGTGTTTCTCAAACTGTAGAGCCTGCCCCCCTTGGGGGCGTGCTAAATCCATGAGGGGTGCTCGAGCATATTGAAAAGTCGAAAGCAAAAAATTATAAATTTACTGAAAGTAAACAAACAAAATACTTTCTGATATAATAAAATATAAAAAAAAACATTTACACTGATACACTGCTGGACAATTGCTAAGGGCGGATAACACTATCATCCATAGCAACCACAAAATGAAAGGAAGCAAAATGTGGAAACTTAGAATAAGTGCGGGATATTAGTAAGAAGTATGAGTATGCAATTTTTTTTCCACGTCTGTTCATCATGTGATAGCGTTCATAAGAGATTTAAATGTTTTGACGCGTGTGGGCAGTTGTTGTTTCAAGCCAAAGTTTTACAGGAAAGATTTAATAGACGAACTTAAAATTTTTGGCATGTTTTCCCGACATCACATATATGATTTTATGCGTGGCCGAATTATTGGAAAGATCGAATAAGGGCGAAAAATAAAACATGTTGCCAGGGAGTTCGCCATCGCTCACAGCGTCATTTCACGGCTGTGGAAGTCATTTAAAACTACTGGAATGTGTAATAGACGGCACGGGGGAGGTCGTGTTAGAAGTACGACGTCTGCAGAAGACAGATATAGCGTCCTATATATCAGCAAAAAGGAACAGGCGTACCACAGCTCAGCAGGTGGCAAATCAGTTTCTTGCTGCCTCAGGAAAGCAGATCTCCCGAAAAACTGTTGCCAACCGTTTCAGGGGAGGAGGACTATACGCACGCAGACCTGTTGTGTGTGTCCCACAGCACCGTACTGCCCGTTTGCAATGGTGTCGTGAGCATCACAATTGGACTGAACAGGACTGGGCATGCGTACTTTTCTCAGATGAGAGTAGGTTCAGTCTGTCATCGGATTGTAGACGCCAACTCATCTGGCCCGAGAGTGGTATTGCTTATCGTCCAGAAAATATCCAGGAAAAGAACCAATATCCGACTTGCAGTATCATGGTGTGGGCCGGCATCATGATCAATGGCCGCACACGCCTACATGTGGTTGCGAATGGGACTATGACGGGCCAACGATACATTGATGAAGTTCTCCTTCCTCATGTTCGTCTTTTCCGTGGTGCTGTCGGTGATAAATTTGTTTTTATGGACGATAACGCAACATGACATCGAACACTCGCTGTTCAGGATTGTCTAGACAGCGAGGGTATTCAACGTCTCGCGTGACCAGCGTGTTCTCCACATCTAAACCCCATTGAAAATGTGTGGGATGCTTTGGGGAGGCAAGTTGCTTGTCGAAACTATCCTCCGCCAAACAAGAACACCCTCATCCGTGCACTCACAGAGGAATGGGATAAATTGCCTCAACAGCTGCTGGATAATGTTGTGCAAAGTATGGTACGACGTGTGGAATGTTGCATCACACTCCACGGTGGACATATCCCGTACTGATACCTCTTTTAAGGTGCCTGCTGACTTTTAGATGCATTGTTCCATTTCTCCGTACGCAGATCAAATGAACATTTTTTTTTTTCAGATGTTTCACAGCTTTTGTACTTTCCAGAACAATAAATATTCTTTTTTCTAATGTCTGAACAGTGTGACAACTATATTGTATCCTACTAGGCCTCATGCCTCGCTTAATGTTATGCTACATAGCAATTTGTGATCCGTCCTTAGCAATTGTCCAGCAGTGTATAATACACTTTTAAATGTATCAGTACTTTACAATGTATTTAATTATTTATTTAAGCATACAAATTGAGAACAAGTTTTATAATTATCAATACCCCCATGTGGTTGTATTAACACTTATCTGGATAATTAATACAAGTTCTGATTAATGCGTTAACTGCCGATTTAAAGTTAGCGATTCGCTCCCTAATGCCACCGTTTTCTTCGCAGGCGCACGTATTTTGATAGCTTGTTTGGAGGGGGAGAGGAGGCAAGAGATAAATAAGCAAATCCTCTGAAATGAATACATCCCTTGCAAACACTGTCAATGTCCTTTTTTTGCATTTCAAAGTGTCCAGAATAATTTTATGGATATCAGTGCACAAAAAAAGATCGCATTTTGGAAAGACGTATATATACGTCCCTGAAATTAATGTTTTGTCAGAGAGAGACGTTTATATACGTTGATGACATATAAGAGGGTAAAGTAGTATTGTAGCTTTAGTGTCAAGGTATAGTTTTATTGAATTCAATGCATTGATATTGTATGGAGTGGGGAGCGATGGAAATGATGATTGAATAGTGGGTCGCGAATATTGAAAGGTTGAGAAGCACTGTCCTTCAGTAGCGTTTCTCAATCGATAGGTGCGCCCCTCTAGGGGGCGTGATAATTCTACAAGGTAAGCGCGAGCATATTGAAAAGTCGAAAATAAAAGATTATTATCAAAAGTTTTTAATTACTGAAGGTAAACAAAGTGCGTTCTGACATAAAAACAAATAAAATACACAATATCACTGATATATTACACTTATAAATGTATCGGTACTGCACAATATATTTTATAATTAATTTAACAATACGAAGTTAAAAACAAGTTTAATAATTACAAGGAACACCCTAAGCTCGTCATATATAAAATCAATTACTAAAATTAACACTTATGTGATAATTTGTACAGTTTGTAATTAATCTCATAACTGCCGATTAAAAAAGTTAGGCGATTCCATCTCCAATGCCACCGTTTTCTTCGATGGCGCGGGTATGGGATGTATTGGTGGGAGAGGGAAAGAAAAGGAATAAATAAGCAAATCCTCTGAAATTAGTAAGTCCGTCGCAAACACTTTCAAGAGCCTTTTATTGCGTTTCAAAGCCTTCGAAATAATTTTATGGATAGCAATGCACAGAAGAGTTCGAACGTCGGAACGACCTATATATACGTATTTAGCTGAGCAAGCCGCTTATATACGCCGGTGGCACTTAAAGGTTAAAGTCGTATTGTAGCTTTAGCGTCAAAGTATAGTATTATTGAATTCAGTATGTTCAGTTGTATAAAGGAGTGCGATGTAAATTTTGCTATTGGGTCACAAACATTGTAAGCTTGAGAAGTACTACCCTAGAGAAAAAAAAAGATCTTTACGGAGTATAATAATAGCAGAAGATTGGTGAGCTCATTTTAAATCAAAATGCCTAATACTAAGACTAGACATTGTTATAAAATGTTGATTCCACATAAAAGAGATAAGTGAGTCAATAATGCTATTTTATTATATAACCACAGCTATGCACATTGTACAAAATAATTTTCAACATACATTCTTACTAATTACTCCATAAAATTTGAATTTTAATTAAAAGTTGACGTTATATGATGTATTTGCACGTTATCTTTAACGATAAAAATTTCAATAGAGTTTACTGTAGGACCTAGAAAATATTTTCTCTTTCAAATCGTTTAGCTTTAAAGTTATCGTACAATTTTCCCCACAAAATGTTAATTAGTGCAGTAATTAACTACTAGAACTCGAAAGGGGACAAAAAGCCCCCTATCGTTATCCACTCTCCTTATGTGGCAAAAAAAGAGACTACTCTCCGGGAATAAAGTATCATAAAATTCGGCAGGATAGAAAAGAGAAAAGTCAGAAAGCTATAGAGAAGCGACGGAGTGTGAGAGGTGACGAACTCCATCTCACTCGTTACGAAAGCTCTTTTAAAGTTATCTCATTCTTTATGTTTCAAAAGTGAGTTTGCCGTTTTCTCTCGAATGGAAACGCATTACATTGACTTTTGATCTTTTTCACTCGCTGTTATATTTCACTGACGAAATGAGTTGTGGAGTTTTAAACCGGATGAAACGTTTGAGAAATTTGAACTCAGTTCGAGATATATGATGTATCTTTAGTGATGGAATATTTTAAAGAGAACTACTGAAAAATTTAAATTATATGTGTGGAATGTAATATATTGTTACTCGTGATGTTTTTAAAGATGTTTATTTTGGTTTTGTTGACTAATATTGAATTTTTATAACTGAGTTGTAGCAATGTACATAAAGGAGAAAAGCGTCAATTACTCACCAAGATATTTCCAGAACTATTAGGCCTACGAACCTGAAATTTGATTACATATTTTTTCCATGGAGAAACCAGCTAAGAATGGATCTTGCGAAAATTGACATCCAAGGGGAATTGCGCGGGCTTTAGGGGAGTTAATGATAAATATTCACATTTTTGAACTATTAGACCTACAAACTTGAAATTTAGGACGTCCAACCAGTATGGTGGATATGACCCTCCACTTGTAACTGAGCGGGTACTAGTTGGAATCCCGAATAAGGAATGGTTGTTGTGTGTATCTTCTTCAAGTAAAAGATGTCGGACTTTCACCTGTAATGGATTCCCGTCTCGAATGGAAAGCAGCGCACATGTTATATGCTTGTGTAATAAAATTCTATATTCTTCTGTTTTTATTGTATGTTTCTGTTCTTCCATTCGTATTTCAAATGTATCCAAGGATATAAAAAACACACGTCAACTACAATAGCTTTAAACTGTGTAAGCATGTTCCTTTCGCAGAGTAGAAATCAGTTAAAAGAGAGGTTAACGATAATGAACCTCTAATGGAGATTGCGAGTTGTTATAAGACCTATAGGTAAAAAAAAATCATGTTTTTGAATAGTTAGACCCACTTAGTTGAAACATGGTAAGCATTTTACTTTTTGTTGAATAGAGATCCACTAAGGATGAATTTTGCTAGAATAAATAATTATGGGTGAAAGAGAACTTACTGGGGCGTATTGATGAACAAAATTCTTGTTTTCGTACTACTCGACTTGCAATAATAAAATTTGGTATGCATATTTATTTTGTTGAATTAAAGTTCTTTAAGAACGGATTTTAAAGGAATAAACTCTCAAAGCTTTTTACGGGTAGTATTGATAAATGATTTTCCGTTTCCCTGATTTATTATACTGAGAATTCAAATTTGGCCAGTATGTTTTTTAGTAGAGATTCACACTAAAAATGCGTTTAGAGGAAATACAATTTAGGGGAGAGTTTTATGAGAGCATAAACGATAATTCAACTACAAACTTAGAAATCATTATTGAGAAGCCTTGTTCTCTGTTAAAATTGAGTAGTGAGAGCTATAAGATTTATTTTCAGTACAATCGAAAGTTTAATGTTAGGACATAAATAACAAACATTTATATAAATAAACAGTTTGTATTCATACAACATCATGAAATACACTGCGGAGTGGGAGGGTGACAGCTAGTACAAATATACACAATTAAAATAAATATACATAGTTTCAATATGGTAAAAGCTAATAGATTTATGATGATGAACAGTTCATTTTACAAATCTAAGAAAGGTGTGAAAATCTTACTATCGTAAGGCTACTTTCTCCCAACGTTCATGCATATTAGTGGTTTCCAAAGTGATGTCTACGAACTTTCAGGGGCCTCTTATATTATTCAGCGAGTCCATGACAAATTAAAATTAATTTGGGGTCCCTGAACAAAGTCTGGGTGTCCGCGATAGGTTTAAAATAAAATTTAAAAAAATTGATGCGTTTTTATTTTTATGAAAATTTGAATGAATATTAGTAATTCACTTGGATATTCCCAATTGGATGTTGAACCATATTGCACGCGGACAAACCCATATCTCAAACACAGATGAATCTATACTAAAATATAGGAACATCTTATACAAATATCCACAAATGAGGTACTTATATCAATGTTTGTGTGTGAAGAAGGATTGCAGCATGATATCCTGGTTTTTTTTATCTAGCATTATGGATTATTGTACATAAGATGTTGACTACTTTACCGTCTTCCGATCCGTTATAAACCACATCACGCGCACGCACACGCACACAAATCTTTAGAAATTAGTGGTTGTGGGAATTTGTGGTTGCTACTCACAAACATTGGGCTGGATATAAATACACTCATAACATTTCATTAAGTTCGTCTAAGTCATTTGTTATTTAAAAAAAATTAAACAAAAGTTATAAATTGAATAAATAATTCTTCAACAAAATGTTTTTTTTTAAATTTGTAATTTTTATATGGGGCAAAATTAAAATCCTAAGTACAGTTTTGCATCACCAGAGCTAAGGGTCTACCTCTGGGGAGGAAACTGGGCATCAAAATCACTTGCGGTAATTGGTGTCGCCTATATCCTGCCGCACAAAAAAGTGATACCAGCTCCTGGGGAATGCGCTAGGTCTGCAGTGTTTAAATACCAATGCGCAGCTTCATTATAGCAGAAAAAGAAGGGTCGGGTCGCCTGTAAAGTAACAATTTTCATTCCATCTCTAGTTGTATTTTGAAGTAACCTTTTATTTGTAATTAATTTTAACTTGCATTTTCACATTTTTAACACTTTTATACTGTTAATGTTAACTTATGTGTGTAATACTTGAAATATTTCTACTATGCAAACGCCGCACTGCACATTCCGTATTATGTTTTTCTCGCTTTTGGCTATAGAACTCTCCGCATGTTGGTCACCCTTGTAACCTCTCGAAGACAGTGAAAAAAGAATTACGCATTTGCAATAATTTTACTATACGCAACAGTCCACATTTTCTTTAACCAGCCCTAGCACGCTTACCAATAGTAAAAGAGGAATTATTTCTTACGTTTTCTTGCTATCTATGTAATTTTACACTTAATCATGTAATGTAAAAATATAACATTTTTTTTAAACATTAGAATTGTAAACTGCACCAAGTTGTTTTGTGGGCCGAGTTGCATATGTTCGCCAAGATGAGTGGTAACATTACAATATGGTTACCTTGATATTTCTATCATGTGGTAATCTGGTTGCCATAGGGATAACGTAGAATACAGTTAATTTTTATTGTTTCTTTTTTCTACCGAAACTCCATTAAATTCAGAAGATTTTAAGGCGTGTTGGAAAGCTAAAATCTTATTTTTTTGACAATTTGAGATTTTTACATTTTCAAACTGTATAGATTTTAACTTTTCTAAAAATACCTTACTTTAACCTCTAGGGTATTTAGAAGCCCTTAAAATGTATTTTTAAATAATCATTGAATTTGGGCCATGCCCATTTTAATGGCGAAAATTGTAAACAAATTACTTTGTTTTTGATTAAAAGTGTAACGACTAATATCAACCAAAACGTATAATTTATTTTAAATTGAGTCTTTTATTTTTTTTATTTCCTATTCGATTAGAAGTTTCACTGTATACATTAAAATCAATTTATCTCAAAATGTAAATTTTAATGTGCGATGCACCTTTTCTGAGAAACTAGTGTTCACAGGTATGTAAATTTTTTTATGAATTATTTATAATGATGTCTAATATATACTAAAATGAGCTTTTTGTAAAAAACTCAAAAATTTAATTTTTACAAATTTTTTAAGTAAAAAATGGGTCAAATTTCGCAATGTTTGATAAAATATTTCATAATTTATTAAAAAATTCAAAATTAGCTAAAAGCTCATATTAGTATAATTAGAGAGGTGTACTTTAATAGTATGAAAAATTACAAGCATGTACATAAAACAGATTTTGAGAAAAGGTACATCGAAAACAGCCAATTTAACATTGTCAGTATAGAGAGACAGAGAGGTTTCCAACTCCCCTTAATTCAATTTCTTAAAAAATTTACCTTTTTTTATTTAAATTAATCTTCAAGCTACTGCTACAGCTTCCTGTTGTATTTTGTGCTCTTTTTCGAATATGCATTTTTCTAATTCCATGGGTTAGAGCAAGAATATTATTTTAAAGAATACGAGGGATGTATTTTAATTATTGCTGCAAATAGCACATTTTAAATTTCTTTTAATTTTACTGTTTCTTTTTTTTTTACATTTTACTTCAATGCGTTTTTAAACCTTCCTTGTTCTATGATATTCACTAAAGGAACTCTCAGTTTTTGGAGTATTGCAAGTTACCACCAATCATTAAATGATATTCATTATTGATTAGTTTTAATATACTTGTATATATTATAATTATTTCACATATATTTTAATACTTTAATAAAATTATGTAAAGCAATTTATATTATATGTTACGTAACGCATTTTTATTATATGTAATTATTATTGTATTATATTGATTGAGAGAGAGAGAGAGATTGGTTATTTCAATATATTGTTCATTTGAAATATATTTTCCAATTTATTTCGAAGCAGTTCCTTCCAAATATTTTCCTGACGATTTATAACCCTTTGGCTGCCGTCTTGGATTCCATGTCATTAGATAACCAGCGCTACATAGCTGCGTAGCACGCTGATATCAAATTAGTTCCGTCGCATTTTATTGCTCTTTTATTAATTTTATACTTAGTGATTCAATGTACAATAATAAAATTGCATACAATACAAAAAGTTTGTTTTTAAATAATTCAGACATTTTTATTTTTTTCTTAAGTGAAGCTCTTTGAAGAAAAAAAAAAACGTTAAAATTTTTTCAAGAAATGATAATGTATACATGCATACATTCTTCGAAAAAGAAATATCATGTAATTCATGGAATCTTTTACTCGCATTAGTCCAAAAACTCAAACACATATTCCCTTTTAAGTAATAAAAATTTAATATTCATTTAAAATATATTATACTGAGGAAAATGAAAAGCGGAAAAAACATAACTTATTTAAAACAATCAAACATTGTTGTTGTCGTGTCCTTCCATAAGAGAAAGAATGAAAGTTGCCAGAGCCTGAGACAGGTTAGACTTCAACACTATGGATGAATACAACACCTATCTAAATCTATAAAGGAGATTTTGACAAAAAAAAAGCATCCCAAAATGAAAAAAAAAAGTTTTTATTTGACGGAGAAAGATAAATATTGCTTTGAAAATTCATATCCTCTTTCTTAAATCTGAGAAAAATTACCTTTTTTAACAAAATGTAAATGAATACACTTTTAAACAACATTTTCAATTACATTTAAGATCCCATAACCCTATTTCTATCCAAGAAACATATTAAATCCTGAAAGAACAACCAAGAGCCATAAACAAAATGTATTTGAAAGGGAATAATAAAATTTTGACGAATTTGACATTATTCACATATAAGCAAGAAAACCTTTGCTTTCCAATATTGCCTTTATGCAAGCAGATAAGGAATAAAAATATATTTTTATTTTTGTGTGTCATCCATTTCCCGAAAATGTTTCTACTTTTCTTTCTTCTTTTTTCTGCCCATTGCATTTATAGAACGTAATTTCAATCGCAATCACATTTCTTCATTTCTCTCTCGATAACAATTGTTTTCCATCCATTCTCATGAGAGTTAGCATCATAAATCGGTTATCATGCTTTATCGTTAGAACGAGATTTTTTTATCTACTTTGCTGTTTCGTTTATTAGCTTTTTGATTCGAGATTGTTTGTGAAATTGGATTCTAGAAAAATATAACAACGCAAATTACTGTATGAAAGAGGTAGTATTAGGATACTAATTACACCTTGATTTATTCCAGTAATGTTTAATTTTTATCAAGGAAAATTAACTCGTCATCACTTGCGTGAAAAAAATAGCCAAATATTCCCACACAGTATATCTCATACCCAAGGGTGTTTATATTCTGTTTCTATCAAAAAATTTGTATACAAAAGTTAAAAAAGGAAGAAAAGTAGAAAATACAAAATGTTAATTACATTTTTCACTAGTAAATTTAGTTTTTCTGTTCTTTTTATAAGGGCATTTAGTACATTGTTTATACACTCCTTTAATCTCGTCATGAGTGAGTGCGATATTTTCACTGTAACTTAATTTTTTTTAATCTGTATCTTTTTTTTAAATAAATATATTGGAGTAAACTTCTCTATTTTTTAAATTAAAAATTTTTGGAATTTATTTTTTATTTTCTCTTATTGTTCCAGCAATAGTTTTATCTCAAAAGTTCATCTGGAAGTGGATATAATGAGTACCAATTGTCTTCTTTAAAATTACGTTCTTTCTAAATATTTTGTGTGTCTCTACATATAAAACATTTATTTTCTCAACAGTGTCTCTCTCTTCTAAATCTGGATTGATTTCTGTGGAGGTATCCTACTTACTGCTACACTCGTCATCATTTGATTCTTCCACATCATAAACCACGAAGAGAATTTCTTCATCCGAAAATACTGTTATACTATATCTCTATTAAATACTGTATCTATTAAATTACATAAATATCACATTTCTTCATCACAACTACAATAATGTGCCATAACATAAGGAAAAGTAAGATTTATGTTGGAAAGTTAAAATCTTATTTTCTTGACAATTTCCCATTTTTACATTTTCAAATTGTATAGATTTTAACATTTCTAAAAAATACCTTTTTATTAACCTTTAGGGTAATTAGAAGACCTTAAAATCTATTTTTAAATAATAGTTGAAACTGGGCCACGCTCATTTAAATGGCGAAAAATGTAAACAAAGTACTTCGTTTTGGCTTAGAAGTTGAGCGTCTGATATAAAGCAAAACAACTCTATCTATATTGTAAATTCAGCCTTTTATTTTTTTATTTCCTTGCCGATTAGAGGTTTCATTGAATACATTAAAAAATCAATTTATCTCAAAACGAATATTTTAATGTTCAAAGTACCTTTTCTGAGAAATTACAGTTAGCAGGAATATAAATTTTTTTATGATATATTTATAATGATGGCTAATACATACTGAAATTGGTTTTTTGTAGAAAACTCAAACATTTATTTTTTACAATTTTTTTATGTGAAAAATGGATCAAATTTCACAAAGTTTGATAAAATGTTTCATAAATTGTAAAAATTGCAAATTGAGCTAAACACTCATTTCAGTATAATGAGAAAGGTGCACTTTAACTGTATGAAGAATTTCAAGCATGTAAATATAACAGATTTTGAGAAAAGGTACATCAAAAACTGCCAATTTTATTTGTAGAGAGAGAGAGAGAGAGAGAGATGTTTCCAACTCCACTTAAAAACGTGCTCATGCATTCAGAACTGTAACGGTGATTCACGCGCAACGTATGACATACCTAAAGAGGCGGTATCCCAAAATATATAGTTAGAATTCGCCTACAAACTAAGTCCCCTCAAATGATATGACCTTAAATTCAGCTGCATAAGAAATTTATCGACTTTCCGCAAACGGTTTAGAATGAGCGTTGAAAAAAGTTTGACGTTGGGTCTGGCACACCTTGCGCGAGAAGTGCCGAGTGAGTTTGAGAAAGTTTAAAGTTATGTTTCGATCGAATACGTGCACTCACAGATATAGTACCTTTAAAGACCCGATGCACGTTAAACTTGCAGTGGTCTGTAGTCATTCGTTGGTGGGAAATTGTGGCTAGAAGAAGGGGTAGTATCTCAGATGTCACCTTTGTCCTTTGGCCACGCTCAAAATCATAATATCCGTCGTCAATTGCTCTCGTGTTGCTTTTAGTGCAACGTTGATAAACACTCACTCCGAAGGACGTTATAATTTATCAATACATCCATATTAATATCTAAATATAATTATTTAAATGAGTGAGAGTGAGTTTTAATGTCGCACCCTTCAGAAACTGCAGAACGTTTGACAACGGTACTCGTCATTTTGAACTATGATGAAGGCAACGGGAGGAGACGTTTTTGCTCTCGACAGAATTAACGTGCATCGCGCCTTTACACGGAGAGTTTTCAGCGGACTTTGACTCGATACCATTACACGCCGACACGAGTCCATTACCTAGACCCCTAGGCAACCGAATCCACAGAATTATATGAAAATGTAATTCTTATAGCTGGTCGATACGGAAAAATAAATGAATTTTCTTTCATTAATTTAAAAAAAATAATAACTTTGCAGCAATGAAAATCTTGTAGTAATTATAACAAAGGATAACATATCTAAAATACATGTTGCATGCTTCTGTGGAAAAACAATCCAAATACTGTAAAATGCATTCTAAATTTAAAATTTACTTATTGATATTGTGAATTTTCATTTAAACTAAATTAAATCATAACGTAGTGGCTTCAAGTTTACTTAAATGTCTAGTTTGCGAGATGAATCACACAGCCTTAATAACATTACTTTTATTTACACTTATTTACAGCAGATTGACATGTTTATGTATTGTATCTCTAAGAGATGTAATGATCTTATCCCTGGAGTCGCTTCTTCAGCATCTTGTCTTCCTAAAGCTGTGGGAGGGAACGATGAATGACCAAGACTTTCAATGATAAATCTAATTTATTATTATCAATTATAATATTCCAGAACAAGCAATCTATAAAATGGAGCCGTAGGAGTAAGATAAAAGAAATCAACTGTCTTACGTGAATAAGCGCACGAAATCAGGTTAATGTAGTTTTAATTAATCATATCCTTTTAAATCTGGGTTCACTAATTTAGACTAGTAGCCAAAATTCGTCCTTTAGTCAAGATTCTAATTCTAATTCTTACCATAGTAACATTGAATTCAGATGTTCCACTCCTTCTGACCTACGATTACTAAACTCAAACCTTAAATACTCTTATTTGCATCATGTTTTCTTCTTGAGAGGGATGGGTGTGGAATAAACGCGAATGCTAGCCCAAAGAATCTCCAAGAGGATTAGTTGGTGAAAGTCGCGTAAAGACCCGTCACAAAGATAAAGTTTGCTCATCTAGTCATTAAATACTTGGTATCGTCGTCTATCAATCTTTTTTCACTAACTATCGTAGCGATTAAGGTATGTCAAAAGAATTAAAGCAGGGTTTGTCTTCACACCTTTCACCTTCTACCACCTCGTAGGTTTTCAGCTAATCTCGCTACCCCGCAGCCTTTCGCTTGCATATTCCTCGTGGATACCTGCTAGTTTACTCATCTTCATCTTTAAATGTTTTGGGGGAGAAATTCCACTTGCATTTTCTGATTGGAAGGAGCACGTATCTGCAAATGCAGCATCAAACTTGTTCCAACCTCCATTGGTTCTTCCGGAACAAAAGCCTACTAGGACTACGATCTTCATGTCCTTATGTATCAAAAACTATATGGAAGGCTAAAAGGCCTTTTCGCTCCAAAACCGATATTACAATCATTGCTGTTTCTTCCTTGCAATGTCCTGCATTCCTTTACAAACATGTTTAGCAAGGTGACGTATTAGAGGGAACGAAAGATGAATAGCCTTTGAAGCCGGTGCTTTTTTACAATCAATTTTGAAGAAAAAGCAATTTGACGTGAATTTTAAACTAAAAGCAACCTTCTTAAAGCAGCTGTGGGGTAGGTCTTCCTAAAGGGCATAATAACCATAGGTGGGAGGTGCGAGAATAAACAAAAGTCGAAAACAAAAATTATTAAAATCATTATTAATTTACTGAAGGGAATTAAAACAGAATACAATCTTACATGATTAAAAATCAAAAACATATTTACGCTGATATAAAATACTTATAAATGTATCCGTACCATACAAAGATAATTAATTTAACAATACTAACTTAAGAACAAATGCAATAATTACCAGGGATTTCATGAGCTCGTCATGCATAAAATTATATAAAAAATTTAATGATTATCTCGTTAATTTATACAGCTTATTGTAGCTATAGCGTCAAAGTATATTATTATTGAATTCAATACATTGTTATTGTGTGGAGGGTGACACGATGGGAATTACGATTGAAAATTGGGTCTCAAAGGCTCAAGGTGTCAAATAAGAAAAGAGGGATAGCAATGAGCTTTGTATGAGACGACGCTACGAAGTGATAAGTTTCATAAAATATATTTTAAATAGTTTTGTAATGCTTTTTAGTTTTAAAGATAAGAAAGTTTGCTAAATTTGAGAAATGTAACAAATTTTGTCACAAAAAGAGTTATTTTTCATGAAATAAATATATGCTTACTTATTAAAAAATAAATCGTTACGTAATTCTATTAGAAAATAAAAAAAAGTAACTGTAATAAATATGTCACTTATAGTAAGAATTTTACTACGGTCATTAGCGTTCATCCATAACTGAGTTTCCATGGATTTTGCTTAAAATGCTTATGACATTAAATCATGTATTGCTATAAATTTATTCAGTATCACATTTGTAAATATGTAGCTGTCCTTCCAGTAAATTGAAGTATGTCTGCTGAGGCTTTAGACAGAAAAACTGTCATTCATCTTAATTAATAAACTAAAATTTTGTAACATTTCTGAGAAAATGCCTAGTCTGATCGTAAAAATAAGCATCTGTGAAATATTCCATTATTTTATTGAAATATTATGTAATAATTAGGTTGAAAAATTCAATAATATGTACTAGTATTAAAAAGCTAAATAAAAACATATTTACAAATAAATTTACCTTACCATTAAATAAGCAAATTTTTAAGGAATTGTGTATCTTTTGAGTTCGAATTGATATTCCTATTAGAGAATGTAAATTTATAAATAAATAAATTCAAAATATATTCTTAATATATTTTTAATTTCATACATCAACATGATGCAATGGAAAAATTATAAGAATATATATTATTCTACATATTACCTTTATACTAAAACGGGTACATCCAATTTTCAATGTGAAAGTATAACATCATTCTAAATAATTTGGAAATGTAACTATACAAACTATTACATATAAAGTTAAAATCATTTTAACACCAGCCAAAACACATTTCTATGCACCCAGATAAACTTACTCTCAAAATGTGAAACATAATTCATAACGGCATATTATCAAACAGAACTTTACGCAACAGCATTACATTGTCAGGTTGCATAGCAGTACATTGACATTGTCGCACAAATAAACTTACTAACAAAATATAAAATAGAATTCATAACAGAACATTGCGAAATTTTTGAAATTATTCTATCGTTACATATCGATATTTCCATCTAATAGCATCCCAAAAACGATGGGTTGAAAAGGAAGAAAATATATACGAGTCTATCTCTGTGTGTCAACCAATATTTGAATTTTAAGCGTGAAATAGCTCTATTTCTACACGAAAATTGCATTTTGGGATAAAGGGATTCTATTTATGATGTGTTTATTTTAGTTAATACAATTCTTGATCTGTTCGTTTCATCCCTTGAGTTTCTATTTCATTTTAAAATGAGGTTGGTTCATCCTTAGTGTATTAAACGCAAGATTAAAAATAGAATGATAAAAAAGGATTTTTATGATATTTAAAAATGATCAATATTATTTTTACATATGTATAGATACGAAATAATACATGTAAACAGCAAAGTAATATATTGATATTTTGTGTGTCGAAACTTTAATACATCTTGGACGTGCAGGGACACATAGGTGTAATTATTCTAGAATAACACATACAGTGGTGGCAAAAAGTACTGAACACACTAATTTTTTTGCATAATTTTTGTGTTTGACTTCATTTTTCGTTATGAAATTATCGCACTATCTTAAATATTGTTATTGATTTTAATGTACTTTTCATGCTGATTTCAAATCTGTTTGTAGATTTCATCTAAAGAAAATAGTTTCATTGATATTATGAAAAACCCTTGACAAGAAAGCATAAGGTCACTGTAAGAATGAGTGAGTGTGTTTTACACCAATGAAATGCTCCATTATTTCAACCAATCAGAGAGCAGTAGCGATAAAAGGTTGAAAGAAAAAGGTGAAACTTGGTTTATTGTATTGAATGAAGTCGTGTGCTTGTGGAAAAAAGTGTATTGAAAGCAATTTGAAGTGCGTTTGTGGAAAATATTGGAATTATGGCTAAATGTTCATATCTGCCTGAGAATAAAAGGTATAAAATGATACATTTGAAGGAAGAAGGTTATTCTATGCACCAAATTGCTGCTAAAGTACCATGTGACCTTTCTACTGTTGTGAGAACTTTGAAAATATTTTCTGAAACAAATTTTATTGCGGACAGGGGGCGATCTGTACGATCAAGAAAAACATCTTTACGTGAAGACAGGTTATTTCTTTCAAACAGAAAGCTTAATTCCTCGCAAATTTTGAAACAATGGACTTTGACATCAAATGTGAGTGTGTGCCCAAGAACTGTTAGCGGAAGACTGCTAGAAATTGGATTACGTGGCTGTAAAGCGCGCCCAAAACCATTACTGACTGAATTTCAACGCAAGAGGCTATTGACGTGGGCAAGGGAACATTCATTATGGACTATTAAAGACTGAAAAAAGTAATATTTAGTGACGAGAGTCAGTTTTGTATTTCTGGCAACCAAAGTAGTGCCTATGTAAGACGACGCACTCATGAAGAATTCAGCCCTTAGTGTCTGAAGCCCACAGTAAAGTACCCGACAAAAGTGATGGTATGGGTTTGCATGTCTTCTCATGGTGTTGGAAGAATTCACATTGTTAGCGGAATAGTGAAAGCCATGGATTACATTGAAATACTACAAAATAAAATGCTACAACTGCGAGAGACCTTTTGCGAAATCAATCATGGATTTTCAGGACGATAACGCCCCTTGCCATCGTGCAAAGGTAGGCAAGAAATGTTTGGAAGAATGAACCATACTGAGAGTTTATGGTTTAAAATCGGTTATGAAATTTCAATAGAATGAACTTTAATATTTTCCTTCAACCATATTGCCTTCTTTTGAGGTGCATTCAAAAAGTCTCCCGACCTTAATCGGATAGAGAGTTTATTTTGGTTTAAAAAATCCAAGTTTTTATTTTCCGTTATAGAAAAAAGTTCAAAGTTTTAAAAAAAGATGACACTTCCGGTTGGTAACTGCCGACCGGAAGTGGGATCTGAAAATCAAAACTGAAGATTTTTTTCGGTTTCTTTCCACTTTTTGAAAAAATATATTTTGAACTAAAGCTATTAAAAAGCCTCACTTATTTTCTTTATAAGTTTTCACATCTGGCAAAGGATATGTGTTTATTTACTTCTTAACGTTTGATATTACTGCTAACTTTTCATTCTAGTTTTTTACTGAAATAAGTTCATTTTGATTTTCATATTTTATAAAATTACTTATTTAGTATTCTTTAAGTTTCTGCCATGGGACATGAACGAAAGATACGTCAGAAGAAGCGAAAGTTTCATGGGAATTTCCGCACTGCTCAAAAAGTTAGTGAAGGAAGTATTAGTTCTGAAAAATTGGGAAGAGGATTAAGTGACACTTTATTTAATGTTGATTCGAAACTCTTTCTGGTAATAGGATTTTCGACATCGAAATACTGATGTCAATATTCTCTATTCTTTCTTGTCCTGTTTGTTACAATCCAAAAGAACTGTACTTGATTGAAGACTCAAGACTTGGTTTGCAGTCAAATTTATGTCTCAAGTGTAAGAACTGTTAATTCACAAAAGGATTCACTTCCACATCAAGGTGAATAATTTAAATATTATAAACCTTCTTTTTGTCTTTGGAATGAGAATTATTGGCAAAAAGGATTTTCAGCTGGAAAGAAACTGTTCAGTATGCTGAATATTCATATCCGTCAAAATGTACATACCGACAACATGAAATTAAGTTGCTGCATGCTGCGTCACAAGCTGCAAACAATTCTATGTTGGAGTCAGCAAAATCCATTGCAGAATGTTCAAATGAGTGTGGCGTTAGTGTAGATGGTACATAGCAAAAACGTGGCTACTCTTCATTGAATGGATGTGTTTCGACAATTTCTGTGGACTCTGGAAAAATATTAGACATTGAAGTGCTCAGTCAATATTGCCGAGTGTGTACGAAAACCGAAAAAACATCGGGATTCTCCAAAAAAAGCGTAGTGTCACATTTTTGTAAAAATCACAAAAGGATCAGCGTCTAATATGGAAACTGTCGGTGTTTATAGGATTTTTGAAAGGTCTGAATTTCTTCGATAACGTCTTATGGGGATGGGGATTCAAAGGCGTTCAATAATGTGAAAGACATTTATGGTTATGATAGCGTAGTTAAATATGAGTGCATAGGACATGTGCAGACAACAAGCTGAAAAAATGTACAAAAGGCTTAGGCGGAAAAGGTTTTTGACCGACAAAATTCATCGTTCAAAATTATTTTGGAATTGCAATTCGGGTAATGTCGGCAATTTGCAGACTGCAGTCATTGCTGCATTTTTCATTGTTGCTCCACCGACAAAAAATCCATGCATGGACAATGCCTTCTGGATCGATACATGGTGTAAATACCAAAGGCCAAGCAAGAAGCAAGAAGGAAAACTGTATAAACATAGAACAGCTGGCTTACAAATGCTATATTGAACACAGTGAAAACCACCTATATGGATTTATGTGACCAATCACTTCTTGAAAAATGTTTACACGGAAAGACCCAAAAATGCCAATGATTTTAATGGTGTTTTGTGGAGCATAATCCCAAAAGAAACTTTTGTTGAACTTCTGACATTAAAATTTGGTGCATTCTTGGCTGTATTACAGTTCAATGATGGATCTAAAAAGGGATTCTTTCCGTGTTGGAATATTTACACATCCCAATGGGTTATTTCATTCTGAAGGGATTTTCAAAGGTTGATGACGAAAGAATTGTCGACTCGGAGTACATTCATAACTACAAAAAACAAAGAGAAAAAAACTCAGAGGACTTAAAAAAGGAACTGTGCATTATCTGTGTCACGTATAAATTTTTTAAAAAACTGTATGTAAGTATTAATATTTAGAAAAAAGTATTTCAAACTTTAAAAATGTGTTTTACTCAAAATATGTTTTTCATGTTCAAACGCACCGTATTGCTCACATTTTGAAAATTTTACTGTTTCTTGTGTAGTTTTATAATAAAAATATTTTAAAATCATTAACAAAATTTACAGTCCCTTATGTGAATATATTTTTTTTTAAGCAATTTCGTAAATCTAAGATAAAGTGCTCTATTTTTTGTAAAAATACAATATCTCTTAAAACTTCAATAACAATATTTAAAAATTGACATTTGTTCATAATTTTTTTACAACGAAAAAAATTTAACCAGTCAAACATAAAAAAATTTCGCTTAAAATATGAGTTGTGTCGCAAGTAGTGTTCAGGACTTTTTGTCACCACTGTAATTTCAGTTTTCCCAAATGCTTAAAAAAAAATTTCTTTTTTAATTTTAGGATATATATTAAATATATATCTTCAATATTGATTTTCATTTTCAAAATCTTTGAATTTTCGTGTTAATATTATGTTATTCTAATTGTTTTTATTCACATATCTCACATTATTGTTTTTTACTACAAAAAAATATTTTAGTCATTAAGTAGTGAGATTTTCTGCATTAAAATACATTAAAATCAATAACAATATTTAAAGACAATAATTTCACAACGAAAAATGAAGCTAAAAATTACCTAAAAAATGAGCTTTTTGATGTAATCCCTTCAATACATTAAAACTTCTGAAGTCCGTGTGATCATTAACGGTACAAAAAGCAATAAAAGGGCTACCTGAGCTGATATCCCCTTTAAAACTATCGTATCATGCAAACGCACTTTCACAGATTTCACGTGCATCAGACCCTCTGGTCCCTAGTGCCACTGAAGAAGGATGGTGACATACATTATCTATCTATCTATATATATATATATATATATATATATATATATATATACTGCTGGACAATTGCTAAGGACGGATCATAAATTGCTATGTAGCGTAACATTAAGGGGAGACATGAGGCCCAGTAGGATAAAATATATTTGCCACACTGTTCAGACATTAGAATAAAGAATATTTATTGTTCTGGAAAGTACAAAAGCTGTGAAACATCTGAAAGAAAAAAAAAATGTTCATTTGATCTGAGTACGGAGAAATGGAACAATGCATCTAAAAGTCAGCAGGCACCTTAAAGAAGGTATCACTACGGGATATGTCCACCGTGGAGTGTGATGCAACATTCCACACGTCGTACCATACTTTGCACAACATTATTCACTAGCTGTTGAGGCGATTTATCCCATTCCTCTGTGAGTGCACGGATGAAGGTGTTCTTGTTTGTCGGAGGATAGTTTCGACCAGCAACTTCCCTCCCCAAAGCATCCCACACATTTTCAATGAGGTTTAGATCTGGAGAACGCGCTGGCCATACGAGACGTTGAATACCCTCGCTGTCTAGACAATCCTGAACAGCGAGTTTTCGATGACATGTTACGTTGTCGTCCATAAAAACAAATTTATCCCCGACAGCACCAAAGGAAAAGACGAACATGAGGAAGTAGAACTTCATCAATGTATCGTTGGCCCGTCAAAGTCCCATTCGCAACCACATGTAGGCGCGTGCGGCCATTGGTCATGATGCCGGCCCACACCATGATACTGCATGTCGGATATCGGTCCTTTTCCTGGATATTTTCTGGACGATAAGCAGTACCACTCTCGCGCCAGATCAGTTGGCGTCTACAATCCGATGACAGAGTGAACCTACTCTCTATCTGAGAATAGTACGCATGCCCAGTCCTGTTCTGTCCAATTGTGATGCTCACGACACCATTGCAAACGGGCAGTATGGTGCTGTCTGGTCAATGGGACACACACAACAGGTCTGCGTGCGTATAGTCCTCTTCCCCTCAAACGTCTGGCAACAGTTTTTTCGGGAGATCTGCTTTCCTGAGGCAGCAAGAAACTGATTTGCCACCTGCTGAGCTGTGGTGCGCCTGTTCCTTTTCGCTGATACGACGATATATATGCTTTCTCGGGCATCGTACTTCTAACGCGACCTCCCCGTGCCGTCTACTACACATTACAGTAGTTTTAAATGACTTCCACAGCCGTGAAACAACGCTGTGAGCGATGTCGAACTCCCTCTGGCAACATCTGTTATTTTCACCCTTCTTCGATCTTTCAATAATTCGGCCACGCATAAAATCATCTATGTGATATCGGGAAGACATGCCAAACATTTTAAGTTCGTCTATTAAAT
This sequence comes from Trichonephila clavipes, assembly GCA_019973935.1. Lineage (NCBI taxonomy): Eukaryota > Metazoa > Arthropoda > Arachnida > Araneae > Nephilidae > Trichonephila > Trichonephila clavipes. The sequence goes on along the minus strand of BMAU01000357.1, from coordinate 440,499 downwards.
CTTTCCTGTAAAACTTTTGACTTGAATCAACAACTGTCCACATGCGTCAAAATCTTTAAAGCTCTTATGAACGCTATCACGTGATGAACAGACGTGGAAAAAAATTTGCATACTGATACTTCTTCTTACTAATATCCCGCACTTATTCTAATTTCCCACATTTTTCTTCCTTTCATTTTTGTGATTTGCTATGGATGATAGTGTTATCCGTCCTTAGCAATTGTCCAGCAGTGTATATATATATATATATATATATATATATATATATATATATATATATATATATATATATATATATATATATATATATATATGGGAGTTCGAATAAATCTTCGAATAAAAATCAGACTCTTCAGAAGGCGGGATTTTAGATTGGCGAAAAAGGTTAAGTATTTATGAGTGATGAATTATTAATTTAATCTAAGTCATTTAACCACAAATACTTCATTTAAGTAAAGAGAATTTATTTAAAGTTAAAGGAAAATATTTACAAAAGGATACTTACAAAGAGAAAGAAATGCTGGAATTAGGTTAATTAAAAGTTGAGTTATACCTTTAGAAGACGGGAAATAAACCTTTCTCATTCTTGGATGTTAGGCCTGGTGATGCCGCGCTGGGCGCGGAAATGCGGTAAAGACGCGACGTGTTGAACAAGCAGTGGTTAGTAGGCCTCTGCCGAAAAATTATTCAAGCCAGAGCTACGAAAGCTCACTAGATGGCGCTGCTTTGGAATGCAGTAATAAATAAAATTGAGATTTATGGTCCTCTGAAAAGGATATGACTCAACATTTTAACAAAATGTTTGAAAGGGAAAATCCTACATTTATATATACATATTTATCAACTCATATAATATAATAAATTTTATAGGAGGATTTTGTTACCTCTGTATTTCATGAAATTACTAACAATATTTTCTTGCTGATGCAAAGGTTTTTTAAAAAAAGCCAATTTATATCTTCTTGAAGGAGATGCACAAGAAAAGGAGACATTACAGGATGTGTGCTTAGTGATATAGTGATGAGCAGTATTATAGTTCTAATGGGGCACAGTACGATTCAAAGGACAACAATTGGTAGAAAAATGAAATATATTTTTTTTAATCTAAAATTATTTTTTATATACTTTTCTATATCACCTCACAAAATTCGCATGTTCTAAGCTTAAAAAACGCAGAATTATGATAGTTTTTACGTTCATTTTTATTCCCTTCGCTGTGGCAAATCAAAACTTTAAACTTACTTACCTCAAAACGATAAAATAACAACTTAAACTTCATTGAAAATGCTAAGGCTTTTTTTTTTCTATTGTGTCCAATGCTTTGAAATTGTTTTTATTTATTGCTAATCGTACACGTACCAAAGGTTGGTATGCTTTTTTGAATCAAGGTAGTGTAATACCTATTTTTTAAAAATAATTGAACTCAAAATTTATACATTTTTAAGGAATTTTCAATAAGCATTTATAAAAAGAAGTATTGCATGGATACCAATCATTTTATCGCAAAACTCATACCAACTTTTGTTATGCATAATTTATCGTAGTTGTAAATGAAATTTCATGCGTGTACGTAAAGTTTTATAGGAGGAGTAGCATTTTAAAATCACAAATTGTGCGTTATTTCCTTAAAATTAAAATGACTAGCTTTTTATGAAATTTTTAACACAAAATATGGTTTACATAGTATATACACATAAAAAGCAACCATAAAATTTTTGAATATCCATAAATTAAAATTGTTTGAGTAAATTGTACTATGTTCCTTTTTTTGACATTTTCACTACAAATCAAACTAATTGTTGATCCATATTTGTTTTTCTCTATGAAACTGTAAAGACCCTAATCATCTTGAAGCAACATACATCATTTAGATATGTTTCACTTGTAAGACATGAGGGTTAATGAAAATTTAGTTTCACCCATAAAATGATAGTTTTTCTATTGTTTTTTGCTATCACTAAACATTATAGTTACAAAAAGAGAAAAACATTATCTCGCAATTCGTAAAATACATCAACAGCAAAAATGATACACTTGTTGCTTGATTCACAAAATTTCTCGGTAAATTTTAATGAATTTTTCTTAAACAATTGAATTTGAAGGCATAGAGAAAGGTACGGTGAACCCCATGCGGCCCAAAGGCTGCAGGTTGATTATCGCTGGTTTAAACTAAAAATACAAAGAGTTAATAATTTTGCTACCTTATAAATATAGATTTTGTATCCAAACTTTTTATTCTTTTGGTTCATGCATTATGGTTTTTTATTCCTTTTTTATCCCATAAAATTTTTAAAAATTTTAACATTTATATATCGTCCGTTATTAAACATTTTATTTTGCATTTCCCAAAGTTATTGCATTGAATGAATGAAAAAATAAAATTACACGGATACAAGAATACAGATAAACTGTTTTTTTATGTAATTAAAGCTATAAAAACAATTAGGACAGCATCAACATCAAATTATGCCACATTTATTCACTTATAAACTTAATGAAATTGTCTCAACAACTTAGAATTAAACTCTCAATTTATATAGTAGGACTGCATTCACTGCAAATTATAATTCACATTCACTGCAAAAATATAGTGTTATAGCTGTTGAAAATCTAAAAACATTAAATTATAATATCATATATTTAAAATTAACTCTTGGAAATTAATAAATTAAAAATTAAATTTTTTTTTTTTGACATTGGTAGTATGAGACTGAATTTTAATTGAAGACACTTTCATACTATATTTTTACATAGGAATAAAAAATTCTAACTGACGTTATATATTATTTAAATAATGAAATAAAATTAATAATTTTATATTAACTACAACGAACACGAAATAACCTTTGCATTAAGGAGAGAGCATTTTATTTTTATTAAAAAAATTTGAAAGTAAAAACTTCCTCGCATAATCGGTAACTCATTGGGGAGAAATATTGTATCCCTTTTTTTTTATTGTTCCGTTTTCAAACAGAAAAAATGGCGGAGGGGAAGCTTACAATTTGTTTAAATGCTATTCATTTATCAATTTATTCCTTGTAAAAAATGTTAAATAATATGAATACCAATTAAGGTAATATCCAGCCTATTAAGATAAAGCAACTTATTTCAGAAATAGCATAGTTACAACTGAAATTGAAATTCAGCTTCCAATCATTCTTAAAGAATCCAATTGATTTCAATAGAAAAATATGTATACTATTTGAATAGAGTAGAAGAAATCAAATTGTGTCAAGTTAAACACACAATAAACGAAATCACTATTATTCCAAATTTAAACTTTAATTGAAATACGGCTTACTTATTTGACCATAACTTCTAGTTTCGTGCCTAATGAGATTTATACAGAACAGATTAGCAAAATCCTGTCTCCGTAAGCAGCCTGTCTGCGATTTGTGTGTGTGTGTGGTCTCTATAATTCAATTAAATTCCCAATTTGGCTTGTCGACTCATATATCTTAACTTCCTCCTTCCCACTAATGAATTCCATAGTACAATGGTTCCTAAAATATAGGTACAGATTGATGTACATGATTTTAAGATGATATTATATAGATGTAATATTATTGTAATGCATAGGAAGGTGTACTGTGTAACAATGAGTAATGATGCATTCATGTCTGATATGTATACAATTATTTAAACATATTTTATACTATGTTTATACTTAAGGATCGCCCTTTAAATATGCCTATGTGTGTGAGTATGTGTTTTTTGATTTGACATTTGTGTGTAGTTCAGTGCTTCTCAAACTTTCAGTACTGGCGCCCCCCTTTTCGATCACAATTTTTTTCGCGCCTCCCCCTTATACATTAATAATGTACTGAATGCAATAATAATGCACTTTGACGCTAAAGTTACAACAGGCGATCTTAATTATAAAACATACAAATTATTAACATAAGTATTAAATTTTGTATACTACTTTTAAGCAAAATAAATAAAATAATAGGATAATTATTATGTTATTTTTCCTTTCTCTAATTTTTAAATTGAACATATTACAAAATGTGGTAGCTGCTTAGAAGACAAAATATAGATATCTGCTAAACATAGAAAAAGAACTCAGAGAGTCAGTTTCTAATAATAAAAGCATTCCTTATAAAACTTTGCTTTCCAAGACAAGCTCATGGACGTCATTAATACTTATTAAACTTGTTCTTAATTTAGTATTAATTAATTAGTTATAAAATGTTCTGTGCAGCACTGATACATTAAAAGTATACCGGCTGAAGTGCCCGCTCTCTGCTCGAGTTCATTTATAAGAAAATAAAACATTATTGATATAATAGCTGAATTGTAAGGGAAGCAAAGCCAAGTGCTCGACAATGTTTACAAAAACGTAAAAGGATTTTTTTAAAATCGTTGCTCAAATTATAATTAGTTTTAAGCGAATTGTAATTTTAAGCCTCACAGAATTAGCATTTATAATTGATGTTACACAGTAGCACACACAGGAATTTTTGAAGGGGGTCCGGGGTCGAAAGTTCACCAATCTTGTATCAGGTTCCTTTTGATTTTGTCGATTTTCGGGAACAAAACACAGTAAAAAACTAATTCTTGAATAAATAATTAGCATTAACTAATAAAATTAATCATTAATAACAAATACTTAACTAAATATTGCGTACTATAAACTTAGAATTATAATCAATCGGAAAAAATCAAGGGCTTTGGGGAGATCCGGAACCCCCCTTGTGTGCACCACTGATGTTAAATAATGATCAAAAAATGATCAAATGATTAAATAATGATATAAAATATCCATGAAGATTAATTGTATTATTTTTAATATTTAAAGTGAAAAGACTTCAACATGTTTTAACCCGGGAGCAGGCGCGCACTCGGTACGGTCGGGGTTATTGAGTCACCCCAATCTTTTTTTTTTTACAATTATTTTATTGTACACGATACAAATCATGATTCCAGTGAATAATTTAGCTAAGAGAAAGTTTACTTACCTATTTTCAAGAACTTTTCAATTTTTCTTTGGTAACAAATAAACAGTTTTGCCAGAATTTACGATTTCGTAATCTGTGTGTCCCGCGCGACCACTTTCGAGTAAAAAGTATATTCATTATGATGATATGTATGTTACTGCTTAAAAATTTTGTGTGAAACGTTTTTCGTTATGCTTTATACATTGAGAATATTTATAAAAATATGTCTTGGCCAAGTAATCCTTCATGTGCTTGTGTGAGTGTGTGTGCTCTCTCTCTCTCTCTGTGGTTTTCCAAATATCATAATATTCTTTTGCATGAAAAATAGCGCAACAGAGAACACGTAAGAGAGGGGTCATAACTAACTGTACCAATCACTTAGAAGGTCAAACAGATTACAGCTATAATGTGCAGTATTTCAAAAATAATGACAGTGATGAATTTTTTATGTTTCTAAAGTTTTTCGATTCTGGGTCCGGGATCTGGTTTTTCTCTGAAAGAGTAGTATGTTAGGTTAAAAAAAAGCGTAATAAAAAAATCTCTCATCACGGGAATACAGCAAATCAAGTAAAAGTTTTTATTTGGTTATAGGATCAAAGATAGCGAATTAGGTATTGAAGAAGTTTTTATTTTTCATTGCTTAATATCGCCTATAAATTATATCAGAGTAAAAGTGCATTTTTTATTATGTCTGAAAGTATTTTGTTTTAATTCATTCCAGTAAACTAATTATTTTTAAATCTTTTATTTTCGATATGCTCGTGCTCCCCTCGTAAGGTCATCGCGCCCCCCCAGGGGGCGCACCCCACAGTTTGAGAAGCACTGGTGTAGTTTCATAATACAAAAATAACGCCCGCTTTCAAATATTTTTTTATATGCAATGACGTATTATTGTAGTTAGGCTGAAGGCATATGATATTTAAGTAATTTATAAAAGATACAACACTTAATAGATATAGTACAACAGTATTTTTGGATGAAGAAAGTCTCTTTGCGGGGATGATGAGGAAGAATCGAATGTGAAGGGTAAAATAAAAAGTATGATTTTTTTCTACTGAAATCCATCCAGATAATTTAACTGAGGAAGAAATTATCGTCCTTGATAAAATGATCACATTACATCCAATGGCTAGAAAATATAATCGTTAGTCTATGACAATATATTTTGTGTTGTTGAATGTTGCGACAATAATTGCTCAGATTATTTTGTTAAGTAATCAGAAACCTCCTAATGAACATGGAAGCAGGCGCTATTTTCTGAAGTGTTTTAGATCTTGATTTACAATAACAATTTACAGAAAAATGTAAAGAATGCAAAAACCAGCAAGTAATGCTTCTACAAAATGAAAAAAAGGAGAAAAAATTAAGGCCAGTTAAAACACCGCACTCACACTAGCGACGAAAACTAAAGAAGTGTATAAACAATGCTCATAAAAAGAAAAGAAAAACTAATTTTACCGGTGAAAAGTGTAATTAACAAATTATGCTTTATACTTATCTTCCTTTTCTAGCTTTATATGCGAATTTTGCGGTAAAAATAGAATGTAAACACCCTTGAGTATGAGATACTCTGCGCATGAAATTGCATTCGTATTTTTTCGCGCCTGAAGGCCGAGTTAAGCAACACGATGGTTATCGTGACAGTTCTCAAAATTTTGAGCCTCGGTAATGTAACAAGGACAACACACCTAAAGTAGCACCTTCTTTTCAAGTTACCACACCAAAGTAATGGGAGGACTTTGCGCTTGATATGCATTGACACTTGTAAACGCTGATTCCTTTAGTGATGCCAGGACTCGAATCCTAGACACACCAACCACAATTTCGTAACCAGAACCACTAGGTTACTGCGTCCATTATCAGTGTTCAAAATTATGAGACTCATCACTAACAGCCTTTAATGCATCGATTCGAAGGCCGATATAAATAAACAGTCAAATAAAACAATCCTTTTTTATCTGATTTTTGCCCAATTAGACGCTAAATAACTTTAATGTTTATCCAGTTTCATTTGCTTAGAATTAATTAAATGTCATCATTGGAGGGCCTTAATAATACAAATAGTAATAATTATTCTTAAGCAGCTGTTCGAATATTAGGTAATTGAGATGATTTGTCTTCTTATGAACGAAAGAATACTAACTATTCCAAACAAGAGAGTTTAAACTAATTATATTTTGCAAAGCAAAAATCGCACCAGGAACTTTTCGACAAAACCAATTATGATGCCTTCCACTGCCCCAGAAGGATTTATAAAGATAAGATGCATGATAAACCAACTTCATTCAAAAGCAATGCCAATTAGCTCTGATCCCAAAGTAAAATTTAAATCTAACTATTCATCGTCTCAGCATGTGCTGATGTCAGTTTGTCATGTGCAGTCAGTTTGAAGATCATTTGTGCTACCGATCTATATAATTAGCATCTGCAATTAGACTTAGCTAATATTTATTTTCTATTTTAGGCATGCCGGTAATTAAGTTTCCATGCTCACAACAAGAATGGAACTATAGGATTTTAGAACTGTTGTTTATTTCGAAACATGTTGTAAATGTATTTTAACTATCTGCGATTTTATTGAAATATTTAATTCGTTGTTATAGATAATGAAAAATGCTTTTGTTTTGTCAGATGTTTAATGTGTATATTACGGAAAAGTGGATTATTGAGCGAGTTCTTAGCTATTTTGTTAAAAATTATATTCAATTATAATAAGAAATTAACTTGATAATTTCATAAGCTTATATTAATATGTTTTAAATTCTTATTTTTTAAATCTAATTTGATATACGAGTACTACGTGTCAAGCAGTGCTTGTTGTCGAGTGATATGTAATGCAAGATGGAGGCCTAGCGGTAACAAATCAACAGGAAAATAATTTAATAGAACTGTTGTATATTGAAATATATTTCACAAAAATGAAGAATATAGAAATAGATTGAAAGCAACCAATATATCAATGAATAATGAACATCAATTTAATATAATAAAAATTCTATGTACTAATTATACTATCGAATACATTATAATAATCATATAATGCACTTTAACAGTAATTATTATAAATAACAATAATAGAAATATAATATAAAAAATTATTATTATAATTCTCATATAATACAATAATAATTTTAAATAAAAAATATAATATTAAATATAAATATTATGAAGTATAACTAATATATATATATATATATACATATATATATATATATATATATATATATATATATATATATATATATATATATATATATATATATATGTATGTATATATATAAAAATATTATGTAAATAATTGTATTTTTATACTATATTATAAGTAATTAAATTGCATAATATATACTAAATTAATAATGAATATCAATTAATAAATGCTGAAAACTTGCAATATTCCAAAAACTGCGAGTTCCTGTAATTAATGCATAATGCATGTTCCTGTAATTATCGAATAAGGAACATTTAAAAATGCATTATCAAAAAATAAAATATAGTGGCAAAACGCGATTTATAGCAAAAGTACAGGTCTCATAGTTTTCAAATAATATTCTGATACTCATTTATAATATTAGTACTATCCATGTTAGAAAATAGCACAAATACAACATAAGATCAAAGTAGCTTGCTCGAAGAATGTTTGCAACGAAAATGGTTCAATTCTTAAAGAAATCGAATTAAAACGTCTGAAATTAATAGGGTTACTGCAAAAAAATAAAAAAAAACAATAAATATAGACTCTGAAATACGTTATTCCCATGACAAATACATTGCCAGACAATAAAAATATCAAGGTATATACACTGGTGTGCAAAACTTAAGCAACAATGTAAAAATTTAGCAGATCGCCATGAAATTGCAGAAAAGGAGGTCTGGAGATCAGTACAGTGAACAAGTAAGTCAGTAGAAACGTCATGCGTATGCAAATATCAGGAACGAAACGTCAGAAGCGACGTGAGCGTACGCAAAACGCGTGATGTCCGCGCTCTGCTCAACAGTAGAATAAAATGAAGGACGGAGACGCAATTCAACATATTTGTTGCAAGTGCCAGTGAGTCAGTTCGAGAAATATGGCTAGAAGAAATCACCTGGATGACTTTACACGTGGAAGAATGATCGGAAAGCTGGAGGAGGGGCGTACCGTCACCAATGTAGCTGCAGAGTTCGGAATAAACAAAAGTGTCGTTTCGCGCGCTTGGAAAGCGTTCCAAACCACAGGTACAGCTGTTAGAAAGGTAAGTAGTGGCCGCCGTAGGACGACAAAAACAGGGGATGACCGATATATCATCCTACAGGCGAAAAGAGGCCTACGACAGTCAGCAAGAGTTATTGCTCAGCAACTTTCTACAGCTACTAAGGCACAAGTGTCGCGGTTTACTGTGCCCAGACGCCTTCACAAAAGGGGCTTATTCACCCGCCGTCCTGAACGCTGCCTCCCGTTTAAAGTTGACCACCGACGCCACCGTTTACAGTGGTGCAGAGAGCACAAAAACTAAACAAATGATCAATGGAGCCGTGTCCTCTTTACGGTTGAGAGTCGGTTCAGTACCAGAAGCGATTCTCAACTCATTTTGATATGAAGAGAGATTGGGACATGGTTTTATACCAGTAACATCAAGGAAAGACACCATTACGGTGGTCCTGGAGTTCTTGTCTGGGGAGGCATTATGCTGAACGGGTGAACTGAGCTCCATATTTTCGATAGAGGGTCTTTAACCGGGGATCGCTATTGTGAGGATGTACTTCTTCCCCATGTGCGTCTGTTCCGAGGTGCCATTGGCTCAGACTTCATTTTTATGGATGACAATGCACGGCCACATCGGACTCTTTCTGTTGAGGAGCTGCTGGAAAGTGAAGATATCACTGGAATGGATTGGCCAACGTACTCTCTAGATTTAAATCTAATCGAACATATGTGGAATGCTTTGGGGAGACGTATTGCAGCACGCTTACATCATCCGGAGAACACCCAACAACTCAAACAGATGCTTATTGAAGAATGGACACTCCTACCGCAAGAAATGTTGCACCAGATGGTTCTAAGTATGCGGAGACGGTGCGAAGCAACCATTGCAGTGAGGAGAGAGCATATACCATATTAAGGAGCATGTGCTTGTTCTTCCTGTTGGATGGACCATCATGAGTCACGATACTATGCGTTCAATAAAGCTTGTTTTTGTTTGATTCCATACCGTATGCATTGTATTCCTTTTTCAGCGCCGATGCTTTCATCATCCTTTACGTACATAATACTCTCCCTCATTTCTGAATTTCATGTCTCTAAGATGATTTTTCGTGAAGTTATGGCAATAAACCCACCTGTTGCTTAAATTTTGCACACCAGTGTATATTGTATTGCTGTCCCATCTTCGCGAACATGAACAACAACTCGGCGCGTAGCACTGGTGTATCTAATTGCTCTATTTCTTAAAATAACAATAATAATCATCATATATGTTTTATAGCTGCTGTCGAAATTTTCACGTAAATATATCCAAAACAACTCCAGTCAATTATTTTGCAAAATAATTCCTTTTCCTAAAAAAAAAACCTTTCATTTAATAATATAAGAATGTAACACTATTTCACTATGCTATTTTGCAAATAACTCTGTACGTGTCTTAAACCGTATTTTTATTAAATAACAGCTAATATATTGGTTCAACACATAAAATACGCTTTCAAACGTAATTTAAAAAAACATTTAATGCTGTGATAATATCTTTTTTCTGCTATAACTTTCAACTTAGTCTTACTCATTATTTTCAAAGAAAAAATGCACAAATTTTTAATAAAGTTAAAAACATTATATTCTTTCCATATTGCAATATTTGGCTTACTTTTATAATAATGATGAAAAATGAAAATTAATTATTAATGTGAAGTATGAAAATGAATTATGAAACATGTTAAAGGAAGAACATAACCACAGAATCTTAGGTTAAGAATTAAGGATTTAATAAATGAAATACTTCAAAATAAAAAATGCAAATATATCCTAAATTAATTAATTTTTACCATAAATCAAAATTTATAATTGAAGGCAAACAACTATATTTAAAGATTGACTGAAATTATATAACAAAAAATTATATTTTAAAATTAGAACTGGTTGTGCATGAATAAACAGAAATAAAAGAAAAGAAATACAAATTAAAATAATACACTTGTCTTATGATGGACGTTAAGGCAAATTTAGAGTGATAAAAGTTATCAATAACTCCAAACAGAATTTCGAACATAACAAGATGTATTACATTTTCTAAAGGCATTAAAACTCAAAAGTATAATTTGGTACAAATCTTCTTTCTATTATAATTATTATTTAATTTTTCAAATTCAATAACGAGCACATATGATCCTAAAAAGTTATCTACAATTTTGATAGTAATGGCAGAAGAAGAATATGATTAAAATCCACGAATATAGCTAAACAAATATTGATGGTAATTACTTAGAATCGAATAGATTCCATTACAACTGAAACGACGAGCTATAAACACATTACAGGGAAGGAACACGAGACAAAACAAAAGAAATAAAGCACCGTTTTGAGGAAATGAAAGTCACTATGAAAACACATTTGTTTTTTTGTACTAGCTCCAATAACAGTAAAAGCAATAGAGGGAAATAAAGAATTCGTGTCTTTTTTATTCCGAATATGTCAGATCTGACAAAATTTATTGTTCCGTATTTCAATCGGCCATCTTTTTTTCGAGTAATATTCTTTAATGGTATATTCCTTCTAGATATAAACATGAAAAAAAAAACAGAAATCAATTGTTTATAATAAAAGATACGGTGACTGAAAAAAGATGCCTTTATTACTTTTACGTATTTGTTATGATAATATTCTACATGATTTATATAATTTTGCTTTTAAGTTTTAAAGTAAATGAATAGCAATACCTTAAATTGGCATCTTTATTGCTCTCAATTGTTTTATATTAGTGGAGAAAAAATTATGTCAGTAATATTTTTCCAGTATACGTTTCTGTAGTTTGCCGTTTTTATCATTGAATTTTAGGGCGAGTAAAGTAAAAACCCTCACGAATGATTGCAAGAGAAACAAAAGTTAAACGACATAAAGTCAGTAGAATATATTATTTTCTTAATAAGCATAGGATGTTTAAATATAGTTAACGTTTGAATTATTTCAAATTATGCGTACTGAATTGCAATTGTCATTGCTTTCAGAATGGATGGTACTTGATGACTCGTTAAGTCTTCTGCTACAGATTCTAAATAGGATTAAGATCTGGTTATTATGCAGGTCAACTACGCAAGATAAAATATCTGTCATGCTATTCGAAACATTTGCGGGCATTACCAGTTGTATGACAGAATACGTTGTCCTGATTAAATTATGTTTGAATCATATCTGTTATTTGTTATATAAATTATGTACTTGTTATTTTAGGTACACCATTAATGTAACAGGATGTACTTGATCAGTGATGTAATATCATTGAGCATTCAGAAGCATTTAAACTGAATCGAAAGAGTCTTGAAACTCCTCAAAAATCCACACTTGTCGTATTATTGCATCCATAAGATTGAAGAATTGTGTCAATGCAGGTAGTGCCCATGCTTATGTTCTGTTTTTTTTCCATTGTCACATCCTTAATCTGTATGGTATAATTGAAATGGCGATTCACCGAACCACATTAATTTTTTCCAGTCATCTACTTTTCAATCCTTGTGATTCTTCTGGGAGCTGGAAGTATTGATGTTCTTGCTCAAGTTTGAAAGTAGAAGTTTTCGAACGGGCCCTCAGCTAACGTTGCCTATATGGTGTAAGGTGAGGTTATTAGTTGGTTCGGAGACGTTCACAGTTGTTCCTTGTTACAGATTCTCCGGAATTGAACGTAAGATTGTTCTTCTGTTAGATTGGGCATTTTTTACGTTTCTCCTTTCCGAACAAAGATTCTTGAGTAATGAAGGTTCTATTTTACAGTCTAATTCAGTGGTCCTTGAAATGCAGTTAGTGGACCCCAGGGGCTCCTGAGTGCCTTTCAAGGGTGTTCGCGAATGTCTCTCATTTAACGCTAAACATTTCTTCCTTTACTAGATTCTTCCTTTACTTTCATTTTAGATTATATTTCTAAATTTTCCTCTATGGAAATACCCTACCGGAACATGTATTTCAATGAAGAATATTGATTTAGGTTTAATATTAAATAATATTAATCCAGTTTGCTTAATATTAAATAATATTAATTCAGTTTGCTTAATATTAAAGAATATTAATTCAGTTTGCTTAATATTAATGACTATTAATTCATTTTGCCTAGTATTAAAGAATATTAATTTAGTTAAAGAAAAAAGAAGTGTTAAAAAAACCTGTATCACAAATAGAGGCAGTCTTAAGATTTTTGAGGAACCTTTAAATCACTCAGCCATGCGTTGAGAGTCAGAGAGGATTGTTGAAAATCTTGAAAGTCCTAGATGTTAGATTAATAAATAAAGGAGGGTCGCGGCGATCGAAAGCTCTAGAACCACTGGTCTAATGTATTAATGAATTCATTCAAAGTTTTTCAAAAGACATTCAACCTGGTGGCATGGATTTGGTAATAATTTCGAGCCTGAATGTGTTCGAAAGGGGGGATTATTTGTTTGGATGTGGATTTGATTACTCTTGAAATGAAATCGATATTTTGCCTTTTGTGTCAAATTACAAATCTACCATTTCAATATACTGTGTTGCGTTTCCACATAAAATTGCACATAACTGATTTCTTGAACACGACATTCTGCAAAGCACATGTTTCTGTAAATTCACTTGATTTTTAGTTTTAATTGAAGTATATAATTAAGGATGTGCTAAAATATGTGAGAGTGTGCGGTCAGTACGAACTTCAACGAAATTTAGCTTCATTGATGAATTAGTTAATTATAAATGGGAATGAAGTAAACATAGTAGAATTTCAGTTTGACTCGATGTGTAGTTTTATCTGGCAATTGTACGGAATATATTTTATCATTCATATTTCATTTTTTTATTTATATGTCATTTTTTATTATTGTACAGTTCATATTTTCCGTAAACGTTCCGGCTTACGTAAATGTGTTCATCAAACGTTCTATTTTGATATTCTGTATGCAAAACATACATACGATTGTAATTAAATATGGCAATCCTCAGTTTTCAATTTCGTGAATGTTTCCCTCTTAGTTGTGAAATGGTTAAAGGAGCTGTGTTCGATAATTTTAATTTATATTATGCATATTTGAAGCTAGATATTCTATAATAAAATTATATAATTTGTAGAATCGACCACTAGTTTTCAATCGTAACAATTGCTTTAAATGCATGTAGATAATTACTAATTTAGATATTGGTTTTCCCGTAGAACGGACTCCTGATTTAGCATCCAATTCATTTTAAAGATAACCCCAATATCACGAGATAAGATAAGATGTTGAAAAAATTCATTTGTCATACTAAATACTCAGAGTGAATGAAGTTTCTGTAATTCCAATTTTCGATTATAATGGAAATGCAGTGCATTGATGTATGCGTAATTTTCTGTTCCTTACGAACTAGGATTCCTATCAAACTGATTAGCAGAATTCTGTCCTAACAAACCGCGTGTTTGTGATCCGTTGTCTCTGCAAACCAATTAGAATTTCAAATCCGGTCAGTCAAATAACTGTGCACTGCTTTCTCCACCCTCTGCTTGAAACTAATGCATGAGAGATTTCGCAATGTATATATATATATATGATAGATTGATTCGCTCTGTCAGTGGAAAGTGCCATAAAAAGGATATCCCAATGTGACGACGAGTAAAAAAACTAATTAATGATATTTGTCCACGTGTTTTCTCTGAATGATTCGAAATGATTTGAAATATATTGAGATGGGAGTATTTTAATACATTAGATTCTGGTATGAAAATGCAATTCTGTCTAAATTAGCGATATCGTGAACTGTTACTCACCTTATTTGTTATCACCAACTGTTATCGGTATATTTCTTAAGAAAAACATACCTATGCCTATTCAAAAAAATTGCGTGGAGGGGGAAGGTCGGAAAACTACATCCATATGTTGCGAAAATAAGTCTCGATAACTATTATCAAAAACAAACATAATTTTACTTTTGTACTTACTTTAAAGGTATTTAGCAACATATTAGGTTGCCCAGTTGACTATGATAATTATTTAGCTTTAGTATATCAATGATCCAAGTCCAATAAAACATGTTATTCCACGTGTATTCTTTCACCAATATTATATGATACATATTTTTGTTATAAGTTAAACTGTTTGATTCAGTGCTTCTCAAACATTCAATACTGGCGACCCAATTTTCAATCATAATTTTTAAATTAAGTAATAGGATAATTATTTTGTAATTTTTCCTTTCGCTTATTTTTAAATTGGAACATATTATAAAATGCGGTGGCTGCTTAGAAGATAAAATATAGATATCAGCTAAATATAGAAAAATAAATCAGAGGGTAAATTTCTAATCATAAACTTTCCTTTGAAAAATATTGCTCTGCAAGACAAGCCCATGGAAGTCACTAATAATTATTAAACTTGTTCTTATACTGGCTGAAGTTCCCACTCTTAACACGAGTTTATTTTTTAAAAAATGATAATACATTATTCTTGATATAATAGCTTAATTGTAAGGAGAGTAAAACCAAGTGCATGATAATGTGTACAAAAATGTAAAATGATTTATTGAAATGAATGTTCACATTATAAACGGTTTTGAACGAACTGTAATTTTACGCCTCGCAGCATTAGCATGTAGAATTAATGTTAAGTAATAAAAAAAAGAATATAAAATTCCAATGAATAACAACTGTGTTATTTTTAATATTTAAGGTGAGAAAACTTCAAAATGTTTTAGCCCGGGATCAGGTGTGCCCTCGATACTAACGTTTATGTTCACGGGGAGTGACTCAACCCAATTCCTTTTTTATAATTATTTTCGATATACACGTTAAAAATCACAGTTGCAGTGAATAATTTAACTAAGCGAAAATATACTTACCTATTTCAAGGAGTTTTCAATTTTTCTTTCATAATTTGAAAAAAAAATCCAATAAAACTGAAGTAAATTGTTCCAAATGTGCGTGACCTTAATAAAGAACACAAATCAAGGACACTTTTCACTAACATTACAGAAAAGTTATTTGCAAGCAAAATTGTCACATTTTGTCCACGTTATTGTAGTTTTAATGTCCTTTGATGATCGACAAATATCCTGTGGAACTTTTTCTTGCTTGTGTCTTTTTGACAGAGCAAAGAGCATTTTGTGGTACACTTATGACTTCATATTTTTTTTATGAAGTTCTTAATGTAGCTATGAAAAATGTTCCTTTCGTTTCATGTCCATTGCTTTTCTCAAATTTACTTTCCCTATCATGATTAATATGCATTATTCCAGCAATTGTTTCCCTTGTTTGATCAGCTTCAATTTCCTTTCAGAGAGATTACACATGTCCAAATCTTTTTTTTTTTTTTTTCTGCTCATTTACATTTATAGACCATAATCAGTCGTACCACATCACAATTAAAACCACTAAATTATTCACAGGGGGAAATGCAGCATGTTCAAGAAAATATTTTTGAACAAAAGTGGTCGCGCCGGGAACTCGGTCAAAACTATACTTTAAGATTCTAAAAAAAAAAAACGTTTGCCACTCCCAAAACAGAAGGAGATGCGTGGTCAATTCATTTTAGCTCACATTAAGACTGTCATTTTGGAGGATTCTCTCTGTCAATGCCATTGGTAACAAACAGTTTTCCCAGAATTGATTATTTCGTGATTCTGCGGTGACTATACGCATCGCTTCCGTGTTAAAAGTCTATTCAATATGAAAAATGGAAAAAAAAGTTTGAAAAAAAGAATTGTGTAAAACGTTTTTTATTCTGTGTTATGTGTTTCAGAATACTCATAAAAATAAATCTTGGCCAATTAATCCTTCAAAGTGCTCAATATGCTTATCCATGTATCATAAAAATTTTTCACATTGCAAAAAAGTGCAACAGAATTATATAATTTACAACTTCCCCCCAAAAAAGGACACAGATAACCATACCAGTAAATTCAAAAGTGAGCAAAAGTAATATTTTAGGTTAAAAGAAACGTATTAAAAAATACTCTTATGGTAGGATTACATCCAAACAAACAAACTATTTATTTATTTATTTATATGATCAAAGATAGCTAATGAGCGTTCAAAGTAGAATCTTTTACTTTTGATGACTTTTTTTTACCAGATGATATGTATAAATCATATCAATGTAAATCGATTTTTTTATTATATCAGAATGTATTTTGTTTCACTTCATTTCAGTAAATTATTTTTTTAACCTTTTATTTTCGATATGCTCGCGCCCCTCTTGAAGGGTTATCGCACACCCAGGGGTGCGCACCACAGTTTGAGAAACACTGGTTTAATTTCAAAATATATGTATAAACGAGTTATTAAGCTGTACTTACTACAAATGTCAGGAAAACACAAAATATATAAATAAACGAGTTATTAAGCTATATTTACTACAAAAGTTAGGAAATCACAAAATATATAAACGAGTTATTAAGCTATATTTACTACAAAAGTTAGGAAATCACAAAATATGTAAATAAACGAGTTATTAAGCTATATTTACAACAAAAGTCTGAAAATCAGGCATTGTAAACCTGACCTGGGTATTTCCGCAAATTAACCTAGTCATTCCTTTAAAAAGTGGTAAATAGTTTATATTTAATTTTACTTAATCAGTACTTTGTCTATTACTTTTTTTTATTCATTAAAATAAAAATATTATATTTACTCAAAAAGCCTTTTTGTTTATAAAAATTAATAGTAAAAACCATTAAACAGTACCAGCAACTATTAAGTGAAATACACACTAGAATTACTTTTATATCGCAAATTTATATCATTTCACATAATTATCAGCAGATTGTAAATAAATGGGTTGGCAAAATTTTAATATACATAATTATTTAATTATTTTGATACTTAAAAGTATATTAATTTAAAATAGAATATATCGAGCAAATTAAAGTGCGTAGGGTCAAAAGTTCTTAAAGAGGCATAGCATTACATTTACAAATAATCAACCTAAACTCGAGTGACATCTTAAGTTATATACCAGTTATCGTTTGTGATAAACACTCATATTTGTAGCACTTACAAATCAGCTGTCGCATTCGGTGAAACTATGCATTTACATAGCGATTTTTGTCGCTGTTTTAGGTGATAATATTTTTTAGTAAGGATATCCATTTTTTGTTACATATCTATTTGTAAACACTAAGTTACTCGTTAATTATTTCAAAAATACTTTTTGTACCTCCACGTTTTGCACCGTAATTTCTACGACGATTCACACGATTAACGGGAATATTATCCAGTAAATGATGCTTAAAATTGATATTTTGTGTAGATAATTCAGTACTTTAAGGTATCCGACTACGTTCGGAACCGAGATTTTCAAAAGCGCATAAATGGATAATTTTCATGATATTTAGTGTCACTTAGATTAGAGAATCTATGCAAAAAATTGATTTAAGGACATTTTGACCAAAAAAATTATTTAAATACATTATTTTGGCAAAAAATTAACTTAGAATAACTTTTTCAAAATGTTCTCCTTTTTTAAATAATGCTTCTATTATAGTATTATTTTGCCTGTATATAGCTCAGACCTCTGTTCGGAGGCTCAATAAGAATTTGTGAAATATATAACTTAGAAGTGGGTTTAATCGTATTTTACGACAACAGAGGGGAGTAATTTTAAGAAAAAAACGCGAATAATTATTTCAATAGATGGTAACTCTGAAAATAATGTGAATTCTTCAAAAATTCTAGTTGAGACTCTGTAAAGATGTCTGAGCTATATACAGGCAAAATATTATTATAATAGAACCATTTTTCACAAAAGGAGAACATTTGAAAAAAAAAGATTATTCTAAGTTAATTTTTCACCAAAATATTATATTTAAATAAATTTGTTTTGTCAAAATGAGGTTCCTTAAAACAATTTTATGCATGCATTATAATCTGATTGTCACTAAATATCATGAAAATTATCCATTTATGCGCTTTTTTAAAATCACGGTTCCAAACGTAGTCGGATATCTTAAAAGAACAAATGAGGTAATATGAAAATATTAACTGAGGTAATATGCATAATAAATGATTTCTTAACTTAACCGTAAAATATGTATTGAATATATATGATTAGTCTGTGCGCTCAAGAAAACATCTTACACATTTCATTGTCGTATTTTCATTCAATGAAATAATTTAATTTTTTCTGTTCGTTCAAAAATTCTGTACTGAAAAAGAGACTGTTCTATAAAACATACTTTTTGCTAAAATCTTAGCTTAATACTAGAAACATAAGTATACATAAATTCTTTTAATAGTGTGTGTACGTGAGAGAGAGTAGGGATTCTTATTTTTGCAAACTTCCAAAGTAAACAGAGCCTTTATTTTTATCAAGGAAAATACGGATCAACTTTTATTATTTATGTTCTTCTTTTTTGCTTGCAGAAACAACGTGTATAAGGATTGGAATTTGATTTCACAATGTTTATCTTTGGTTCACTGTTTTGAATTCCCTTCCGCAAACATTCCCGAAAAAAAAGATAAGAAAACTCCAAACTTTATTGTAGGAAAACTATGATGAAAGCTAAAGTAAACACTTTTATCAAGACTAACATCTAAAACATAGGTTCCCAACCATTTTTTGAACTGGAACCCCCCTTTCTAGTGAATATTTCGATTTCGCCCCCTCCCACTCGAGAGAAATAAGAGAGTACGAAATGTATGGTGAAAACATGAATTAAATTTTTACAAAAAATATATTACAAATGGAATATATATATATATATATATATATATATATATATATATATATATATATATATATATATATTTAGTTTTTTCCCCTAATTCCCCCATTTTTTTACTTTCAAATCTGAAATATCGTTTACTTCGAATATAAAATTTTGAATGTATTCATTCAACATAAGCTTACCAGTAGTAAAGTTTACTTTTGTAAGTACTAAATCAGCATGTTTTTATAGTCTTTTTTCCAACTCCTACTATTAACACACACCCTCTATTTATTTATTTGTTTATTTATTTATATTGGTGTAATTTTGAACCGTTAATAAAATACATTTTAAAGCGCTCAATTGAGCTAAAATTTTAAGTGCATGATTATTTTGGATGACAGTGCAATAATTTAATTATAATTAATGAACATTAATTGATAAAAACTAATCATTCAAATAATTATAAATACATTCACGTTGGCATCATTTTTGGAGACAAAGTGACCATTTTGGCGAATTGTGTCAAAACATGAAAATGTTTTTTTTTTTTTTTTTTCACGTTTTTAAGAAGCATTCAGTTGAACTGAAATTTTATACATACCAGATTGTTTTAGATGTCAATATGATACTTTAATGATAATTAATAAACATTAGTTAACACTTAATGTTGAGATTATGTCATGTGTATTTATAAATATTTATATTAATTGTAACTATTTAATAAAATGTAGCTAAAATAAAATTTTTCTTTGTTGATCTAAGTATGAATTGACTTAATTTTTTTAAAAAATTACTTGTGTGTCTAGATTACATTTGGTTAATCTGCTCATGCCTCTCTATACCATCTCAAATCCCCCTAACTTACTCTGGGTTTTTTACTGCTCCCTGAAAGCCTCAAACACCCACAAAGGGGCGTTATCATCCACGTTGAGAGACTATGATCTAAAACATATAAATTATTTCTTCTTTCTTGAAAAATCTCACGGAATATACTGAAAATCAAATAAATATAAAATCAAATCTTCATCAAATATTTAAACATAACTGTACCATTCCGGATATAAGAGGAGCACTAGTAATGGTGTTAAATCAGCGTTTCTCAAACTGTGGGGGCATGATATCTATGCAAGGGGGCGCGAGCTTATTGAAAAGTCGGAAACAAAGAAGTATTTAAAAATATTTTTTACTGGTAGTAAACAAATACATCCTGAAAAAAAATACGCATTTATACTGATATAATAAACTTATATGTTGGGGTGAAGCGAATGAACTATTTTATCTGGCGGAAGGATAACTGCGTGACCCGCCCATGCGCAGTTTTCCCACTTCCTTTCACGCATTCCTTCTACGGGGTTCACTGAAAGAAAAGGTTTTTGAGGCATGTTAGTGAAGCATTATTTTTATATTTTTCAGCATGGTTTTTAAATTTTGTGTTTAAATTTTTTTACACCCGTTTTTAAAAATGGCTGACATTACAAGTATTGCAGAGCCTTCACAGCCTAAATAAAGGAAAGTAAATTAAAAATTGACTGAAGCCGAAACGTTAGAATTACTAGAAAAAACTAAATATGAAAATAAAAGATTTTCCCTTTTTCTTGTTTTAATACTAAAATATAAGGAATTATTTTAATCCTTAAAACACTAATTTGTAATTCAGCTTCTGAGAATGGATATATGAATTTTAATGGCAGTGAATGTGTTAAAATGAGTGCCAAGCTTGTTTGGGAACTGAACACTGGGGTTTTTTCATGTCAGATTGACTACTTGATCGAAACATTTTCACATGCATTCCTGCGCCTAATGTCACGTAAACTGAGGTAGACGCAGTAGGCCTTGGCCCTCATTGGCTGTTGAGCTCCTGAGTTCAGTTCAATCATGCATGTAAAGAACAATGAATAGTAAACAGTTGTGATACCCCCGGCTCGATATATCATTTCTTTATCCTCGCGACCTAGATTTTAGGAAATAATTGATTGATCACCCAAATTTTCCTTTAAAAATCTAATTTTTTATTGTGTAAATGTATATTGATCAACGCAACATAAGTCTTACTAAATGGATATAATTATGAGTGGTATTACATAATAATAAATTCTAAGTAAATAATAAAGCCTGGAAACATAATCATCTTCGTTATGAAAAGCTATCTTAAGAATCCTTATCCGCCTTATATATATATATATATATATATATATATATATATATATATATATATATATATATATATATATATATATATATATATATATATAGATTCCTTAACGCACTAAAGTCCGGTCTATAATTACACTTCTATATTTAATATCTTACCAATATTTCACGAAGATCAGCATATCAGATTTCTGTCTTTCTTCTATTCTATAATTCTTCTACTATTCATCTACTATTATTTTTCCATTCTACTACTATCCGACTTCTATTCTACTCTCACGCGAATTCTAAAGCTCTAATATATATCTATTAACTAATTTGCATACCACTGTTTCTTCTTGTGAGGATTGGATTGAAATAATGCCATTCTGGCCCCAAAGATTCCCTAAGAGGATTAGTAGGGTAATCCGATAAAGCCCGTAACACAGTTTACTGTTTCCAAATTGGATTTTAATGCTAATTCTTGTGCATTTTGTTTAATAGGTAATAATGTATACCAGCTTTGTAATACGAGTACATAAATATACTAGCATGGCATACATACTAGCTTCATACATAAATATACATCTAATTGATTCATTCAACTTATATAAATTTTACATATAAGTTGATTTTAATTTCAGTATTTTACTGGAGCTTTTTAAATTTGTTTAGTTTTTAGGTTGATTGAATTAATTGAATTTCTTGTTAACATCACATTTTGATGTTATCACAGGAATGCTGGCGATGAACCTCGTAATTTTATACTGTGGACAAGAGGCGAAAATACCTGTGCTGTCCTCTTACCCCACACATGTGTGTGTGTTCACGCCATATTCCAATTTTATAAAGTTGGATATAAAAATATATAGTTCGTAACATATGGTGAAGAAAATATACTAAATGAATTTACATTGAATTTATTGGAATATGCTCCTTTATTTACATATGATAACATACGAGGGGGATATTATGAAATTATATTTAAAATATGAGATGGAGCTGTTTTAGTTATTCGACTACATTCAGAGACATGATTTTGCAAAAGTGTATAACTGGATAATATTTCTGATATTTGGTGTCAGTTAGATTAGAAAATGTATATAAAATTGTTTTAAGAATACTATTACAATAAAAAATTATTTAAGCACAATATTTTGACAAAAAATGAACATAGAATGACCAATCTCCAAAATATTCTCCTTTTGTGAAAAATGCTTCTATTATAATAATATTTAGCCTGTGTATAGCTCACACATCTGTAAAGAGGCTCAACTTGGATTTTTGAAATATATAACTTAGAAGTGAGTCTATCCATATTTTACGAGAATATTTGGGAGCAATTTTAAGAAGAAAACGCTGATACTTATTTCAATTGGTGGTAACTCCGAAATTAATCTGAATTTTTCAAAATCCCTACTTCAGACTCTATGGAGAAGTCCTAACTTTATATAAGCGAAATATTTTTATTTTAGAAGCACTTTTTATAAAAGGAGAACATTTTGAAAAACGATTATTCTAAGTTATTTTTTTGCCAAAATCTTGCATTTAAATAATTTTTTGTCAAAATGTCCTTAAAACAATTTTATGCATGTATTCTAATCTAAGTGACCCTAAACATCATGGAAATTGTTCCTTTATGCGCTCTTTTAAAATCACGGTTCTGAACGTAGTCGGATACCTTAGAGGCTATGAGAGTGGCTTAACGGAAGATATTAGATCCCCTCAGTAAATTCAGGTTTTCAGGTTACAAAACCTTAACATAGCGTAGGCTTTGTGCCCTCTAGAATTCTGCTCTCCTTTTGATACGGAGGTTGCGGGGGTTACGCCACCAGAATATGGCCGAATATTCGTTACTGTGGATTCGTAGCATTGAATCTTGAAGCTTCCAAAGACCTTATCACAGGTATACGCGTTTTGGGAGCAATTTTCCTTTAAAGCAACCATTTTGAGCAATTTCTACCTAGTTGCCATAGCAACAGCTTCGAGCGACTTCTTCTCAGTGAGATGAAAGAATTGCTAGGAATAAAAATTGTTTGAAACTCTAACTAATGGGGTTCTTCGATTACCTACGTTATAAACAAGATGACGGTAAGGATAGCAACTTCGACTTCGTCAATATTATCAGAAATGACATATAATATTTTAATAGTGAGTAATATTTTAACAGCGTACAATATTTTAAACAGAATAGCGACCCATTTCTGCTTACGACTGTCAACAAAAGAAATAATATTGGATTTCTATTTTTGAAGCGGAAAAATCGGCGAGTATTTTTCAGTATGAAAATAGGGTGCGGCTAACGTCAGAACGTATTGTTTTGTTTGCGGCTGTCCTTCATCCTCACAGCTATTTGAAAAAATTTCTGAAACGGTTGTTTCAAATATATGCGTGTATGATAAGGTTTTAAGGTCCTATCTTGCCGAAGAGCTGATGTACATGCAATCTGTAGATCCTCACAAGCTTCATATTAGCATTGAGGGGAGGTTTGAAGAATATTATGTCAGCTCAGGCGTTGTACTTGTCACTTTACCATGGTTCATAATTACAGGGTTCGTCACCAAATGCCCTCGATTTTCTAAATAGTGTGACGTTAATATTCATTCACTCTTTCTCCCTCTTCTTTCTGGTATCGTATGGATATTACGTCGGAAGAATGATACATCTTCTGAAGCTATCCACGAATCAACACAATTTTTTGTGTCTTCAAATGATGTGACATGACACTGCTGGGACTTTTCATGTATCATCAGTCAAAACAAGGATTAATCGGAAGGGACAATGTCTAGTACCACGTAATTATAACAATCACTAACTCTCTACATTGAGAAGAATTATGGAAATTTAATTTGTTAGAAGGATAATAATGTGGATCCAATACATTGCTTTCACTCGCTGAGCATCGGGGCTACTTTAAAAGAAATAGCAGTAATAGGTCACAAATTAAGTTTCATTTCATCTGTATATTTTAATTGAAATATACCGGGTTGTTATAATTATCGTTACACTATACATAAGCCTGTGAAACCTGTTCTTCTTATCGGATTTTGATGAAACTTGGTATATAGGCTATATGGATCATGGAAAAAATATTTCTGCAAAAAAAATTAGTAAAAATTTTGATCATTGGGTTTTATTGATTATTCCTTACGCAAATCCGTAAAACCTCTATATAAACTTGCAGTCATATCCAGAGAATCATTCAGCGTGCATTTGTCATCGTTAATCATGCCCTTACAAAAAAAAAGATCGAACTTTACTGGTAAAGATGTTTTATCAGAACGGCAACAACCACTTATTTACTACTGTGAGAATATCGTCGTTTGAAGGATTTTCAAAAAGACCCCATATGAAGGATTGATTTGAGGAAGATGATCATGAAATTTTAAGAGATGGAGATTTAGGTGTGCTGCCTGGAAAATGATGGAAACGGTTGGGACAGAAGCTGTTGAAGAAGTTGCTACTGTTGTGATTGAAAGAGCCTCCAGTTCCATCTACTCTTCAGCAAGTGGTCGATCAGTGTCACACGAGTAGGAGATGATAACGCGTATTTTCTGATCTTGAGGTTTCAGAGTTTGCATCACGGGTATATTATACGGATACCATTTTAAAATGTATCGCAGGATTTTTCGTAATGACGACCACGGAATCTCCAACTCACGAGACATTGATCGGCCACTTGCTGAAGAGTAGATGGAACTAGAGGCTATTTCAATCACAGCAGTAGCGATTTGTTCAACACTTTCAGTCCCTACCGATTTCCGTCCTCTTTCGGGCATCACGCTCAAATCTCCAGTCCCTTGAAATTTCTTGATCATCCTTCTCAAACCAATCCTTGATAAGGGACCTATACGCACATCCTTTAAACGACGATATTCTCACAGAGCTACTAAGTTGTTGCTGTAGTTCTGACAAACAGTTTTACGAGCATAGCCCAATATTTTTTTTTGTAAGGGCATGATTAAAAATGACAAATGTACGCTGAATGATTCCCTGGATATGACTGCAAGTTTATATAGAGTATTTGCGGATTCGTGTGTAAGGAATAATCGATAAAAGCCTCCTGGAGGTCAAAATTTGTACCCGCATTTTTATTGCAGAGACATTTTTCCTCTTGGTCCACATAACATATATCTCAAGTTTCATCAAAATTCGATAAGTAAAAGATGTTTTATAGGCTTCTGAATAGTGTAATTTTAAGTATGGCCACCTGGTACATAAATTTTAATAACGTAAAAGTTAAAATATAAGAACTATAATAATAGCACTCCAATTTTATTTTGAAAATACCCAAAAAGTCAAATGGTAATATTAGAATTTCATAAATCTGAGATATGAGTGTTTTTAAAACTAGCTAAATGTCTTCTAAGCTTTGGATATTATTCGTACAAAAAGATGAATTTATTTTGTAATACAGTTTATATTTTAAGGATCACAGTGCTTTGCTTCCTTAGTCACCTCGATTTTGCTTAAAACCTTAAAT
The DNA here is from genome assembly GCA_019973935.1 of Trichonephila clavipes. Lineage (NCBI taxonomy): Eukaryota > Metazoa > Arthropoda > Arachnida > Araneae > Nephilidae > Trichonephila > Trichonephila clavipes. The sequence continues at coordinate 414,131 of BMAU01000357.1, read as the reverse complement.
CCTGATTTGAAAAGGAAATATATCAATACAAAAAGATCAAAAAATAAAACAAAAAGTTTAAGTTTTATTGTTATGACAATAAAGATAAAACATAACATTTTGTTTACTGTTATTGTAATGACGATAAAACATAATATTTTGTATCATTATTATAATAAAGATAAGCCAAGCAAAATAATTCTTTTATTAAGTCTCAAAAGCTTAAAAAACAAAAGTTATAATTGATGATTATTGAAATTTTTCAAAAACCCATGATGATTTAAATCATACGCTATAAACACAAAGTATAAAAAAAGTGTTATTTGTGCAAGTTTACAGATATGATTATTATTTTGAAAGAGCAGAGTCGACCTCTTTATTTTAGCAGAGAAGTTATTAACAAATAAAGATGTGACTACAATTTGTACTCCAATTCGATTTGGAAAGTTTACATTTGTCAAAATTTTATAATTCAGTATTTCAGACAATGTGATATTGTTCATTAATTCTGAAATAGAAATCAAATGTAAGAACCACACAATAGCACATGATTTTGACTGCTGGAATATAGAAGCAATAGTATATGATATGTAGTATTGCTTTAAATGTGTCTCTTCGTTTTAAGGTATTGCGACTACGTTCGGAAGCGTGATTTTGCAAAAGAGTATAAATGGATAACATTTATGATATTTAGTGTCATTCAGATTATAAAATATATAGAAAATTGTTTTAAGAATATTATTACAATAAAAGGTTTATAAGTATAATATTTTGACAAAAAATGAACATAGAATGACCAATTTCCAAAACAATCTCTTCTTATGTAAAATGCTTCTATTATAATAATATTTTGCCTGTATATACCTCTGTAGAGAGGCTCAACTAGAATTTTTGAAATGTGTAACTTAGAAGTGGGTTTATCCATGTTTTACAACAGAGGGGAGAAATGTTAAGAAAAAAAAAACGAACGCCGATAATTATTTCAAATGGTTGTAACTCTGAAAAGAATGTCAATTTTTCAAAAATCTTAGTTCAGACTCCCTGGAAACGTCTTTACTTTATATAAGCAAAATATTATTATTTTAGAAGCATTTTTTCATAAAAAGAGAGTGGCCGCGGTAGCCGAGTGGTATAGGTATCGGACTGTGGCTTGCTTTGTCACAGGTTCGAGCCCAGTACCACTAAAGACCCGCCGTGAAGGGCAGCGATGCACGTTAAATCTGTCGAGAGCTGAAACGTCCTCCCGTTGGTGTGGTGTGGTAGTTCGGAGAGGGGGGTGCCAGCTCAGGTGTCGTCCACGTCACTTGACCATGGTTCAAAATTACGTGGTCCGTCGCCAAAAGCCCTCGTGTAGCTGAACAGTGCGACGTTAATATTCAATCAATCAATCAATCATAAAAAGAGAACATTTTGAAAAAAGGTTATTCTAGGTGAGATTTTAGCCGAAATATTGTACTTAAATAATTTATTTTGTCAAAATGTCATTAATGCAATTTTATACATGTATTCTAATCTAAGTGACACTATATATCATGAAAATTATCCATTCATGCGCTTTTTTAAAATCCCGGCTCCGAACGTAGTCGGATAAAATAGTGTGTATCCTGCGTATTTATTCCTTTAACTGCCGAGCACAAAAGCTATGAAATTCACCTTCAGTGCTACTATCTTTCCCACACGCGCACGTTATTACGTGGTTTATAGAGCGATAAGAAGATATATGTTTTTAAATTTAAAAATTGTTTACTTTCACTTTAAAAAAGAAAAAGAAGGAAACGAAAATACAACAATTAATGTCTAGAGTTACGATATAATAATAAAGAAATTTATAACTTATATATTGTGTGATGTATTCTGAAACAGGGGTGAGCACATAAACAACATAGTGAGACTCGTGGTTACTATATTTCCTTGCACAAACATACATTACACACGGTTAACGAAAATGAGAGCAAATGAAGGATTGAAAAAATAACTTCCAAACGAAGAAACAAGAAGCACTGCTTAACTATGAATTTCATCTCGTTCCTGGAATATATCCTTTCTAATTCTTTACCTATCTCTTCTGCGAAATAAGTAAATTTCTTAGAAGCATTGTCAATGCAGTTTTAATGTATTCTAAAGCTGTGGGAATAGTTTTAAACAAAGCAGCACTATACAAAAAGTCGTCCTTTCGAAAGACGAGTATACACGTCCGGGGCACTAAACGCACTAGCTGAGCAGGACGTGAGAACACGCCCACAGTACTTAACGTGTTAAGACGTATACTTATTTCTGTAACATGCTTGTGTGATATACGTATGCCATGATTCACAAAGTATGAAATCCTACTTAATGGAAACAAATAATATGAATGACCTTCGGTGAAGAGATGTTGATCTTGGCAGGGGTGTTTTTTTTTATCCACCAGGCCGCAGGTATTCCATGCATGCCTTAAGCGACTGAGGAGAAAGTAATCCCTATTCCGGCCAGTCATTCTTGGACTTTTAATCCTATCTTTTGCTGTTTGGAACTTGCAGGAGACTCCGCTGCATTTTCTTTTCCTACAGAAGAGAGTAGTTTTTTCTGTTTTGACTTTCAAAACGATGCTGAGAGAAGGCTGTTTTTCAAGCCAATCTCTGCAATTGTGAAACATCTCCAGTAGGCTTGAGTGCGGTTAGAACGTTTCTCCGTTGTCGTTCTGGGCCAGGGGTATTCAACGTTTCTTCCTGCCGGGACTCATACACATCATATGTATTTTATGCTGGCAGCAACATACGGGTAATGAAAGCAAAATTGACAAATACAATTGATAAAAATATTAAAACTCATATTTTTGGCTTTCATTTTAATGCAATATTAACTTTTCTATCGAACACACAAACAAAAAATATTTATTTTTATGGATTTTTACAGAGCTATGGGATAATTTCTATTTTCTTTTATCTTCGACCAAGTCTCTTGTTTACATTCTACTATTAAAAAAAAACAATTGATAGCAAAATTGATACACTTGATTGATTTAATTTTCTATTAATTTGTTGTACCTTGTTGGGCAATAATTGAATTTCGTAGTTCAATGGGCCATTACCGGGCAAATTAAAAAAGGCTGGTGAGCCACACTCGGCCCGCGGGCCGCAGGTGGAGTATCACTGTTTTGGGCAATCTCCTGTTGAGATGGTGGGTCAAGTTGACGCGTGGTCCTTGACCGTTTTAAATCACTTGTCGTGATTAATTGAGAATGTCATAGTTAGACTATTAATGGAATGAATGCGAAATAAACCAGTACGGTTAGGTTGTTCTGCCATATAGTGTTCGATTCTTTGGTCACCACTTTGGAGACAAGTTGTTGGTGAAGGAGGGGAGGAAAACACATGGTGATCTTGAGAGCTCCATGGGTGCAGTGTTATTTCAACTGCTCACATTCGGGTCCGAAGTGCACGCTTTAAACCAGTGTTACACAAACTTTTTTCGCCACAGACCGGTCGACATTTGTTAATTTTACCGTGGCCCGCTGAGGTGAAAACGTTGATTTTTTATATTTTAGACTGTTTTGATTTAATAGTTTTAATTCAACTGTATTTAATGGTGACATTAGAATAAAATATAGCTACACCGAAAAATGAATATAAAGTGATTTTTAACAAGGAATATAAATTGATTTAACAAGGAATATAAATTAATTTAACAAGGAATCTAGTGATTTTCATAAAAAGTAGCTCAAATCCAAGAAAACATACTACAGTAAATGAATTAATGTTTTTGTGCGGCCCGGTACTATTTGATCCACGGACTGGTACCAGGATTAAATGATTTTAATTGGGGGTTGCGGAACACTGCTTTAGACGACTGATATGAAAGGAATTCCTATTCAGATCAGTCGTCAAGGTCCTTCATTCCCGCTCTTTTTTGTTTTGGACTTGCAGAAAGAGGTGCCGCTGCAGATCCCTCAAACAGGTACGACGTGTCATGGCAAATTAATCGGATTAGTTTAATTTTTCAGTTAATCAAAATGAATCGTTTCTAGTTATAAGAAATATTATTCCTTATACATATACATCATGGATGAATAACATTTTCACTCTTAGAGGTAATATTTTACGAAATGGTAATAAAGCAAATCGAAGAAGAATTAAATATACTTTTTGTTAATGTTTTTATACAAGCTTAATATGTCGAGTTCCCCTTCTAAAAATGAAGAATTTATGTTCTTAATGAAAGAACAATTTTATAGTTCGCTAGAGTTGACTCTTTTTTAGTATATACGAAAAGAGTATCTCACAACAAATGCACCATTTTATCCGCCAGAGATGTTAATTAAAAATCTACATACATTCTACAATTTTCTTATCTTGAAGTTTGACATTATGGGTTAAAAATGTTAAGTAGCATCTAAAAAAGTCTATTATCGCTAGAACTCCTTCATAGTATAAGTAGAAATCCATAATAAATGCAACAATAAGTAATCAATAAGTGAGTGAGTGTTTATTAACATCGCACTATAAACCAACACGAGGGCATTGGGAGACTTCCCTCATAAATTTGAATTACAGTCTGGCGAAAAGGACGATACATGAGCTGAAAACCGAACCTAAAAACTACCATACGGTGCTAACATGAGGGATTTGAACCTCGATATTTTATGCTTGCATATGCTCCTCTACACGGCGGGTCTTCAGTAGCACTAGCGATTGAACACATCTAACGGTGGTCACGAGTTCGGGGTCATATACACTAGGCTACGTGGACATAATAACTGTATCATTAATGCACTGTTGTTTGTAAAAAAATGCACCACCATGAAAGAATCATCAGAATTAAATAAAATTTGCAGCAAATATCAATTATAGGGTGTTATGTAAAATAATGAAGTTTCCGAGCCACAACTCATTCGTGGCGTGCGCAGCACCCCCTGAACTAATGTTGCAACCTTTTAAATTGAGGGCTGTAGCGGGGCGTTGAAAATACTTTAAGATTATTTGTTAGTGGCGAAAGTTCTCAACATGTCTCCACGACGAAATAAGGAGAAATTACCACAACTTATGGAGTTTGAATGGAGAGGATTATCGGCCTTCAAGAAGGAGGATTTTTCTATCTCGCACAATGAGCTCTTGTGCAGCGGAACAGTTCCAAATTGATGCGAGTTGGGAAGCAATGGACCAACGAGCAGTGAACAACTTGAAAAACTGGCAGTGGACGATGCAAGGTGACTTCAGCACGCGTCGATCGACCCCTGCTCCTCATGGCATGGCCTGGGCAGTTGTCAGCACGTTCGTCTACTTATGCAGGTGTACTAACGTTGGCTTCTTCAATTCGTCGATGTCTGCTGCACCGTGGATTGCGTTCAAGGGGGCTTTTATACAGGATCCCCTTCACGGCACACTATCAACGACTGCGTCTTTTTTGGACTCAAGAGCACAGAGCCTGGAAAGCTGATTGGCACCAAGTTGTCTTTTCAGCAGAATCACGCTTCAATGTGTCAGACCATGATGGCCGCATTCGTATTAGACTCTATGCCGGTGAACGCTGCCTTCCAGAGTGCGTTATCAAATGGCATAGTTGCCTAAATCCGGGAGTTATGGCTTTGGGTGAAATTTCGCATCATGGACGATCCATTTGGCTACGAATTAAGGGTAATCTCAACATCAACAGGTAATTTTCTGAAGCGTTATAGCCCTAAGTCGTTCCCTTCCTTTAAGGCATCTCTGGAGCAATCTTTCAGCAGGATAATGCCCTTATGTTGCAATGAATGTTTGAGACTTTTGTTCAGCCCACCCAACGCATGGAACTTCTTACATGGCCTACTTATTCACCCGATATGTCGCCTATTCAGCATGGGTGGAATTTGGTTGTTCGGTATCTCTCTCGTGACACTCGACCTGCTGCTTGAAAAGACGAACTTTTGCTGCGCCTACGAGCAATATGGGATTCTCTTCTACAAGAAGGCATTCAAAATCTATTTGACTGCATGCCACGTTGCATAGTAGCACTTCTAGCAACGCGTGGTGGCTACACGAAGTACTGATTTCCAACACTTAATATTGTTTCTTTTACTTTGAAAATTTCGTCATTTATCTGTACTAATACAACTCGTTTGTGCATTCTATTTCAGTTAATTCTGATGATTCATTCATGGTATTGCATTTTTTTACAAACATCAGTTTGTATACGTATGCATACCAAGGAAAAGGGGACAAATGGTGATTTACACACGATCATCTTTTTACGACAGCGTATCTCAAACAGTGGGGTGTGCCTCCTAAAGGGGGTGATAATGCTACATGGAAGGCGGGACTATATAAAAAAATCGAAAAAACAAAAGGTTATTTTTTAAAAAATTATTAATTTGCTCAAAGGGAGTAAACCAAACGACATTCTGACATAATAAAAAATAAAATAAGCATTTACACTGAATAATACACTTATAAATATTTCAGTATTGCACAATGTATTTCATAACTAATTTACTAAGTTAGGAACACATTTAATAAATACCATTAACCCTATGGGGATGTCATGAAATCATGTACTAAGTGTAATACTTTCCTTGATAATTTGTACTTTTTATAATTAAAGTCGGATTGTAGCTTTACGGAAAAATATATTAAAAGTGTATTATTATTAAATCCAATGCATTATAATTGTTTGGAGGGGGAGGTACGATGAAAATTAAGATTGAAAATTGGATCGCAAGTATATAATGTTTGATAAGCACTGCATTACGAATAGTGATTTTGAGAAAATAGTTTGTATAGAATCATGGGAGATGCCCTAGAGCAGGGTGGTGACATGCCTAGAGCAGGGAGGGGGGCAAATCAGTTGCCCACGAGATGGCTCGCGACACAATATTTTTGCACTCCAGTGATCAAAACATTTAACATTTTTGTTCAAAATAAGGAAGTTAACCGTGAAGCATTCCAGCAAACACGGGTGATCTGTCGCAGGGCCCACACACGTTTGTTATTGCTCTGCCTTAGTTACGCCATGGACTACAATTGCTAAAAAGGGGGGGGCAAGATAAGTAACTGTAACAGAGAATTTCAAACTTAGTGGACTGAGAAATTGGGCACGATTAGTAAATGTGACGAAACGGTGTGTATCGTATGTTCTGAAACAGGGGCACGTAGAATATTGTCTGTAAAATGGCATTTTGAAATAAATAACATATCCTTTTGTCACAAAAGTGTACCAGAGCAAAAAGAATTAATCGCTTAGTAACCGTATGGCATGGCTCCAATTCAGCATGCGTTTTGCTAAAAGCAACATCTTGCAGTCCTAATATAAGTTATTTGCTATAGAATGTGTAAACAACAAAGTCCCACTATTGTTACTTTTTAATTTAAATTGCACGCACATAACTAAAACATTACTACTATACCTTGCAAAATGTATCTTTTCATTGCAAATGAAGAGTTTTGAGTTGTTTAGTATTTAGTTTTGTTATTTTCCAATAATCAAAAGTCAAAATTATTCGACGCCACATCAATACCTCATAAACGTTTCTTTAGAAAAAATGGCACGTTGATCCATAAATGTTCGCCACTCCGGTTCGAGAGTATTGCCGTTTTGCACTAGATGGTGTTCTATCTTTTGAAATATAAAATTGGTTAGGAACACCACTAGCCCCTGAAATTTATATTTTCATCATCATTATTTATATATTTATTCAAAATTTCGATTCTTTTCATTGAATCAAGTGAATATTGTGAATTATATATACAGTCTACCTTCTATGAAGGCTGCATATATTCCCCATCTACAATATACTGGCACATTGTAAATATCTTAGTAGCTTGATTGATACAATGAAAGAGAAATAGAGAGTAGTTATTCGCTCAGACTTTTACTTTTTATTTCACCAGTGTCTATATTTAGATAATATTGATACTTTCACATGGATCTTTGAAGTCTAATAGAAAGGAGCTGAATGAATTTGCTTAGTGAGTAAATTATTCTGAAGTTCAAAAGCTTTGAAATATCATTAAGTATGGAGAAACAGATAGATACGTATCGTTACAACTCTTTAGCGATCAACTTACTCAAAGGAGGACAAAGAGAAATTGAGATGACAAAGCTCAACATGAAAGAGAAAGTTTAAGTGAATGAGAAAACAATATTAATGACGAGAAATAGAAAGAAGACTTTCATTTCTATTTGTAACACATCTAGAGAATTTAATAAGGAACTGGAATATTTGAATGGGCGTTTTCATTTTTGCTTTCTTTAATATTTTGTATTTTATTTCTTCTTATGAGTTCTAGATTTTACATAAAAATTAAATCCAAATTTTAAATTATTCAGTATATATTGTAATAAATGATTTCTCACCAGTGATTCATGTGACGTTAATCGCACATACAATCTCAAGGAAATGGTAAAAAGAATACCATGAGGTAGAAAAATGTGTTTATTCATATACAGACGAACCTCAATTTAACATATGTAGCGATCTGACGAATTTTTAAATCTCCCCATTAAACTGAAGACAAAATAAGCCTATTTAACGAATAAAAAACCCCAAATCATTTCAACAGCTGAAAAGTTTTATATTATTAGTTTGTATTAGAAAAAAATTGGATTTTTTTTTCAAATGACAAATTTTTTTTGTCTGAAACTGAAAAAAAAATATTTTTCTCGTAAGTAGCAAATTTCTCCGGGAAACGGTGAAGACCATTATTAGACTTTACAGGTGCCGATGAGTCATAAGTGAAACCTGTCGTATGAGTTTTAAACAGGATAGAAAATCCCATTCATATTTCGTTCCACTCTACAAAGCAGGGAACCACTGTGTTACGTTTGATGACGGAATGTCTATCTATCTAACAGTGGGACGCGTTCCCTAGGGGAGGGCGGGCTAGCTATAAGAGGGGGACACGAGCATATTGAAAAGTTGAAAAAAATTATTTAAAAAATTATTGATTTTCTGAAATAGTAAGCAAACACACGAAATAGGTTCTGACATAATATAAAATAAAATACACATTTACACTGATATAACGCACTTATAAGCGTATTTGTACTGCATAATGCATTTCATAATTAATTCAACAATATTAAGTTAAAAACAAGTTTAATATTTACCAATGACTCTATGGCCTTGTCATATATTAAATTATACACAAAAATCAACACTTATCTTGTTAATTTGTACGGTTTTTAATTAATCCTTGAACTGCAGATTAATGGTTACGCTATTTGCCCCCAATGTATCCGTTCTCCACGTAGATGCATGCATGCATAATGTATGGGGGGGGGATAAAAAAGCAAATCCTCTGAAATAATTAAATCCTTCCCAAACACTGTTGAGGTCCTTTTGTTGCATTCCAAAGCCTTCGGAATAATTTTATCGATATCAGAGCAGGTCTCTGTGAAAAGATCTTACTTCGGCAAGACGTATATTTTCGCTCGAGGCAATTAATGCTTTAGCTGAAAGAGATGTTTATATACTCTGGTTGCCCTGAAAAGGTTAAATTCGTATATATATATATATTGCAGCTTTAGTGTCTAAGTATAGTATTATTGAATCCGATATATTGTTATTGTTTGGAGAGGGGCAATGGAAATTAAGATTGAATATTGGGTTGCAAATATTTCAAAGTTTGAGAACCACTGATGTAAGTAAATTTCAGGAAATCGTTGATTATTTGTAGCCAATGAATATCGACCCTCATGCAGAAATTAATAATGAAACTATTACCCAAGCTTTTACATTTCCTAATGCTTTACATTGTTTGGAAACTGTGGAACTTTCCTCTGGTTTATGCAGCAGGATGTGAATGATGCAACATTTTCTACTCTGCACAGATTCGAAAAAGAACTCTTTCGAGTCAGAAATCAAAAACATTTTTAAACTTTTATTAACCAGATTTTTAAAATTTCCAATTAACTGGATAATACACTAATAATATTTTTAGCTGTTTATTAAAATGTCTGTGTTTCTTGTAATGTAATCTGGAATTTCCAAAAAAATTGATTTTGCTGGGATCCCGAATTAATGGATAGTTCAGTCCGGATGAATTCGTTAAATCAGGATCTGAATGTATATAGTTTTTAAATAAAACATATACATATAATAAAGCGTTTAATGAAGCTGTAAAAAACTATGGTAACATTCTACAAACTTGTACATGCACACAGAATCATTAGCAGTCGTATTATGGTCTCGGAATCGAAAACATAGATTTTTCATTGTTTTGAATAATATTTACAAATTTAAAATGATAATTATTCTATTCATTAAGCATTACCTCATTACAGCATGTTATACATTGATAAAGAAGCACAATAACTAATACATTTAAGGTATTCGAACACAATGAAATAAGTAAACTCGGTCAAAACATTTATTTTTTATTTTATTTTATTGAAAAGAACTATCGTTTGGCTTTACAAAACATGCTCTGTTTAGTTTCTACGTTATCTAAAAGTCAAGCTAAAATCATTTTTATAAAATTAGAAATTGATCTTTAATTTGTCAGAACTGGGTAATCAAATTGGATGAAATCTATCCTTGCGAGTCTGATAACTAAAAATATTATAATTATATTTCGGTGAAACTTTTAGAACTTGATATGTATATTAATTTCTAGAGAATCTACTACAATGTTTCTTATTGTGTGAATATTTTTGAGTTATAACCTGTTAATTAAACAACGGTTTCATTAAGAATGTCGCATTTCTTATAATATTTACTCGAACAGAGCTTTAAAGTTTTTAAATTTGAATCGAAAATTTTACTATATTTTCTTGATCAGTGCTTCTCAAACTTTCAATATTTGCGACCCAATATTCATACCATGATTTTCCTCGCGCCAACCTCCCCTGTCTCCATATAAATTACGATGCATTGGATTCATTAATACTATACTACTATAGGATAGAGATACAATACGACTTTCACCTCTTAAGTGCCATCGGCGTGTATGTACGTCTTACTCAACTGGTGTGCTAAATGCCCCGGATGTATATAAACGTCGCTCCGAAGTACGTTCTTTTCTGTGCTCTGCTATCCACAAAGCTATTCCAAAGGCTTTGGAATGCAATAAAAGGACCTTTACAGTGTTTTCGAAGGGTTTTCTTATGTCAGAGGACTTTTGTTTCTTATTTCCCTCCCCCTTACATTACATATGCGCGCCAACGGGAATAATTGAAGCATTGGAGATCGAATCGCGTAACTTTTAATCGGCAGTTAAAGGATTACATACAAACCATATAAGTTAACAATATAAGTGTTAATTTTTGTACATAACTTTTATATTATCATTCGTAATTATGAAACATGTTCTTAACTTAGTGTTGTTAAATTAACTAAAAAATACGTTGTGATGTACTGACATAGTTATAACTCTGTATTATATCAGTGTAAATGTTAATTTTAAAATTTTATTGTGTCAGAATCTATTTTATTTTGCTTCCCTTCAGTATGTTAACAATTTTTTTTTAAAAAAATAATCTTTTGTTTTTGATATTTCAATAAGCTCGTGTTGTCCTCGTAGAGTTATCACGCCTCCCTTGGGGGCGCACCCCACAGTTTAAGAAACGCTGCTTTAGATAAATGTATCTAATTTGTCTTAGTAAATTTTTACTTATATGTTTTTGTTCTCTGATTGCTTTGAAGTTTTTCAAATTTACTGCTAAAATTTCACTTATGTTTGTGAATTTTGTAAAATTTAGAAATTTTTTATGTATATTATTAGTTAAATATTATTATGTATTGGTACTGATTCCTAAATAAAAAATTTATAATGTTTTAGTATGCTATTTTTTTTAAAAAAAAAATCTCTGATTATGTTCGGATACCTTAAAAATACAATACATTTAAAGAAAAATCGTGCTGTTCCAAAATTCGTAAGGTGTTCTGTCATCTTCAGAATAACAAAACTCGAACATGGTTATTGGGGAATTCATAAATAATTATCAAGTATTTTTTTCCAAGTATCATCATTACTTACTTCGGGATTTAAAATTTAAAAATATTTGGAGTATTTATCCATATATTTTTTTTAGTATTTCAAGTTAATTTTCTGTTATTTAATTCTATCGATATTCCTAGCACAAATTCTGTTCTGTATTTCTCATTTGAATTCGAGTACGAATTTTATCAAAGCATTACTTTAAATTTTAAAGATAAAAAAGAGAATCGAAATATGCATAAAAACAGTAAGACGTTTTATTAATACATTTTAAATACTTGAAATAAAAATATTTTGCTGAATAATATCAGATATTACTCATCATTTATGTTATACATCAGAACTTGGCAAGATGTAAATGTAAGAATTTTTTTTTCTCTTACAGAACATTTTGAACCATATTTAAGAAAATTGAATTTTTATCGATTTGCAGTATACTGTACTAATATAAGTTTCATCGTTAGCTTAAAAAAAGACAAAGTTATATTTCTTTCTTAATTAAAAAAAGAAACAGAAAATGGCCATGAGGAGAAAAAATGTGATTTGAAACCAACGTTATTTAGTTTTCCTCTGCTTTGTAAGAAAGAAAAGCAAAAATAAACTTATGTAATAATTCATTATTTAGTGAAATTTAATTGAACATTTTTATTTCTAGCTTTGTCACTTGTTGGTAACCCAATAATTGTCTTTTCTATTTTAATTTGCCAAAATTGCACTCTTAGAGAAAATTATCCTTTTTACACTCATCCGCCACCATCCCAAGCAGGGTGGGGATTACATTATGGATTGTTTTCATTACTCTCTTGAATATTAAATACTAATTAACATGTTAATTAAGAAAATACGATTAAAAGCGAAGGGAAAATGTTGAAATTAAATGATGAGCTTTCACTAATTGTGGAGAAATGAGTGTTTTTTGTTCCTACAGGGTAGCATTAAAATTCATCTTTATAACAAGGACAAGTAGAGAAACATTTTTAATCCTTCATCAAAAATTTTAATTATACAGTAGGACCCCGCTTAACGTTGTTTCGTTTAGCGCTGTTTCGGCTTAACGCCCTTTTATTTGAATTGTGGGATTCCCCAAAATACTGCACGATGCGTTAGGCTTCCCAATATCTGAAGCAGTTTACGTGTGTTTCTTCTTTCCTCCGGTGTTATACGAGCATATTTGTATCGTTTCAAACATTTGTTGACGTTATTGTAAGTATAAATTTATATAATGTAACGATTGTCATAGTGACAAATATTATGATTTTTACCTTTAATCATAGGTGATAATAAAAAACACGAAAATAAAGCAACAAGTATAAGCATTTCACTAGAAACTAAAACGTAGTGATTAGAATATTAGATACTGGTGAACGTCAATCTGAAATTGGTGCTGTATTGAATTTGTCAGCTTCAACAATAAGGACCATTCTTAAGAATAAGGAAGAAATACTGTCATCGGCAACTGCAACTAAGACAAGCTCTGCAACTAGAATTACCCGTTCTAGAAATAATACAATAGAGGAAATGATAAAAAAACGACTTTCTATATGGATTGACGACGAAATTGAACGCAATATGCCCCTAAGCTAATATATTATAATGGAAAAAGTAAGAAGAATTCTTAATTCAAAATGTAAACATACTGATTTAGAATTTATTTATTTGAATATGTACATTCATTAATTATGTTTCTATATTTGTAAGTAATAAATTTTGCCCTACTGTTATAAAAATGTATAATCAATAAGTTTAATGGCAAAATACCAGACCAATTTTCTACCCATCTTCCCCTAACTCCATTTTTTACATGATGAGATAACCTCGTTTAACGCTGTTTCATATTACGCTCTACTTTGAGGGAACGTATACCCCGCGTTAAGCGGGGTCTAACTGTATATTAATTATCCCTTAATAATTTACTTAGTGTGATAAGACATATTTCCACTTAATTACGTTGTTAGTTGCTGGTATGAAAGATTGTTCTCTGAATTTTCCTGAATTATGACTCCGGTTTCTGGACACAGGTTGTTAGAGAGGAGTTGTTTTAATTTTGAAGAGCGTAATGAGAGCAGAGTTCATTGGTTTTGACAAGCAGCTGAACACATTTAAATAAAGATTTTTTTTTGATAATTCTTAGAAACTGAGACGAAAAAACATGTGAGCGACTTCCCCCTGAAGTCACTCCTTCACCGTCTTGCCTACCTAAAGGTGTGGGAGGAAACAAAGTATGTGTGTGATCAGAACCTTCCATAATAATAATTATTTATTATTATTCAAGCACACTAGTCATCCACAAGTTAAATCATAAAAGGATTCCCTAGGAGTGATATAAGGAAAGCAATAAACCCTAAGTGAACAAGCGCATGTAAATAGTTTAATTTAATCTAATCTATCTTAGACTATAAATTCCCAGTCCATTAGTTTAGTATAGTGACAAACTCTGTTCTTAGCTCAAGTTGTGAAAATAAACTAAATCTCACATTCGTAATGTCGGCACAGTTTCTTCGTTCTTTCTATCTTACAATTACAGAATCCTGACTTTATATAGTCGAACTAATCTCCATATCAGGGTTTCTTCTTAAGAGGACTGACCGTGAATTAACGCAAATTCTAGCCCAAGGATTCCCCAAGAGGATTAGTGGGAAGATCACATAAGGATCCGTCACAAACAAACTATAAAATAGTGATAGTAATCAGACATAGTGCAATTCGTAATTCAGAAGGAGGAATACAATTTAATATGTTTGAAAGAGCTAAGACATAAAGATAGCATTTTAATAATTTATTTCATAAACTTACTTTTTTTTAAAATGTTTGCTTTAAATACAATAATATTGAGTTATAAAAAAAATCATGGTATATCAGGAAGTCTAATCTAGGACTGTAGAATCTGGAAATTCTTAAAATTGCAATATCATAGAAAAATAATACAGAGTGGGGGTGCAGAAACTTCCTGTTTTGAATATATTGCAGTGCTGTTCGTAGGGAATTGAGGGTCGTTGGGAGGGATTTGGAGTAAGGGGATCAGGGGGATATTTGTGTTTTCCCCTGTTATAGTCTCAAGCATATTGCGGTCGAGGCAGCGGCGCGCATTTGCCGTAGAGGTGTTTTTCTAAAACAGTCAGTCGGTGATTGTCATGCAACGTGCCTTTCGTCGTTACTTTGATATTACTCAATGAAATCGTGTCCTAATCAGAAATGTATTTTAATGTGGATGGATGCCTTCCACAAAACGGAGAATGTCTCCAAAGAAAGGAAAGGAGATCCGAAAAAAACCATTAAAAAACCTGAAAATGTGAAGTGAGTTCACGTATCAATTAAGACTGGCATGTGGAAGTGATCCAACAATTCTTCTTACTCGTTCTCCAAGAAAGGGATTTTGACAACGTGAGGTTATAACAAGATGGAGTCACAACCCATACCTCTAAGAATTCCAAGGGTATTTTAAGATCAACCTTCCCCAAATGATTGATCTCCTTGCGAGGTGACGTAAACTGGCCTGCGTGATCACCTGATTCATCCTCTCCTGGTTACTTCATGTAGGCTAATTCCATCTCATTTCATGTCTCCGGCTTACACGGATCGCACCAAGACCCTAAAATACATATGGAACTACATCCCGACCGAAACTGACAATATCCCTGTCGATATTAAAGTTTGAAAAAGTTAATCAAAGTTTACAAAATTGATTGTATCAGTTTATTTATAATAGATCGTGATATGAAACATACACAGTGTTTATAACTGTGTAAATACAAAGTTCCAATGTTGTGTGGTAGGCTGAAAATAACAATCAAGTCGAATAAAACATACAGTTTGCTTTATTGCATATTCACAACAGGAAGTTCCCACACAACCCAAACTATAAAATACGCGTAAGGCAAAGGTGTCATATTCAAAGGTTAACACATGGGCCTCACAAACATTGTTTAACTTTAGGTTGACCTAAAATAAACTATATTCATAGAAACTTAGGTTTATTCCGAACAGTACATTATAATAAACATTCATAAAAGAACAATGATTATTTAATGTTTACGTTTGGACTGTTGACATCTCTTTTCTGATACTATCTTTCATATTTGGGGAGAAATTTTGATATTTTATTAGATATTAGTGTGCACCGATATACTGGCCGACCACAAGGATGTTCGTTGAGGGGCGCATCTGTCCTACGAGCCACGATTTTGACAACTCTTGACTAAGACTTGAATTTTTCGATTTGATTTCGTAAACCTGTTTAAGTAATGCTTGCCATTTCAGTTTATGCTTATTCACTAACTCAAAAACTGCAACATTTTTTTTCTTTTATTTAATATTCACGATAGAAAAAATGTCTTCTTTATCTTTAATATCCATATTCAAATAAAACAGCAATTATTTAAAGAAGCCTTACAAAACTGCTTTGGAAATATTGTATAAACCAAAAGATTCACTTACTATGCATCAATTCACCACCAGACACCCCAATTGATCACATAGAATCTGAAGCTAATTTTAAACATTGATTTTATTTTGGAATACTATACTTGAAAAAAAAGTTTAGCAACAGAATGTTAGTTTTCTGTTAAAGTATCCGAATACGTTCGGAACTATTATTTTGAAAAAGTGAAAAAATGGATACTTTTTTATGATATTTAGTGTCACGTAAATTAGAATACACGTATAGGATTGTTTTAAGAATATTATTACAGTAAAAAATTATTTAAATGCAATATTTGGACAAAAAAGGGACACATAATTACCTATCTTTAAAACATTCTCCTTTGATCGGAAACGCTTCTAAAATAATAATGTTTTGTCTATACATAGCTCAGGCCTCTGTATAAAGCCTGGACTAGGACATTTGAATTATATAACTTAGAAGTGGATTTATTCATATTTTAGTACACTAAAGAGGAGAACGTTTAAAAAAAAAGATATCGATAATTATTTCAATTAGTAGTAACTCTGAAAGTAATATGATTTTTTTCAAAAATACTAGTTCAGGCCCTCTGGAGAAATATTAGCCTTATATAAGCAAAATAGTATTATTATAGAAGCATTCTTATGATAGGAAAATGTTTTGAAAATAGGTAATTCTAAGTTCATTTTTTTGCCAAAATATTGTGCATTTAAATCATTTTTTATTCTAATAATATTTTTAAAACAATTTTATACTTGTATTCCAATTGAAGTGCAATAAACATCATTAAATTATCCATTTATGAGATCTTTCGAATCACGATTCCGAACGTAGTCGGATGCCTGAAGATACAAAGAACAGTTTGTAAAGGAAAGGAAATTATATTGTGTAATATGATGATATGTACATATTTGCTCTAATTTCCCAAACTTGCAATCCTGTCTGGTAATTTCAACACCATTCTTAATGAACAATCATTCAAGCAATCAAAAGGAAAAGAAAATAAACACTCAGAAATGTACTCTAAGTGTCTTAATTAGTTCAATGCAATGACAGTTCAAAATTATAAATGTAATTTTGGACAAAGACAAGTTCTCAGAACCCCAGAGATTTCATTGTTCAAGCAACATATTGGTGTCAGTTTTTGTGAGATAAATTTTGTTTTTGTTATTTCTTTGATCTCAGGGAAATCTGACTTAAACGGATAGGAAGTTTAAAAATTTTACATATATCAGTATAAGCAAATCAGGCAAAATATGTAATAATTAGATACATACCTTTATAGCTTTGTATAACTTTATAGTTAACTAGATAAACTTTAAGTAGGATAGTTAATTTTTTTTCCGTTTCTTCCACATTTATTTAAATACTATTTTACTCGTTGAAGCAGAAACATGTGTTACAATCACTACCGTCTACACTTATAATGCGGCAAATTCAGTAGATTTAAGCTATTATTTACAATCGGTGAATCAAAGTTTATTGATCAGCCGTTTAACAAGCAGGTATTTTCAATACGTATTGTTATGTAACATATTAATCTAACTGTAAAAGTACATTAAGAGAAATCTTTCATAAGATATTTAAATTCAACTATAGATTGAGGGCAATAGAAATGGAAGTAGAAAATTAATTCCAAAATTCCAAATGATTTAATTAGTCAATGAAATTCTTTGGATCCAATAGTTAAATGAAACCTTCTTATTCAGTAATATTTTTTTCCATTTCAGGCAGAAAGAGGGAAAGTGTTTTCGTCGTAATATAAAGCAAGGTAAAGTCTTTCGGCAATGAAGTTCGTAAATTTGATTCCCGTTTAAGTTACGAGGACGACACTTGAACTAGCACTTCTTCTCCAAACACCACACAATGCCAACTGGGAGACTTAAAGCTTCAACATATTTAACACTCATCAACCCTCTACACGGAATATCGGCCGAATGAAAACTGCTCGGACACGACATGCCGGCAACGAGTTTATGACCGTAGCCACTAGGCTACTGCCACCTCAAAAATATGCTAGCTTATAATAATATGAGGATATTTTATACCCTTCTTTGATTTTTTCTTAAGAATAACGATTTCTACGAATAAATATAATTATCTAAATATATTTTAATTTTATTCATTGAAGAAATTTACAAGCATATTCTTAGAAATTTGGTGCAAAATTGACAGGCCAATTAAAATTGGTACCTTAAATTTCTTCAATAATGTATGGAATTTAATTTCTTTATTTTAAAATACATTTATTTCATGAAGTAATAAAAAAATCATTTTTCACTACTAATAAATTGAATCAAGTTTAATGTTGATTCTCCTGAAAGGAAAGCTCTCTAACTCATTAATATAACAAGTTACACACTTTCATTTTTAGTAAGAATAGAATAATGTAAATTGTTATAAATGTTTGTTGTATCTGTTTCTCAGCAGAGATAGATCAGGTCCATGAGTCCATTCACCCTGAAGAAGTCCATAATCAATAGGGGATCTTCAACCAAGTCCTGCCTGGTAAGCCCCAAACAAGATGATATGTGGCCAGGGGAAGCCTGAACAGAAGAACACTTATTGCAAATTTCGAATCTTGTTGTGTTTCATATTTGAATTGCCAGAATAGTTCGCGTTTTCTTTATGTTAATAAATTGTTTAAAATCCAACATTCTATACCTAACTCAGAGCAATAACCTGTATAGGAGAATTTTTTTTCGTGTATTTATAATGTTGTTAGATATTTGGGAACTATCGAGTTTTTAATAAGAGTAGTTGTTGCAGACGAATATAAAATCAGTTGGTCGGAGCTGCAATTCTAATTGGAATAATAAAAATTTTAAATAGCATCACAAAAATGCAATTTGTAGAAGCAAATGTTCACTTTTCAATTTTATAGAAATATTATTTCGCTTGGTCGTGACAGTTTCGCATGTTTTTATAATTTATAATCAAAATTGAAATTGTAAAAAATATTCGTTTAATCCGAATATTATTTGATAATTTCCAATGCTGGTCTTACGTGTAACAAAAAGATGAGTTTGTTTTTAAAATAACACATGTCATTCATCTCTTTTGAAATGTTTACAAATCCTATTGTTCATGACGTTGCAAATATTGTTTTAACCCTTTATTTATCGACGGTACTTTCCATTCACTTTACAATTACATAGGAAGAAACTTTTTACGAATATTCTGATGATACCTAGCAGGAACAATCTTTTAATAACACTCTTCCAGGATACATGGCAGCATAGGCTCTATGATGAGTATTTTGGTGGGAAAGGCGAATAGCTTTAAAATAGAAGTTGCCTTTTTTGCTGACATTTTGTTCGGATTGCGAAGATTGTCATTTTTGTTCCAAAAAAAAGTAGTAAGTGTCAAAAGGCAAGTATCTTACTTTTTGTATGTTAGTTAAAACTTTAGATAACAATTTCAATATTTATTTTAAGTGAACAATGAACATAAACAATTTCACAGTTGAATAACTCTGTGGTACTTATAAGTACCGACAGTATACTGGATGTCATCACTGTAATACAACAGAGTTTATTTCAATTTTGCTTAACTTATTTATTTTGCTTTAATATTCTTTAATTTTAACGTTTTCAAAGATTTTGAACTTTTAATCTGAGTTTATTTTTTTGCCGTACAATTAAATCAAATATCTATTCTTATTTCAAAAATTAGGAACATTTTAATTCCCTTATTTGTGTAACTGAGATTAAACAATAATATAAGGTTTTCAATATTTTATTATTATTATTATTATTTTCTTAAAGTGTCTAGAAAAAAGAAGCTCAGTCTTCAAAATGCTCTGAATTTATTTCCAAACCTACCATCTGTAAGCAGTGATGCTCAAACCGATAATTCTTCCGATGAAGGCATGCCTGCAAATTATCTTCTGTAATTTTCGTTAAATTCATAAGATGACGATCAAAACACTTGACAAGAATCAAGATTCATTAGTTCATGATCAGAAAATGTAGTATATTCTGTACCCTGGGATGCAGTTTTTCAAAAAAGATTAATTCGAAACCTCACTCAAAATGCATAACGTGTAACACATTTTTGTGTCTTAATGAAAAGAAAAAAAAAATGGTCTTTGAATATCATCAAATTAGTTTTAAGTGTGAAATCTGCTTTTTTATTTTAAAAAGAGTAAATAGATAAAGTAACCAAATACAACAAATTATTAGATGATTTTTTTCATCACGTATCAAAATGTTCCATTGATTAGAATGGTAAAAATAGTACATGTTAAAATATTAACTCAAAGAATGCCTTAACAACTAATAAATAAATAGTTTGTTTTATTTTTCAGACAATTGAATCCGTATTCATTACATCGCTGAGAATAAATAGATATGAAAGGGAAATAACGTTATTTATTACAAATGAAAGACAAAACAGCTTTTCTTAGATTTGTGTACTTAAATTTGTGTGTGTGTTTTCTAAATAAAAATTTATGCAACTTACATAATTATTGGATGTAAAAACAACATATATGAAAAAGTTCTGTCATATATTTCTAGGAATGTTCTTATTTTATTTCATCTGCAAGATTTAATTTTTATTTTCTCTCCTTCGAAAACACTGCTTTATTTATTTTACTCATTTTACCATTGAATATATTTTCACATATTAAATGACGAATGAAACGCAGGAATGCTCACTATTGCTATATCTGTATAAAATTAAATCTCCTGAAAATTCATGTTGCACTAAAAATAATGAATATATATAGTTTGTTAAACTGAGAAGAAGTTATCGGAAGGAAAGGAACTAAAATAATATATATGCATATACCTAAGTACATATAAATACAGTGAGTGACCAAATTATTGTAACAATATCCTCAATACCATACTTGACTACCTTTAACTCTTAATATTGCATGGATTCCTCTTGGCATGGACTCTATGTCATGTTAGTAGGTGGTACGAAGAATCTGAAACTATATTAGATGAATTGCTCATTCCAATGTCTTCAGATTAGATGGTATTGGATCCAGCTGCTTGACATCCAGTTTGATCTCAACCTATATATTCTCATTTGCATTGAGATCTGGTGATCTTGCGTGTGCCAACTAAGTAAAGTAAGGTCTTTGTCGTGATTATCGTAGAACTTGTGGACAGTTCTAGCAGTTTGACAGGAAGTACTTTTCTGCTGAAAATGTCAATCCTTGGCATGATAAACCACTATCATAACATGGTGTACATAATCTACGATAATACATAAATGCTCTTGGGAGTTCAGACGGCTTTCCGTTTCATTCTAAACACAAATGGTGAACATCAATACAGCCATAGGAATCAAAGGTCCAGAAAACGTCCCCAAATCATAACATCGCCTCCACCAGCTTGAGAGTTTTCGCCCCGCTTTCTCCATATTCTTACACTACCACCTTCATGATGTAATTGAAAACGCAATTTAAAGATTGAAAACGTCATATAATTTTTTTTTATAGTCATCAACTTTTCACTTCTTGACCTCTTTTGAGACCTGAAGAGTTTACTTTTGTTCTAGGCCAACAATAGAGATTTTCCAACAGATTGTCGGCAACTATCACATATATGTTGTAATGTGAGGCAAACAGATTTTTCAGAGTCACTCGCGTTTCTAAATTAAAATTTACCGCAATTTGAAACGCCCATCCGGTATAGCGGTTTGTGACGCTGAGTGCTGCACCGTTGGGACTGGGTTCGAATCCCGGAGAAGACATGGATGTTTGTAAATGTATAGTGCGCGGCATGGGGGTAAACTTTAAATAGCCGTCGAGCTGCCAGTGGGAGGTTGGTGGGAGGGGAAGAGAGATGGGAGGCCCCTGTCCACCCTCAGGGTGTGAAACCGAGCTAAATCTTTCTGTTATTTGTTTGGTGCTCAAAGCTACGGCTAACGACAGGCGTCAGTTAGCCCTTGCCACGATAAATTTCGTAGGCCTTGATCTGGCCTTTGTAAATGGTGTTTTTATCAGGTATAGAAGTTTAAGTTGGCATTACTTTCCAAGATGGCGACCGATTTAACAGCTGTCAAGTGACTTATTCTCAGTTTCTTTTGGTAATTCATCAAAACGATCATCAAGCAAGGCGTAGATTCGTCAAATGGGCTCAAAACGATTGCCGTTGTTCCCGATTTTCATAAGTGAATTTTGTTTAGCGATGAAGCGCACTTCTGGTTGTGGATACGACAACAAACAAAACTGCCGCATTTGGAGTGAAGCTAATCCACAAGTGTATGTCGAAACACCGTTACATCCAGAAAACTGACTGTTTGGTGCGCTTTATGGGCTGGTGGAATCCTTATTCAAAAACAATGAAGGCCCTAACGTTGATCAATGGTGATCGGTATAGAGCCATGATTACTAACTCTTTCATTCCTGAATTGAACAATCATGATGCCCAGGAGCTGTGGTCCCAACAAGACGGCGCAACATGTCACACAGCTCGTTCCACAATGGATTTATTGAAAGACACGTTTGGTGTTCGCCCTAATTTCACGTTTTGGACCTGTGAATTGGCCTCTAAGATCTTGTGATTTAACACCGCTAGACTATTTTCTGTGGGACTATGTAAAGTCATTGGTCTATGCGGATAAGCCACAAACGCTTGACCCTTTGGAAGACAACATTCGCCGTGCTATTGCCGATATACGGCCACAAATGTTGGAAAAAGTCATCGAAAATTAGACGTCCAGATTGGACTACATCCGAGCCAGCCGCGGCAGTCTTATGCCGGAAATCATATTTAAAATGTAATGTCACAAGATTATCTTTCGAATAAAAAATTCATGTCAATCGAATAATACATCGTTGTTTTTATTGCAATTTAAAGTACTATACCTCTAAAAAAACACTCTTTAGATCATGGGTGGCATTAGTTACAATAAAAACCGCAATTTGAAGTAAGATTGCTCTTTTGTTGGACTGGGGCAACATTCGTTTTTAACCTTTTCGATTGAACATTCAGTTGTCTGTGAGAACCGCAAGCCTGACGTTGAGACTCGGTTATTGGCTTGGTAAACTACTCTGTAGGAGTATTACTAACTTCTGCATTTAAGGATACTTTTTTTAGCCCTAATTTGAACTTTCGAGCACTTTCGAACTTCCAAGTTAAAACTTATAGAAATCATGTTTCTTCCTCAGTTCTTCGCAAGGAAGATATTGTAAATGAGGATTCAGTAGACCTATATTTCCTTTCAATAGCTATCTGACTGTAGACACGTAAAATTAGACCGATATTCGTATAAGTAGCAAGTTGTCATAGTAATTTGTTCATTCAGTGTAAACGTAATTTAATATAGTACTATATTTAATAATTCTTTCAATAGCTCATTTTGAATGATCCTTTTTCAATAACAACTGAAAAAAAGCCGCGGTTTACAAATATTTCTATTTTTTTCAACTTAGAAGATCCTGCTCTTTTGCTGATATTTTTTTCTGACACAAACATAAGCTTTTTCATGCATCGTAAAAAGTTCTAAAGAATGATATTCCCTGCTGTTTAGGAGTATCTTTGATCATAAAGAGTATTGCGTTTCTTTTAGCATTTAAGCAAAAAAAAAAACATTTTTATTACCATATATTATTTTTTCACTAATAAATTTAGTGAAATTGAAAAGTATTTAGTAAAAAGAAAAATTCTTTAAACCTTTTTCTCCTGAGTCATTCCATTCAGACTCCATTTTTATAACATTTGATTTTATATGTTATCCTTTCACTGAAATATTGATATGAAACTGCTGCATTATAATAATTTAAGACTGGAAGAAATGATATAATAAATATGTTAAGAATTCACACATGCCCATTGTTTTGGATTTATTTTAAACTAATCATTTAAAACTGGAAATGAGTCCAAGATTGTATTCTCGACATTGTGACCAAAAAGAAAACAACACACTTGAACTGTTGTATCATTCTTATAACTTTCAAACCACGCTGCGTTAGAAAATGAAAGGCAGTAAATTTTAACGTGCAATAGCCATCGTCATTCCTCGTTATGATCTTTATGTGAAAACCTGGCTTGAATATCAACAATCATAAAATTTATGATCACGACCTTTTCGCTTTCACGACGGAACATAATATTGAAAATGTTGGGATACTTTTAAAATAAGCATAAATTTTGAAAATTATAAATATTGTTTAACATTTTTATGAAGAAGTTAATACATTTTCTTTTTCTCTTTCGAAAAAAATAATTTATTTTATGCATTTTGAAATGGGTAAAATAATAATTACAATAAAATTTTGAAAATATCTCATTAAACATACACAAATTACTTTATTACATCGTAATTGTAAAAAAGAGAGTGTAAATAGGTGAAAAAAATATAGTATAAAAACATATCATTGCAATTTAAATGATTTTAATACAATGCAGGGTTATTCGTAATTCCTTCCATGAAGCGCTATAGTAAAACACAAAAGTAACATAAAATAAATAATTTAATTAAAAAATAAAGTTAAAAATCGTACTTAGGTCAATAAAGAAACATTTTTTTAAAGTTACTTTTTATTAA
Source organism: Trichonephila clavipes (assembly GCA_019973935.1). Lineage (NCBI taxonomy): Eukaryota > Metazoa > Arthropoda > Arachnida > Araneae > Nephilidae > Trichonephila > Trichonephila clavipes. The sequence goes on along the minus strand of BMAU01000357.1, from coordinate 389,354 downwards.
ATAACTAGCTGACCCGGCCATGCTTTGCTGTAGCTGTGTTGTAACACGAACATTTAACATTATTCTAAGCTATTTAATGCAGTCAAATTAATATTCGCTTACAATATTGAAGAATTTAAATTAAGCATTAAAGAAACACAATGTTTCATTTTGCATTTTATTCATCTCCTATTTCAATATAGTATAATGTAGGAATTACTTACGAAGTTGTTAAGTAACAACAAATGAAATTTTGCTTTCATAAATGAGGTTAATATTTTGGTGATTTTTAATATTATTTTTCTCATTTTATGTTAAAACAGAAAATGTAATTAATAGTTATTTGGTGGACAATTTTTTTCGGTAACTTGTCTTTTACTAAAACAAATAGGTTTGACCGTTTCCTCACACGTTATTATGCAACATATAGTTGTCCATGCGGGAAACACGAATTTTCTATGTCAAAGCCCCTAATGAACTTTGTTCGGCTTTGAGATTTATTTATTATCATCGCGAAGTCCAAACGAATGTTGAATTGGAGTCTTTTAAATGATATTGATGATTCTGACTGCATCAGAGGAATACATTGCAACAGGAAGTTTTCTCCTTTAAACTTTACATTTAAAATGGTTGTGTCAAAAAATTTCCCGGAAATTCTTTTGGTGACTAAACGTGTACCGTTGCATTTTCTAGGTCGATTTAAGTAACTGCAAGAGAATAACCAGGGAACTAATCTTCAACTGAAAATTGTGTGGTGGCATTCCTTATAAATCCAGAGAAATTCAAAAACTCAGTTCGAAAATTTAGGATTTCGTTTTCTTTAACAACAGTGTCTATTGATTTAAAAGGCAGTAGATCACCTAGTAACAAAACTACGCGTACCTGGAAGTTTATTTCGTCAACATCAACATATTTTCAGCCTAAATAACAGTATTACTGAGTCAGTCATTATTTAGATATTTATTCAGTATATCCAGGAAGACAATCTGTTCCTTTTTGTTTGAATAACAGTACAGGAATTATCTGGAAATTTGGTACGTTATATATTGGGATGCAGTTCTACTTCATCCTATCTAATATCCAATGCTTAGAAAATATTTAAGCTGATTGATCATCTTACAATTGTACTCACATGTTTATGGTCAAACAAAGTGTCTTGACGTTTCGCCATAAAAATGATTATTTTAAACGAACGTTAGTCTCGTGAACACAAGCACAACAAGAAATGACGGGCAATGTATGTCGAAAATCATCAGGCAATAGTAGATTAGCACACTCGAATCTTTTTTTTCATTGCCGTTTTAAATTCTGTAACTTAATGCTTCGAGTGATCGTTTGTGGGCCATGGTACATTTATGTGACTTTGGTTAAACTCGTTTGCAGTACCATAGATATTCCGCTTTTTTTTCAGAGGTTAACATTGTGTCTGATTTATTACGAATGTCTAATGGCAGCTTGAATGCTGAATGTACATTTATCCACCATTTAACAAAGTGGCAACAATACCTGAAAATGTAATTGCCAATGCAATTTTCTATTGGCGATTGTATGTTCGCAACGCTGTGCTTGAAAGGTCAGTAGCTTTAGGGAATGAAATCCGGACGCAGGACTCGAAAGCAAAGCTATTCTACCTCATTCCGGAAATATCCAACATAGGATAGTTTCTGACATCTTAATCCAGATTCTCGTTTCCCACCCCACGCACTTTCAGCGTCCCTACTCCTGCAAGTTTAGTCCCTGAAAGTAGGAGGAGCTTTATGGCCGTCCGGCATTATCCGGCAGAGTTACGGGAGTTTCTAAAATATATTTCAGAGTCTTATTTCTCATCTAGAAAAATTGCAAGAAATTCTTTTTGCACACCCAGAATTTTAAAGTAAGCCTCTGCCATGGTTCGCGTAAAATACGGTCAACTGACGTTATATGTCATAGTTACGGAAGATTCTCGAATCGGATTGAATATTCGGATTGGTAGTCCAGAAATACGGCAGGGACTCGCTTTTGTCGATCCTACGTTTGAAAGTTAGGCTGGTGCCGCTGTCCGCGTATATTACGGTAATACGGCATTATTCGGTAAAGTTACTGGAACTCCTAAACTCAGATTCTCATTCAACGCCCCTGCGTGTGTAAGTTCAGTCACTAGAGAGAATAACAATCCGCACGTGGAACTCAAACGTGAAACCATTTCACCTAATTCCAGCAATATAAAGCAAATTTAAGGGAGTTTCTGACATCTGATTTCAGATTCTCGTTTCATGCCCATCAATGCAACCGGGGAATTATTTCGACACCCCTGAGCCCTCAAGTTCAGTCCCTGGAAGGGGACATTAGGGTAATCCGGCATTATACGGCGATGTTACGGGAGTTTATAAAATCTGATTTTAGATTCTGCTCCACCATCCCAAAATACACCAGAAACGCTCTTTTATAGGTTCAAGACTTTTAGGGTGAGCTTCTGCCCCGGTGAACGTAAGAGAGAGTCGTCCAGAATTATCCGGTAAAGTTCCAGCAATTTCTCTGATCAGATATTATTGCCCGTCTTGAAACACGATTAAAGTCAAGTTTTCGGGCTCCAAAACTTTAAAAGTAAACCTCTGCCACGGCGTGTCTAAAATATGGTCCATCGTTATTATACTGCAACGTTACGGCTATTTTTGAAAACTGATTCGAAAATCTGATTTTACGCCCCAAAATACGCCGGACACTCACTTTTCATGTATTTTGTAACACAATATCGTGAACATTTTGCGACCCATTTTGCGAATTTCCCCGTTTCCTGGATTCTTCATATTTCCAGCAATAAAAAAAATTATGACGTCATTAACTGAAAAAGAATTTCTATATTTTAAGGTGACCGAAACGACACACATCATGTAAAGTCATATTATAATTGGTTGAGTAGTTTCGGAGTCGTTTGAGGACAAACATCATGGCACGTAATTTTTATATACCGGGTGTTTCTAAATGAATACCGGAGTTATAACGCTTTATATTACTTATTACATATAACTTACAAGCATAATTCATACATAGAATGAAAGAATCACTGAAACAATTTTACCTTTAAGTTTACAACTGTTCAACATGAGTCCCATTCGTCTTACGGCACACAACAAGTTGATAGGCGAGTTCCTCCCAAACTTAGTCCAGTGTGCTTGAGGTAATACTTGCAACATCTGCTTCAATATTATGCTTAAAGTCTAGAAAGTCAGCTTGTAGCGGAGAAGCGTACACACAATCCGTAATGAGCCCCAACAGATAATATCACATGGCGTCAGATCGGGTGAACATGGAGGCCGTTTGAAACGAGCTTTATCTTGAGGCCTTTTGCGGCCAATCCATTGGTTGGATACAGTGATGTTCAACCAATCGTGTACTGAGTTATGCCAGCGAGGCGGTACATCATCTCAATGCCAAATGAAGTTATATGGTTCACTTTCTTCCATTTGAGGAAATAGCCATAGTTGTAGAGCATCAAGATAGACCGAAACAGATATAGGTCGCTCTTCGGAAACAGAAGGCTCATACAAGTTCTGCAAAGATATGGCACTAAAAACATTCAATTTAAGTAAATCTCGTTGCTATTCTAGCACTTCGTGTGGATTTTCTAAGCGCTAAAAGCGCGCATTATGAGTGTCCACATGTCCACTAAAGTGAAACGTTGATTCATCACTGAGTACGACATAATGCATAAAACTTTCATTAGCATACATCAACATGTCGTTTGCGAATTCGGTACGTAAACCGTGATTTGACAGTTTTAGAGCCTGTAGCAACAGAAGACGATCCGGACGTAGTTCAAAGTATTTGCATAAAACTTTCCAAACAGTCACCACTGGCATTATTATTCACGATTAGCATGCTACTCTCAAGAAGGAGTCTCTCACTTGAGCAATACTCTATTCGCTAAGTCTTGGTCATCCCATACTTTTCTCTTTACAAACACAGCCAGTTATTTCAAACTGATAATGCCATCAGCAAATGTTATTATCATTTGTTAGTTGACAGCCGATTTGAAAACAGAAATCTCGTTGCTCAGTAATAGCAGATACTGTCTGGAGAAAACAAAACGCTTTCTGTACACTAGTCACTATATGTCTGCTAACGCGCTGAACTGCTTGAAAGGTGTAAAAAATGAGCATACACTTTCCGTGCAAGCACACACAGGCTTTAAACAAAACTGTTCCAGTTGCTCTTTTACTCTATGCATGAGTATTACATGTTATATGTAATAAATACTGTAAGCAGTGCTTCTCAAACTGTCAATGCTAGTGACCCAATATTCAATCTGATTTATCATCGCACCCTCCTTTTATAAAATAACAATGTATTGAATTCAATGATATTGTATTTTAAAGTAGAAACTACAATACGACTTGAACCTCTTAAGTGTCACCGGCGTATATAAAAATCTCGCTCAGTTAAAGCGTTAGTTGTCCCGGACGTATATATACATCTTTCCGAGGTACGATCTTTTCTGTGCACTGATATCCATAAAAAAATTCAAAATGCCTTAGAATGCAATAAAAGGACATCGGCAGTGTTAGAGAATTGCCCCCTCGTTATATTCCATACGCGTGCCTACGGTGGCGTTGAGAAGCGAATTGCATAACTTTAAATCTCTCTCTCTCGCTCTCGGCAGTAAAGTAATTAAATTTAAATCCGTACATATTATCAAGATGAATGTTAATTTATCTAGCCCATAGAGTCACTGGTAATTATAAAACTTGTTCTTACCTTAGTATTGTTAAATAAATTGTGGAATACATTGCGTAGTACTGATATATTTATAAATATATAATGACAGTGCAAATGGGAAATTTACTTTTTATTATGTCAGAATGTATTTTGTTATGGATTATTACTTTTATGTGTTACTATTTGTTCAATAATTTAATTTAATTATTCTAATAAAATAGTATAATAAGATGAACAAAAATTCTCAAAAGTTGGGCCGTCCCACGTGGGATTCGAGCCCACTACCTTTGTATTAGATCTCCAACGCACTATCCATTGCAATACAGAGGCACATTGAGCGATTTTCCTTTTTATGTAGGGTGTTGGACTACTATTTTTTTTACTATTTACGTATTCGAAAACGACACAGCTTTCCCTTTTAGCCAATAAATGGACTGATCACATCATAAGACCGATATGAACGAAAACTAGTCCTGGAGACTTTTCCTTGTGCTAACTGTTTGTTGGCTTCTAATTACAGGTACATTGATCTCTGTGAAGCTCTCTCTCTCTCTGGACTATATATAACTTTACTGATGATTCTTTGCTGTTGCAGATGGCAATTATTCTAATGAATTGATTGTTAAAAGCCACTATATAAGAACCACTATTGATCTTATTTGATCTATTCGCAGCAATTACTTGTTAATTTGAGGTATTGGAAACATGCTGGAAAAAAAAACTGAAAATTTGTTATTTATAGGGTATGCTAGAAACACGTTTATGAAACAAATTAAGAAAACAGAACCATATCCAATGAGTTCCAATGATAACACATTTTATTATGAAAAATTTTTTGTATATAAGGAAGCTATTTCTATTTTATTTTGAAAGAAATAAGCACATATTATTCAAGATTAAGTGATAGAGTTAATGATAGTTTTTATTGTAATAACAGAACGGATTTTTAATATTCTTTTAAAACTCTTTTTATGGCGTCGAGTAAGAAGTGTGTTCAGCAGAAAATGAGAGAAAAAGCATTCCATATTTAAATTCTTACTTTGCGTATTTATGCATACATCAGCATTTCTCAAACTGCGCGGCACCCCTTTGGGATGCGTGATAACTCTACAAGGGGAGAGACAATTGAGAAGCCGAAAACGATAATTTCTTTTTAAAAAATATTATTAATTTACTAAAAGTAAACAAACCGAATTCATTCTCACATAATAAAAAAAATACACGTTTACACTGATATATTACACTTATAAATGTATTAGTGGTACAAAATGCATTTTATAATTAATTTAACAATAGGAAGTGAAGAGCAGTTTCAAGTATTACCGGTGATTCCATGGGTTTGCAATATATAAACATACTAGCTGACCCAGCCACGCTTTGCAGTAGCTTTGTTTTAATACGTAGATTTAATATTATTCTAAGTCATTCAATGCAGTCAAATTAATCTTCGCTTACAATTTCAGAGAGTTGAAAGTAAGCATAAAAACAACATAATATTTTAAATTTTGCATTTCATTCATCTCCTATTTGATTATAGTAAATTACATGAAATACTTACGAATTTGTTAAATTACAACATAAGAAGTTTTAATTTTATGAAGTGACTATATATATATATATATATATATCTATTTTTGCTAACTCAAATAGATTCGACGGTTTCCCCAAACGTGAACGTGCAACATATAGTTCGAGAAACATGGATTTTCTAAGTCCAAGCCCCAAATTGACATTGTTTGGCTTTGAGATTTATTTATGGTCATCGCAAAAACCAAAGGAATTGGAAGTTGAAGCCTTTTGAATAGTATTGTAGATTCTGACGATATCAGTGGAACACGTGGCAATAGGACGATTTCTCATTTAACCTTTACAGTGAAAATGCTTGCTTCAAGAATTTTCTTCTGTGTGTGGGGATTCTTTTAAAGAATAAACATGTGTCATTGCAGAATCTAAGTGGATTGAAGTTACGCAGCAGAAAAACCAGTCAACCAATCTTGAACCAAAGATTTTGTGATGGCATTCTTGATATATCCAAAGAATTCAAGAACTCAAATGGAAAATTTATGGTTTTGATTTCATCATCAATAATGTCGATTGATTTCAAAGACATTGGATCACCTGGAAATAATTCTATATCTGGAAGTCAATTTCGTTAATATCAATGTTTTTCTGATTAAGTAACAGAACTATCAAGCCAACTATTATCTAGATAATTATACAGCATATCCGCGGGAAGATACTCTTAATCACAGTTTTTTTGTTTGTCTGAATAACAGTACAGAAATTGTCTGGCTATTTGATACATTATACTGTTCTACTTCACCATTTCCAATATCCAGCAGTTGGTTACTCCGAAGTTAATACTGGCTCCAACTGATCAACTTGCAATTGTACTCGCATGTTTATGGTCAATCGAAGTGTTTCGTTGCTTCGCCATCAAAGTGATTGTTTTAATCATGCGTTAATCTCGTGAGTAAAAGTAGTGCGAGAGGAATGACTGACAAAATGTTGTCGGAAATCTCCACACAGTAGAAGGACAGCACCACCTAATAGTTTTGTTCCCGCTTAAATCTTGCAAAGCTCTATGAAATACCTCGAGAGAATGTTTATGGGATATGACAAAATCATCTGATTATGCTTGAACTCCTTTGCAATACCGTGGCTAATCCATTTTATTTTTTTTCAATGGTAGACATTGCGCTTGATTTCTTACGATTGTCTAATGACAGCATGAATGCGAGATGTGCAGTTTGTCTAAAATCTTACAAAGAACAAGAATGCCTGAAAATGCAATTTCCTATTGCAATCGTATTTTTGCAATGCTGTGCCAGAAAGTTTAGTTGCTAAAGAAGTGAAAGTCCGAACGTGGAATGCAAACACAAAACCATTCGATCTCATTCCGGCAATATCCAGTTTAGTTAGGGGAGTTTCTGAAATCCGAATCCAGATTTTTGTTCTCCATCCCGAGATGCACTCGGTGACCCAATGCGGTGCACCTAGCACTGCAAGTTCAGTCTCTGAAGGGGCCTTATGGTTGTCCGGCATTATCCAGCAAAAATACGGGAATTTCTAAACTTTTATTTCAGATTTTTGCACCCCACCCAGAAAAACACCAGATACTTACTTTTTACACCCCAAGAATTTTAAGGTAAGCCCCTGCCATGGTTCGGGTAAAATACAAATCTAGCATTGTTTCGCATTGTGATTATCCGACGTTATTTGATAGAGTAATGGGCATTTATTGAATTGGAAAGGAAGTTTCGGAGATCAGGATTCACTTTCTGCATCCATAAGTCTGCAAGTTAGGCAACGGATATTATGTGTCGTCTGTCATTATCTGGCAAAGTTATCCGAACTCCTGAAATCCCGTTTCAGATTCTCACTCCAGACTCCAAAGTGCACACGAAATTGACTTTTAATGCCTCAGCGCAAGCAAGTTCAGTCGTATGAGGGTATGAAAATCCGGACTTGGGATTTGAATGCAAAGCATTTCCACCTAATTCCGGTAATAACCTGCAAAGTTACGGGAATTTCTGAAATATCAGATTCTCATTCCTCGCCCCTATGCGCAAATGGAGACTTTTTTCGTTGCTCTCCAGTCTGCGGATTCAGTTCCTAGGAGGGGGGCATTTGGGTCTTCCAGCATAATTCGGCAAAATTTCGAGAAGATCTAAAATTGGATTTCGGATTTTCGTCCACCACTCGGAAGTACACCAGATAGGCACTTTTCATGCACCAAGCCTGTTAGGGCAACACCCTTTCACGGTCTGTGCAAAATATGGTCGGTCGGAATTATCCGGCAAAGTTATGGGAATTTCTCGAATTGGATGTCAGATTTACATTGTCCGTTTGGAGATAAGTCAGGGGTCAAGTTTTCGCGTTCTACGGTTTTTCAGGTAAGTCCCTCACACGGTGTGACTAAAATATGGTCATCCGTCATTATCCAGCAAAGTTGCTGACATTTCTAAAACTGGATTTCAGATTCTCGTTTGCAGTCCCAAAGTACACCAGAAACGCACTTTTCTCTCTCTAAGGCTTTTAGGGTAAACTCCAACTACGGTTCGTATTATAGACGGCCGTACGGCATTACTCGACAAAGTTAAGTTAATTTCTAAAATTCGAATTAAGAATCTTGTTCACCCTCCCGAAATACACTAGAAACGCAATTTTTTCGCTCTAAGACATTTAGTGTAAGCATCTGCCATGGTTCGCAGATTAGACTGTCGTCCGCAATTATCCGGCAAAGTTACGGTAATCGCTCAGATAGCATATAAGATTTGGATGACCCATTTTAAAATACGTCAGGGACCAAACGTTTGTGTTCCAAGGCTTTTAAGACTGTTTTCGGTAAAAGTACGAGAGCTCTAACTAAACGTGAAGCACATTTTCAGACAGACAAATGACCCAATTTCCAAGCAAATTTGCAATATTATAACTCGTATTTCTGTTAACAATATAGGGTTTTTAAAAATTTCAAAATATTCCATGAATTCTTTCTTTTTTGTTTTAATACGTGAAAGCAAAGCCCATTTAACATCACTGTATAAGATAAAAAATGCAAAACGCATTTTATACCAGAAAAAATGAATCAACTCTGTTAAAAATGGGAAGTATGATAAAAAATGCTGCTCTCTAAGGGATAGTGAAGCCAGAATATCATATTAATTTTTCATTTCTTTTATATATGAACAAAAAAAAAAATTCCAAATTCAGGTCCTATTCTTAAACACTAACCGAAAACTGCCTTAAGGTAATCCCATACCTCGGTGTGTCTAAAATATGGTTGACTGGCACTATCCGGCAAAGTTCCGGACATTATTGAAAACAGATTCGAAATTCAGATTTTACGCCCCGAAATACGCCAGGCATACACTTTTCGTGCACATTGGTCAACAAATTCCGCTTCAGCAGACGCACAAGCATTGTAACATTTTAGAAATTTTCCTTATACCGGATTCATCGCTGTATCCTGGTGAATGATGAAATCATGCTGAGAAAGACAACATGGATGTAGGGCTTGGCATGATTTGTTTGGAAAAATATATTATCTTACACTTACAATGATGAACACATTCAAGCAATACTTGGCGATACTCCAGATCTTTCTCCTAGCACAGATCTATTCGGCGGTTATGAGGGACATGTGTTTTCTTATTTCGTACTCATCAACAACGTGTATTTAACTTCTAACACATAAACGTTCCATTGTCCGATGGCGCATAAAACGTGATGCATTGAGAAAAAAAATTGTTACAAAAAAGAAAAGAAAATATACTTCAGCGTTTCTTCCTATTGTCATTCTAACTATTTTATGTTTTTCTTATGAACTTATGAATACTTTCCTTTGGTTCACATATTTTATAAGAAAGCTTAAATTACCCTTTTTATCCTAAAATTATTCTTGGAAAAGAGTGAGAGTCCTTCCAAACTATTTTAAGCTCCGAGAAATTATGGTTTGTGTACTTTCTTCCCCCTCTCAAACCGTATTCCATAAACATATATTTCAGTTATCTCTATCTTGAATGTACGCAGATACAAAAATTCAAAATATTGAGCCAAAGATAAACAATGTAAAACAGGATAAGTCAAATATTTATCACAGATACACTAAAAAAGTAGTGTAATGAAAAAAAAATACAAAAATAAAATGTAATGGAAGCAAATGCTTATTTTTTATTTTAAGGAAAAAGTAAAGGAATAGAAAACTCTCCTTATTTATATCAACGTCTGTAATATATATATATACATATAAAGTGGTGGCCAATATTGTGGAGAGTTTTAAAATTGTCATGTTTTTAAGTTTATATGCATATTAAGAATTTTTACCTTGCACAACATGCAAATTATTTTCTAACATTTTAATGAAATTCAATACAAAAACGCAAACTCAAATATTTACATAGCACAAAAAATTATGCTGCAATAGCTGTCGATATACATAAGGTACTGATGTTAGCAGGGAGTTATCAGATCTTAGTGAGGCTGCATTTATTCTTTATTACAGCTTCACATAGATGCTTCATTGATCTGAAATAACTTTAAGCACGTTATTACACTATACTAGGAAACAATTATATCCTCAATTAGTTTTTTTTTTCATATCATGGGTACCTCATTCGAACAAGAGTTTTCAAACTGTTCCACAAGTGTTCGATAGGATTAAGGTCAGCACAGTTTTCTGGCCAGAATAACAGTGATATTCAGTCAAAAAGCATTTATATCAAATATAAGAGTAGATTGGACACATGTGCGACGAGAAAAAGGTATTTCCATTGTTAAAATTACATAGAAAGGGGGTAATTTAGCGACTACATCTGAAGACCGAGAGTTTTGTTTATGACACCAGGAGACAAACTTAATTTTAAAAAAAAGCGGGGAAAGGCTGAAAAAGGTGCACCACATCTGTTAATGACAGAAGCATAAAAACGTTTTGTTTCAGAGATAAAAGAATTTCTTGGACTGAAGTAGTCTGATTGATGCTGGTGTTTCTGTCAGTTCAAAAACAACCAGGAGTAGATTAGGAGATGTAAGACTAAAAGGTAAAATTCCACGAAAAAAGCCGTATCTCAACTTACAGATACGCTAAAAGGTACTACTGGGGGCAATGTCAATTAATAGGATATTAATTGGGTACATTAATTGTACAAATGATTATTGATCACAAGTTATATAGAGGGACGAAACTAAAATTCGCTAGTGATAGCGTAAAATATATAAGACGTAAAATAGATGAAATACTACTTCCTGACTGCAGCCATGCAACTGTGAAGTACCCACGCAGTTTTATCACTTAGTCATGAATATAATAAATTTTTCTTCATATCGCCAAGGGACACTGAATGTCATAAAATACATTGATTCCATTCAAGAAACCACACAACTGTTTTCCATCAGAGCTCTGTTTATCAACAATGCTTCATTTACTTTTCAGCATGTTTCTGATCCTTGTCACACAGTAAACTAATTGAAAGACTGGTTCCATTATAAAATCAATGAGTTGTAGTCTTGGCCATGAAACACAGTCCTGACCTCAATCCTATCAAAAAGTTGTGGAACCGTTTGAGAAATCTTGTCCGGATGAGGTACCCATGAAATAAAAAGCAACTAATTAAGGATATATTTGTTTCTAGGCACCATGTAACAAATAAAAAAGAGCTTAAAACTATTTTCAGCTCAATGAAACATCGATGCGAAGTTGTAATAAGGAATAAAGGCAACCTCTCTAAGCTCTGATAACGCACTGCTATCAACTTTTTAATGTATATCGACAGTTATTACAGTATAATTTTTCATGCGTTGCAAATATTGAAATTTGTTTTATATATTGAATTCAGTAATATTTTTTTTTTCAAAAAGATATAAAACACTTAATATTTTAAGCGACATAAAACATTCTATAAGCATACAAATTTAAGAAACCTAACTATTTGAAATGTGTCCACAGTTTGGGCCAGCACTGTAATTTAGAACTTGGATGAATTTAGTTCTTTGTAGGAGATGAATTTTTTTCAAGATGATAAACCAATGAGATTTATTTAATCACGGACTATTGAACATGATGATGAAATAAAACATCTACCTTGCCCCGTACAGTCACCCGACCTCAATATAATTGAACCGATATATAATATCAATTTTAAAGCATTCAATGCGCAGTTAGTATCCTCCACCGGCATCTCTCCCAGAACATTCACAATACAGTAGAACTTCGTTTATCCGAATCAATTGGGATCGGATACACGATTGTTCGGATAACAGAAAACTGAATGCCATCCATGTAGTATGTAAAACCGGACATTATACGAATATTGAAAATTATCAGTTGCGGGAAACGTGCTTGAAGGAAAAGCAAAATAGGTGCAAAATGTCGCAATTTTACCTTGATTGATGTAAATAATCCCTTATTATTCGCAGTACCATTGTACACCTTCGTTTTTCCGCTGCAAAGTCTGTGCTTGTCTTGAGCATTAATTTTTATTTCAATTCCTACTATTAGTTCACACTCTCCCTACAAATATATATATATATATATATATATATATATATATATATATATATATATAAGAACAATAAAATATTTATCATATGCTGGACAATTGCTAAGGACGGGATAACACTATCATCCATAGCAACCACAAAATGAAAGGAAGAAAATGTGGAAAATTAGAATAAGTGCGGGATATTAGTAAGAAGAAGTATGAGTATGCAATTTTTTTCCACGTCTGTTCATCACGTGATAGCGTTCATAAGAGCTTTAAAGGTTTTGACGCGTGTTGACAGTTGTTCTTTCAAGTCAAAGTTTTGCAGGAAAGATTTAATAGACGAACTTAAAATTTTTGGCATGTCTTCCCGACATCACATAGATGATTTTATGCGTGGCCAAATTATTGGAAAGATCGAAGAAGGGCGAAAAATAACCTATGTTTCCAGGGAGTTCGTCATCGCTCACAGCGTCGTTTCACGGTTGTGAAAGTCATTTAAAACTACTGGAATGTGTAGTAGACGGCACGGGGGAGGTCGTGTTAGAAGTAAGACGCCTGCAGAAGACAGATATATCGTCCTATCAGCAAAAAGGAACAGGCGCACCACAGCTCAGCAGGTGGCAAATCAGTTTCTTGCAGCCTCAGGAAAGCAGATCTCCCAAAAAACTTTTGCCAGACGTTTGAGAGGAGAACGACTATACGCACGCAGACCTGTTGTGTATGTCCCATTGACCAGACAGCACCGTACTGGTCGTTTGCAATGGTGTCGTGAGCATCACAATTGGACTGAACAGGACTAGGCATGCGTACTATTCTCAGATGAGAGTAGGTTTAGTCTGTCATCGGACTGTAGACGCCAACTGATCTGGCGCGAGAGTGGTACCGCTTATCGTCCATAAAATATCAGGAAAATGACCGATATCCGACATGCAGTATCATGGTGTGGGCCGGCATCATGATCAATGGCCGCACGCGCCTACATGTGGTTGCGAATGGGACTATGACGGGCCAACGATACATTGATGAAGTTCTACTTCCTCATGTTCGTCTTTTCCGTGGTGCTGTGGGTGATAAATTTGTTTTTATGGACGACAACGCAACGTGTCATCGAACACTCGCTGTTCAGGATTGTCTAGACAGCGAGGGTATTCAACGTCTCGTATGGCCAGCGCGTTCTCCAGATCTAAACCCCATTGAAAATGTGTGGGATGCTCTAGGGAGGCAAGTTGCTGGTCGAAACTATCATCCGACAAACAAGAAAACCCTCATCCGTGCACTCACAGAGGAATGGGATAAATTGCCTTAACAGCTGCTGGATAATGTTGTTGCAAAGTATGGTACGACGTGTGGAATGTTGCATCACACTCCACGGGGGACATATCCAGTACTGATAACTTTCTTTAAGGTGCCTGCAGACTTTTAGATGTATTGTTCCATTTCTCCGTACGCAGATCAAATGAACATTTTTTTTCTTTCAGATGTTTCACAGCTTTTGTACTTTCCAGAACAATAAATATTCCTTATTCTAATGTCTGAACAGTGTGGCAACTATATTTTATCCTACTAGGCCTCATGTCTCGCTTAATATTATGCTACATAGCAATTTGGGATCCGTCCTTAGCAATTGTCCAGCAGTGTATATATATATATATATATATATATCATGTACTGGAGAAATTCTTGGATTGAAAGGAGAAATGCAACGGCAGCCGTTTATTCTACTATATTTTATTTCAATATTCAGTAAAGCAGTCTGCATTCCAAGCCATGACAAAAACGAGATCACTTTCAGCGTTGATCAGTGGCGTGTGAGTCCTTAGTACACGAGTCTTCTTTAAGTCCGGCGAAAGTAGATGTCAAAGTTCTTATGCGGGAGGTAAGTTGAGTTATCCTGGTAGGAAGTTTACCCCAACTGACACTTGAAGGGCTGGGGATTCATTACAAATATAATATATATAAATATATATATATATATATATATATATATATATATATATACTAGCTAGTATACCCGTTCTTCACACGGGGGAACTAAAAAATTAAACAACACAGATTAAAAGACAAAGAAGTTTTTAATGAGTTAATTTTACGTGAATTGCATAAAAAACAATTTTTTTTTTGCATTTCTTAGGTAAACAAAAAAAATAAGAGAAAAATCACTTTTGTTTAATTTTAAATATGATAATCTAATAGTTGATAAAAATGATTTTTTTATTTACAATATCCCGGAACACTCTTGAGGGTCGATTTTTGAAAATACCTCCCTAAGCTGATCTCTGCTCAGCAAAAGTAACACATTGTTAAAAGTTTTGCGTAATGAACGCTTAAAATAGTGTAAATAATTTATATCGGAAAGTGTAATACATTAATACTTTTTCTGTCGTATTTATTTTATGTTAAAATTGTAATATTCGCAAGCAATGCCTTTTCTTAAATTATAATGACGATTCAATGAAAAACAAAGCGAAATGATAACGATAGAGTCAAGTAGGCAAATGTCTAGATCAGTGTTTCTCAAAGTGTGGGCGCGCCCCTGGGGAGTGCGATGACCCTACAAGGGGGCGCGAGCGTATCCAAAATTTAAAGATTTTTTTTAAAAAAATAACCGGAAAGAGAAGTAAAACAAAATGCTTTCTTCCATAATAAAAAAAAAAAAATACACACAACAACACTGACATAATTTATGTTTATTATCTGGCTTTTTCCCGTCATCAAATAGCTATATTTGATCCCAAAACCAAATTAAAGAAAAAAAAACATTTTATTTTATTTGCTATATTTCCTCAATGAAGATTTTTTTATTACGTTTTAACATAAAATATTACTCGTTAAAAGAAAAACGAAACCCAGACCCTGAGAAAAATTCTAAGAAGATAAACAATTCACCACTGTAATTATTATTGAAATACTATACATTAGTTGTAGAAAAGAAAAGAAGTCATGATTCACTTTTTCAGCCAGGCTGCATAGTACGTTGCTAATCATTTGATTGACCTTTAATCTTATGGTATGGTTATTATCAATATTAGTTCCCTCCCATCTTTCATGCGTTTGCTTTTCGCTTAGGAAATTGTAAATAATTTAAATTTGCGATATTTGGAAAAGAATTGATTGGTTTAACATTTCTGTAGGATAATTGAAAAGTGTCTGATTTTGCGTACTTTATTATGGTCTTGTACTTTTGAATCATTTTAGTTCAGTTTTATTGGATTTTTCTCAAATCATCAAAGAATTGTGAATAGTCCTTGAAAGAGAAGGTAAGTATAATTTCTAGAAATTAAAATATTCACTAGAATTCCGATTTGTATTGTGTACAGTAAAAGTAGTTCTAAACAAATGATTGGGGTGACTGAGTCCCCCCCCGCACTACCATTAGCGTTAGTATCGAGTATGCGCCTGCTCCCGGGTTAAAACATTTTGAAGTCTTCTCGCTTTAAATGTTAAAAATTATTCTTCATCGGAATTTTATATTCTTTTCATAATTTAACATTTATTCTAAATGCTAATTGTGTGAGGTTTAAAATTACAGTTCTTTTAAACAGTTTATTTACAATTATAGCATTTATCTAAAAAAAAAATCATTTTTTTTGTATACAATGTCGTGCACACAGTTTTACTCTCCTTACAGTTCAGCTATTATATCAAGAATAATGTTTTATTTTTTTAAAAATGAACTCAAAAGTGAATAATCCGTGTTTCAGCCTGTATACGTTTGATGTATCAGTAATGAAGAAATTATTTTATAAATAATTTCTTATTACTGAATTTGGCGGTGATAGCCGAGTGGTATAGGTACCGGATCGTGGCTGCCTTGTCACGAGTTCGAGCCCAGTACCACTAAAGACCCGCCGTGTGGGCAGCGATGCACGTTAAATCGGTTGAGAGTTGAAACGTTTTTCCCGTTGGTGTGGTGTGGTAGTTAGGAGAGAGGTGCCAGCTCAGGTGTGTCATCCCGTCACTTGACCATGGTTCAAAATTACGTGGTCCGTCGTCAAAGCCCTCGTACAGCTGAACAGTGTGACGTTAATATTCAATCAATCAATCTTATTACTAAATTAAGAACAAGTTTAATCATTATTACCGACTTCCACGGGCTTGTTTTGTAGAGGGAAAAAAGGAAGGTTTAATATCAGAAATTGACACTTAAAGAGTTATTTTTCTATATTTAGCTGAGATCTATATTTTGTCTTCAAGGCATCTACTGCAGAAAATCCGGTTTGAAAAAGGTAGGATGTTGAAAATGGTAATAGTATACGAAGTGCTTTTGTTTTCAGTACGGATAATTCCTCATCACCTCTACCCCAAATTCAAAGAGCAATTTATTACTAAATTGCCTTTTAATTTTTCACTGGACGTGAAATCTATGAAGATTTCTTCTTCGGAAGTTGAGAGCCCTTCTGAGTATCTTGATATAGATCCTAATCCACTCGTAACTTGCTACCAGCTGTCCTCATCAGAAAATACTTTTAAAATTCTTTGCCAACATAGCTAAATTATTTTATATGTTTTAAAAACAACTTTCGCATGTTGTTCTACAGATTTGTAAGTTTTAACACATATCGAGCTTGGGCTTTTCCCATCATTTACTTCAGTAGTGGTAAATCCAAAATTTAAGTATTTTTTGAGAAGATCGCATTGATTTAATTTTCGAAACCATGCTCGTTCGTCTGTGTACTTGTTGATTCTTTATTATGGTCGAATGTTTGCTTACGAATTAAAATGTATGTACGATATTGTTTTAATTTTACTGCCGTAAATACTTAATTACCGTGAATTACAATTAACGTGGAAATTGAAAAAAAATGTACATTCAAGCTAGATTTCGGTAGCTATAGGAGTATCGATTGGACCAAAACTGACTGGAATTGTACGAGGAAAAGCATTTTACATGTTTTGCGCAGACGTCCTATAGGTTGCCCATACTCACGCAAACGTACCCTATAATGCCAAATGTGATGGATATGATGAGAGAGCGACATAGACTAGACTATTTTTCTAATGACCTTTGTACTTTGAGCAATGATTGCTGAAGGAAATAAATCTTTAATTAAATACATCATTTTGCGATCTGTTCAATTTAAAAATTAGAGAAAGAAATATAACATAATTCTAAGTAATATATATTTTAAGTAATTTTCTTAAAATATATATTACTTAAAGTTACATATACACAAAATTTAATATACTTATCGTATTAATTTGTACGGTTTATAATTAAGATCGTATTGTAACTTTAGCGTCTCTCTCTCAAAGTGCATTTTTATTGCAGTAAATACATTATTGTTGTACAGGGGCGAGACAAAAATTATGATTGAAAATTGGGTCGCCAGTATGGAATGTTTGAGAAACACTGCTTTCAAAGTATGAGTGGTGCACAGAGTATTTTATGACTAATTAATTAATACTAAATTAAGAACAAATTTAATATTTATTAGCTACTTCCATGGGCTTGTCTTACAGAGCAAAGTTTTTTGAAAGGTGTTTTTAAGATAAGAAATTGACCTCTGAGAACATTTTCTTTATTTAGCTGATATCTATATTTTGTCTTCTAAGCAACCACTACATTTTGTAATTTGTTCCAATTTAAAAATGAGAGAAAGGAAAAATAACTAAGTAATTATCCTATTACTTAACTAACTTTTTTGCTTAAAAGTAACATATACAAATTTAATACTTATGTCATGAATTTGTACGATTCATAATAAATATTGTTGCTTTATCGTAAAAGTGCATTATTATTGCATTCAGTAAATTATTATGTATAAGGGGGGACGCGATAAAAATTGTGATTGAAAGGGGGCGCCAGTATTGAAAAGTTTGAGAAGCACTGTACTGTATTTTATTTCAATATTCAGTAAAGCAGTCTGTATTCAAGCCATGACAAAAACGAGAGCACTTTCAGCGTTGATCAACAGTGTGTGAAACCTTAGTACACGTGTCTTCTTCAAGTCCGGCGAAAGTAGAAGTCAAAGTTCTTATGCGGGAGGTAAGTTGATTTATCCTGGTAGGAAGTTTACCCCAACTGACACACTTGAAGGGGTGGGGATTCATATATATATATATATATATATATATATATATATATATATATATATATATATATATATATATATATGTATATATGAATATATATATATATATATATATATATATATATATATATATATGTATATATGAATATATATATATATATATATATATATATATATATATATATATGTATATATATGAATATATATATATATATATATATATATATATATATATATATATATATATATATATATATATATATATATATACTAGCTAGTATACCGTTCTTCACACGGGGAACTATAAAATTAAACAACACAGATTAAAAGACAAAGAAGTTTTTAATGAGTTAATTTTACGTGAATTGCATAAAAAACAATTTTTTTTTTTGCATTTCTTAGGTAAACAAAAAAAATAAGAGAAAAGTCACTTTTGTTTAATTTTAAATATGATAATCTAATAGTTGATAAAAAATTTTTTATTTATAATATCCCGGAATACTCTTGAGGGTCGATTTTTGAATATACCTCCCTAAGCTGATCTCTGCTCAGCAAAAGTAACACATTGTTAAAAGTTTTGCGTAATGAACGCTTAAAGAAAATAGTGTAAATAATTTATATCTGAAAGTGTAATACATTAATACTTTTTTCTGTTGTATTTATTTTATGTTAAAATTGTAATATTCGCAAGCAATGCCGTTTCTTAAATTATAATGACGATTCAATGAAAAACACAGCGAAATGATAACGATAGAGTCAAGTAGGCAAATGTCTAGATACTTTCATAGCTCGAGCTTTATTAGAGCTTTGTAAGACCCACTAAGTAGGGGGGCGATGTACGTTAATGCTTTATCTACCACATTATGATATACTGCAGTTTTTTTCATGGAATATTTTTTTGGATCACTACATTGAAAATTAAGGGCTATACATAAACAAAATACTCCACTTTGGGAAATTTAATCCGTTAGAGATAATAAATTAATTAAAGATATTCCACTGTAAAAAATAATTATATACACCGTTCACTTAAAATAAACAGTCAAATCGTTTTCTAAGGTCTTCATTAACATACAAAAACATGACACTTAAATTTTGACATAAACTATTTTTTCAGGACAAAAATAACAATCTTTGCAATCCGCTGAAAACGCATATCTGCTGCAAAACTGTTCGCCTTCCCCGCGAAAATATTTATCATAGAACCAGTGCTGCCGTCTATCTTCGAAGAGCGGATTTCAAAGAATATCCCTCCTAAGTATTGGTAGAATATTCCTTCTAAGTCGGTGTGTTGTGTTAGTTAGGAGAAGAGGTGCCAGCTTAGGTATCGTCCACGTCCCTTGACCATGGTTCAAAATTATATGGTCCGTTGCCAAAAGCCCTCGTGTAGCTGAACAGTGTGACGTTAATATTCACTCACTCCAAGAAATACAGTACAGTAGTTATAATTATTTTTATACTTAAAAATGCAATATCCGCCTATTCAATTAAAAATATAAAGTTATAATTAACTACTAACCACAAACAAACTATGCAAATGTGTCCAAATGATGTAGTGTGAAAGATAAAGTTTATCTACTGTAACTACCAGAAGCAATAAAAGTATTTATTTTAAAAAAAGATCAATTTCTTACTACCGAATGTGCATAATAAAATCATTAAAAAACATTCAAATAAAGAGAAATTTATAACAACCTCTCCCTTCAAAACTTAGTTTCATTCTAAAATAAAACAAATTATGGATTATGCTGATCACATAGAATTAATTAGAAGCGAGCGCCTTGCGTAGCCAAAACAAAAAGGGTTCTTTCACAAACAAAAGATAGATATATGCTGACGTGGACTTTTTTTTGCAGCGCTCGCCAGAATTGCTTGTAGATGGCAGAATTTTTTCCTACTTACTTGACAAATATCGTTAGATTTTGGACACTTCTCACAGTATCTTTATAAATTATAGCCTATGTGTTATTCTGATGTATAAGCAATACTACTGTAATGTTTCATTAAAATCCATTCAGTTGTTTTTGCGTGAAAGGAGCCCAAACGTCCTCACAAACTTTCGCATTTATAATATATATATATATATATATATATATATATATATATATATTTCTATATATATACAGGGTGTTTTTTTAGAGGTACAGAACTTTAAATTGCAATAAAACAACGATGTATTATTCGATTGACATGAATTTTTTTTATTCAAAAGGTAATCTTGTGACATTACATTTTAAATATGATTTCTGCATATGACTGCCACGGCTAGTTCGGATGAAGTCCAATCTGGACGTCAAATTTTCGATGAATTTTTCCAACACTTGTGGCCGTATATCGGCAATAACACGGCGAATGTTGTCTTCCAAATGGTCAAGCGTTTGTGGCTTATCCGCATAGACCAATGACTTTACATAGCCCCACAGAAAATAGTCTAGCGGTGTTAAATCACAAGATCTTGGAGGCCAATCCACAGGTCCAAAACGTGAAATTAGGTGGTCACCAAACGTGTCTTTCAATAAATGGATTGTGGCACGAGCTGTGTGACATGTTGCGCCGTCTTGTTGGAACCACAGCTCCTGGACATCATGATTGTTCAATTCAGGAATGAAAAAGTTAGTAATCATGGCTCTATACCGATCACCATTGACTGTAACGTTGTGGCCTTCATCGTTTTTGAAGAAGTACGGACCAATGATTCCACCAGCCCATAAAGCGCACCAAACAGTCAGTTTTTCTGGATGCAACGGTGTTTCGACATACACTTGTAAATCAGCTTCACTCCAAATGCGCAGTTTTGTTTGTTGACGTAGCCATTCAACCAGAAGTGCGCTTCATCGCTAAACAAAATTCGCTTATGAAAATCGGGAACAACGGCAATCTCGTTTTGGGCCCATTTCCACGAATCTACGCCTTGCTTGATGATCATTTTGATGAATTGCCAAACCAAACTGAGAATAAATCACTTGACATCTGTTAAATCGGTCGCCATCTTGGAAAGTAATGCCAACTTAAACTTCTATACCTGGAAAAAAAACACTCTTTATATATATTGTTCAAATTTTCAATCTCTATTAAAATACTTTTTATTCATCTACTCAAGTTCATATACATTTTTAAACTTGTAGTGGATGGCCTTTGATGTTAACACAGTTTTTCCAATATTAATTCATTAATGAAACTTAATTAATGAATAAATACTAACAAACAAAAATAATAGATCAAAACCCTATATAAAAAGGAAAATCGTTCGATGTGTCCCTGTAGTGCAATAGATAGCGGTTGAACTTCTAATCCAAAGGTCAAGGTTTGAATCCCACCTGGTATGGCCTAATTTCTGAGAATATGATTTATTTTTACTATACTATTTTATTGGAATAATTAAATTGAATGAATGAATACATATAAGCAAACAAAAATAAAAATCCAACATCATGTATAGAAGTAAAATGTAAAATTGCAAGGAAAATCACTTTCTAGTTTGCCGCTTAATAAAGTGATTCTGTCATATGTATATACATATGTAATTGTAATTATTTAATAAAAAGTAAGTTAAATAAAGTTTTTCTTTGTTAACCTAAATTAGAATTCACTTTAGTTTTTCTTAATGTTATTTCTTTGTCTCTTCAACTGCATGCGATAAAATATCTTTCTTGCACGATAGGTTTTGAAATTAAAAGAAAAAAGTAAACATTCAATCCATCTATTATCCGCCTCCTTCATAAAGAAAAAATATTTTTAATTACAAATTACATACTAAAGTGGCAACGCATAGTTATCTGAACAATAGTCATCAAGCAAAATGTTTAGTTTATTTAATATCCTATACCAATCTATG
This sequence comes from Trichonephila clavipes, assembly GCA_019973935.1. Lineage (NCBI taxonomy): Eukaryota > Metazoa > Arthropoda > Arachnida > Araneae > Nephilidae > Trichonephila > Trichonephila clavipes. The sequence goes on along the minus strand of BMAU01000357.1, from coordinate 366,831 downwards.
GAAAAAAGAATCAGAACTTAATATAAAAAACTTGCTCTCACATTTTCAAAACCTTCATTACAACCATGCTAATTACATTTCATAGTTTAAAAAATATTTTAACTCTTTCGGGAATGTTTATCTTCAACAGAAAACGTAATGTTTCTCAAAGAGTGCTTATCAAACTCCCCTGGATACCAAAGACAGCAGTTGGGACTAAGAGCAGAAGCGACGAAGTGAAATGGAGTGGTGATGAACTCATTTTAACCCTAAGTCCGAGTCATTACAAAACTTATTTGGGTCGTTATTCTTTATGTTTTAAATGGAGAAATATCATTTTCATTAGCCTGGAAAATCTCTTTTGGTATTTAAGTTATTTTCTTTCTACCAGCTTAGAAGGAAAATGGCTTTTGATGTTTCTAAATTTGATAAGGGAATACACATCTGAAATGACTTTAAATCTCTAAAAATTTATTCGTTTTAATTAAAAAGGGTTTACATAGAAACAATATAGCTGCTGGGATTTAGTTGCTATAAAGATATTTATTAAGCCTTTGTATTATAAGAAAAATAATTGTTCTTTCGATTTAAACGTTTTCTAACCAAGTTAATTTAAGCTGTAATTTATAGCTCTTGTAATACTATCGGTATTACACTTATAAAATTTTTCCTTTGACAATTTTTTTTCACTCCAATTTTTCAGAAGTTCAAAATTCCTCCAGTGAAAGTTTTGCCCCAAAAGAAATATAACACATAATGTTCAATACAAACTTTGAACTTGCTATTAATATGAAATTTAAAATTAATTAATTTGAAATTTGATTACTGGTAATGAAAGGTCTTTGAGGGAATGACGTTTGTGGAAAGGTAGAATAGCTACACTCGAAACTACGCGTTGATTGTAGGCCTCTAAAGTTAAGATTAAAGGATACAGGAGACCACTACGAGAGCACCACTCTATTGTAAAAGAAATATTACTTGGGTATTTAACTAAAGAGGCAGACGAACCTCTAGAGATAATACATTACACTAAGGTACACTGATTTGTTTTAATGATTTTATAAGATGGCAGGATCACCATCACTTTTATAGGATCTCTAAATAAAAAAAAACGTATATTCCCCTCCCCCATATTAGATTTTTTTTAAAAAAACAATTCTGCTCTACTTAAAATTGTAAGGGTGCCCCCCTCAGGTACTTTTCTCCTAAATTATCAGCGTGAGCTAGAGGTGTAGGAATAAATGAAGAACTAGAAGCTGCCATAATCTTAATATTACATTATTAAGATCTTAACTTAAACCAATAACAGATTAGATAATAATATGATATTTGAGAGAATATCTTCGGTGACCAAACACACAATATATAATACCGAAATAACGTAACTCGGACCACTATCAATAACTAACTCACCTAAGCTCAATTGCAATGTAAACACAAATCTGAATATTTAAATGGTAACTCATACCTTAATGCCCGACGAAACGTCAATAAATCTGATCCTAGCTGAAGTTCTGGTTCACTGGATTGCAATGGTATACACCTTGACTAAATGCTCTCTGTCCTGGATGACCTCTCTTCACTGTCACTTAACTTCTCGAAATACTCTTCGCATTTGAAACACGGACTATCATAACACTCTCCAAATACCACACCGCTTACGCTAAACTTCTGTTATTTAAAAGTTTCCTAATTTGCATCTTTCCTTAACGTTTTACTTCTCGGGTTGGTTGGAAATAATTGTCAATTATTCTGCCCCCAAAAGGACATATAAATGAAAAACGCATGAGACCGTCACAAAATATAGTCAGTTTTATTATATAATACGTTTGTAGAAAAGTAATGATATATTAAGGGAGTTTCGAAGTTATTTCTACGTAAAAAGTAAGCTGTATTTATAGTATTGAACAAATATTATATTTTACCTTTTTCTATCTGTATTTATCATTCACGGTATGAATTTTGTCTTTCTTACTGAAATGCTGAAATTTTTTAGCAATTAATTTTAAAACTATAAAGTAGGCGAAATTCATGTGACGTCATAGTCCCATGATAATGATAAGCATGTGATTCAAAGCAATTAGTTCAAAAAATCATGTAACTTGGTGCTTTCAGCTAATCACTTCAAGCGCTTCGTTGCTGCCAAGTTTTGCTCTTTGCAGAAACTTTATTTTAAAAAGTGCATATGTATATAAAATGCCTTTTATTTAAAAGTGCATGGGTAAAATATAGTTTTTTATTGATTTTAAAAAATCCTTTTAAAGAAATTTGTTTATAACATTAAAACATTTTTACCCAATTATGAAATTTTTAATTGTATCTAATTGACAATTTCACAAAAGAACAACAAGTACGATTAGTTTAATACATATTTTGAATTAAATGGAGAACACGTGTTTGTCTTTATCATGTGACCGGCAGGAATTAAGCCCATTTGTCTTCTGTAGTTGACTTTCACGTGTTTGTATGGAATCCCTACAAAATTAATTTGCCTGAACAGTCATAAAAATCATCTAACGAAAATTAATTTGAACTTTATTACTATAAATAATAATTAAATTTCATTCAGCTTCCATCTTTGCTTTTCTCTTCGGATACTTAAAATTTTGTCGAAAATGAGACACATTATATTAAAGCACATATATACCCAGCCTTATCAAGGAAATATTTTTCTGTGTAGCCATCTCTTCTCTGAAATACACACTAAAGTAACTTCTTGATGTGGAAAAAATACAAAGATATAAGCTCTTTGGTGAACAGTATTTGATTGTGCTCTATTTTAGTTATCCACGCCTACTCCCATGATTCTTGTCAAAAATAGAATGTTGTTGATTACAGCAGTGGTAGGGGGTGCGAGCATATTGAAAAATCGAAAACAAAAAAATTGTTAATTAACTGATAGTAAACAAAGAAAAAAATATATTTTGCACAACAAAAAGTAAAATACATATTTTTACTGACATAATACACTTATAAATATATCAGTACAGCGCAATATATTTTATAATTAATTTCACAATACGGAGTTAAGAACAAGTTTATTAATTACCAATGACCCCAAATGCTTGTCACATATAAAACTATAAGCAAAAATCAACACTTACCTTCATAATTTGTATGGTTTAAAATTAATACCATTTATGCCGACTTAAAATTACGCGATTAGCTCCCCAACGTCATTTTTTAACACGTAGGCGAGCGTATGTGGTGCATTGGGGTGGGGTGGGTGGTAGAAGAGTTATAAATAAGCAAATACTTCGCAAACACTGTCAAGGTAATTTTATTACATTTCAAAGTCTTCGGAATAATTTTATGGAAGCAGTTCACAGAAAAGATGGCCGCGGTAGCCAAATGGTCAAGGTTTCGGATCACGGCTGGCGAGTCATGAGTTCAACCCCAGTAATACTAAAGACCCACTGTGTAGGACAGGGATGGCGAACCAGTGGCACGCGTGCCATCAATGGCACGCAACACAATATTTTGGGCACGCCAACAATCAAAATGGTTTGCATTTTATTTCAAAATAACAAGGTTCAGTATGAAGTATTACGAAAAAACGCAGCCGGGAGTACACTCGTTTATTATTGTCCTGCCTTAGTTAAGTCGTGGACTAGAGTTTTGCTTGTGATGTAAAATTTGTCTAAGCATAACATAGTCAATTTAGTTGAAACTACTGTATTTTAAAGTTCATTTGTGTTATATTTATGATTTTTAATTGTTATTTAACATGGTTAATTCAGCAAAAAGGGTCGCAACATGAGGATAATTGAAAAAACACATTATTTGATCAAAATATCTAAATTTATTTTTGGCTTTTATTTTAATACTGCAATAACCTTTGTATGAAACACACACGAAAAATGTTTGTTTTTATCATTATTTACTGAGTTTTGGGATAGTTTTGATTTCCTTTCATCCGTGATCAATACTTTTTTTTGGTTATATTCCACCGTCAAAAAAGTGAACTGATAGAAAATTTGATATATTTGACAGCTTGAATGGTAGAATTTCCCGCTAAAATTTTAGTACATTGTACTACATCAATTGAACTTCTTAGTGCAATGGGCTTTGACAGAGCCACTCAGAAAATGATGGTGGGCTGAATGCCTCATGCGGATGGCACGTTAAGTATCACTGCTCTATAGAGTAAGTCTTAAAATGTATAGTGAATTATTGGTTTGAAAATGATGAGAAAATAATAAATAAATCAATTACAAATCTTCAAATTCATAACACACGATTATTTTCAGAATATATTTCACACAGATGAATTGATTTTATATATCAGTTGTTTAACTTTCCAATTCTAAGAATGTTTACTTTATTATCTTAACAACTCTTTGAGTTAAATTTAAGATGTTTCCTTTAATATCTGATTTAACCAATTCTCACGATTCCTCAATCTCCTTCATTCAAACGGAAAGTAATTATTTACGTACAGTTTATCTAATTTCGACGAAATGATTAGTTTATCAAATATATTCCATTATTTATATATACAGATTTCCCAGAATACATAATTAACTTTTAAACAAACAATTCACTTTAAATTAAATTAGATCTGAAACAATATAAGATAGTAAACAGTAAATAAATTCACATCTCGCTAGCAGTAGAAGCATATGTTACACTTTATAATGGATCGTATGGGAAAGCTATTGAAATATATTTACGCTCTCTCCAGGATGGATTGTTGTTGTAACAGCCCAGGCCAGCCGTCCGAACGATTGATTCTATCCTCCATAATTACCGACTCGTCAAACAAAATAGGTAGGAAAGACAGATAAATATTCAAAAGTCTTTGTTGATTGCGGTTGTTAATTAAATGAAATGGGTATACAAAATGGCTGACCTGACTTTAGCGCATGGTGAGAAGGCGGGATCTGGGATCTAGACGTTCCTTTGTCTCGGCGGTTTGTTGGCTTTCAGTCGGGACGACTTTGGTTTCCCGTTCATTTGTTCTCGGTGGTGGCCGTCTTTGACAGCAGCGGCCTTGTTAATTGAAGTTGATGGAAAGTTCATTCCGGTTCTATTTATGGCTTTGAAAGCGGCGAATAAAACTTTCGGTGCGGTGTTTTATTTTCTCTGGATTCTGAAAAGAGTAATTAGTCGAATAAATTGCTGCCCGAAACTTCTGTTCGAGGATCTTTATCGTTTACTCTTCCATTGCGGATTGATGAGTAACTGAAAATGTGTCTTTATTTTTAATTGATGATTGCTAATTAATCTACAAATACGTGGATTATTTTAATTTAGAAAGATAAATAAGGCAATTTGTGAAATATATATATATATATATATATATATATATATATATATATATATATATATATATTACAACTTAACCAAGTTAAAAGAGACAATACATATATACGATAGAAAATTCAAAAATTGAAAAAGATTTAATTTTTCTTACTTTTTTATAAAATGAATGCTTAAAATAGGAAGTGGCAGTCCTAAGTGCGGTTGGATGCCGGTAATATAATTAACGTCTATAAAACTCAAAATGAGAGAGAGAAAACTTTAATCCAAAAAAAAAGATTTATTATAATTAGAATGTGTAAATAGTAAGAGTTTATCAATTAATTTCGGAATTAAAGTAAAGTTAGACAAAGCTGTACTTTATATGCTAAGATGCTTAAATGCTGCGTATCAAGTCGATCGCGATTGATAAGTGTACCGCCAAGACATTTTTGGGGTGACTGCTTTAATTAAGATCGAAGACGTGCACAACTAAGAAAAATATATATCTGGAACGCCAATACCAACTAGTCTGAAAACTGTGTAGATCGCCAAAACCTTTAAATAAATTAGAAGTAATCCATTCCCAGAAAATGTCTGTCCACCCCTGTGCTAAGAAATACTTTCGAACGATTGAATGACTGGGATGGCACGTCTTCTCGGTATGAGTGAAGTCATAAAAGTGATAAGTTGTAAGGGGGCGACAAACAACAATAGCGGAGGTGTCCAAGGTACCAACAAATGCATTGACGTAAGTCACAGAATTAATAATACTTTTCTTTCTGGAACTTTAATCAACAAAATAGGTAGACAACATCTGGAATATTTTTAGATTTGGTTTCCACTTGTTCCAACCAAGCACAAGGTTGTATATGCCTTCCTTGTAGAAGGTTTTCAATTGATCTGTGAATGCACTTTTGCATCACATTCCGAACGTCCATGCTTGTGGAAAATCAACTACCTCTCAAAGAATCATCGAAAGGTTTGAAAAAAATGAAAGTCTGAAGGAGTAAGTTCGGACTGTAGGGAGGGGGATCCATTCCTTAAAGTCCAACATGTTGACTGATGTGAAAAAATGTCGTTGTACCCATTGCACATTCGGCTGGCTTACGAAACTTGAGTTCGTCGTGTATAATTTATTAGGAAGCATAACAAATTCTTAAAGAAGATGTGACCTCAGCTATAAGGTAACTCTCTATCTATTGCCACCATCTGCCGAACTTGCTGAATGTTGCTATCAGTGGTTGGGGTTGTTAAATGTTAAGCTTTATTTTTCGGAGATTATGCTAGTTTTGGCCACTTTTAAAAATTTCGATCACAAAATAAAATAAAATAAAATAAAACAAAATAAAATAAAATAAAAACGGGTTTTAGCAACTTTTTCCTTGTATTGTGACATAAGTCACCGGTGAATTTCAATATGGTTCACATCCTCTGAGCAGTAAAATCTCATCATTCGTCGTTACTCTTATTTGGTGTAATCTTACAGCTGAATTGAAATGCTTGTGCTATTGTCGCTAGATAAAAGACATTTTAGTGATTAAATTCCGCATGACCACGGATGCTTCAACTCAGCACCTGCTGGTTCTAACATACCCTTTCATTGAACGATAAAAGTATAGAACGAAAAGTGAAGGTGAGTTTTGTCTTACCCTCTTCACTTAAGGTATCCGACTACCCTAAAATCATGGGTTTTTTAAAAAAAATTGCAAAATTTCTTATGATTTTATTTTATAGGCTCCTTATTACCTTTATAAAAACAACCAAGTTTTTTTATTTTTCATTTACTAGAATAAAACCTACAAATGTTTTAGTAAAAGCAGATTCCATATCTTTACATAAGATGTTAAACTTTAAAATGCGTTTTACTCGAAATGTGTTTCTTTCGAAAAGCTCAAAGGGAGACAGCGATTGCTCAAAGGGTTTTTAAAATAATTTGCTGAAAATTTTTGTGTATGATTTGTATAATAGTAAAAGTGTTTTTATCTTCAGATTTATCAATCACTGTTTTATTACAAACTTTACAATCCTTTATGTGAATATAATAACTGTTTTTTAAGCAATTTCATTTAATAACTGAGATAATGTGCTCTATTTTTTGTAAAATTTAAAATATCTCTTAACCAAAAGGTCATTTCAAAAAGGAATAGCAAAGTAATGCATCAAAATTGAAAAATTGAGAATGTGTTCATTTACTATTTGTTCAGAGGGTGCCCGTTTATGTAATTTTTCATCAATGTTTACCCATTTTTTTTCTCATTTTAGTAGTAATAAGTTATTTTTCTTTTCTTAATTTTAGTCTTTTTTTTTCTTAAAATGTACTAAATAAATCTAAAACCACACAAAAATCTCCATTTCTTCATTTTTTAAAAATATATAAAATTTGTTGCAAGTAGTCAGATACCTTAAGGTATCTACGTTTTGAATAACGAATTTGATGAAGCGAATAAATCCATGTTTTTCAAACTGTGGGGTGCGCCCCCTGGGGGGCGCGATAACCTTACAAGGGGGTGCGAGCATACCGAAAATAAAAGATTTAAAAAATAATTAAGTTAATGGAATAAAATAAAACAAATACTTTCAGACTTAATAAAAGATGCACTTTTACTCTGACATAATTTATAGGCGATATTAAGTCATCAAAAATAAAAAATTCTTCTTGATCCTATAACCAAATAAAAAACTTTTATTTGATTTGCTGTAATCCTATGATGAGAGATTTTTTATTACGTTTTCTTTTTAAACCTAACATACTACTCTTTCAGAGAAAAAAAACAAATCCCAGACCCAGAATCGAAAAAATTTAGGGACATAAGAAATTCATCACTGTGATTATTTTTGAAATACTGCACATTATAGCTGTAATCGGTTTTTGCTGTTAATCTGTTTGACCTTCTAAGTTATTGGTACAGTTAGTTATGACCCCTCTATTATAAGTTTGTTTCTCATTTAGAGAAGTTGTAAGTAATGTGTTTCTCTGTTGCGCTTTTTTCCAAGCAAAGGAGTTTTATGATATTTGGAAAACCACGCAGAGCACACACACACAACTTTGATGGATTACTTGGCGAACCCTTATTTTAATGAGTATTCTCAAGCATATAAAGCATAACGAAAAACATTTTACACAATTTTTATAGCAGTAACATACATATTATTATAATTAATACACTTTTTACTCGGAAGTGGTAACGCGGGACACACAGATCATGAAATCGTTAATTGTGGCAAAATTGTTTATTTGTTACCAAAGAAAAATTGAAAAGTCCTTGAAAGTAAGTAAGTTAACTTCCTCTTAATTAAATTATTCACTGGAATCACGATTTGTATCGTGTACAATAAAATAATTATAAAAAAAAGAGGATTGGGGGGACTCAATAGCTCCGCTCAACCGTATCGAGTGCGTGCCTGCTCCCGGGTTAAAACATGTTGAAGTCTTTTCATTTTAAATACTAAAAATAATACAATTATTCTTCATCGGAATTTTATAAATATTATTGTTTATTACTTAACATCAATTATAAATGCTATTTCTGTGAGGCTTAAAACTACAATTCGCTTAAAACTTTAATTATAATTTGAGCAATCATTTTTAAAAAAATCAATTTACATTTTTGTAAACATTGTCGTGCCGTTGGCTTTACTCACCTTTCAATTCAATGTTTTATTTTCTTATAAATGAACTCGTGCAAAGAGCGGGCACTTCAGCCGGTATACGTTTAATGTATTAATGCTGCACAGAGTATTTTATAACTAATTAACTAATACTAAATTAAGACTAATTTTAATAAGTATTAACGACTTCCATGGGCTTGTCTTGCAAAGCACAGTTTATATAAGGAATGTTTATGATTAGAAATTGACCCTCTGAGTTATTTTTCTATATTTAGCTGATACCTATATTTTGTCTTCTAAGTAGCCACCGGATTTTGCAATATGTTCAATTTAAAAATTAGAGAAAGGAAAAATAACATAATAACTATCCTATTACTTATTTATTTTTTTTCGCTTAATAGTAACGTATGCAAAATTTAATACTTATGTTATTAATTTGTATGGTTTATAATTAAGATAGCGTATTGTAGCTTTAGCGTCAAAAAAAGTGTTCTATTATTGCATTCAGGGGGGCGCGATAAAAATTGTGATTGAAAAGGGGGTATTGAAAGTTTGAGAAGCACTGGTATAAATGAATATTTTTTTTGATATTTAGTACCACTTGAATTAGAATATACTTATAAAATTGTTTTAAGGGTTAAGATTGCAATACATAATTATTATAGCACATTTTTTTTCGCAAAAATGTGGACAAAAATAGCATATTTCTACAGTTTCTTATTTTGGAAAATGCTTCCATAAAACTTAGCCTATATATACCTATGACTTCTGTAAGGTTCCTCAAATGTTATTTTTTAATATATAATAAAGAAGATAATTTATTAATATTTTAACGCATCAGAGTGACTAATTTTAAGAAAACACCGTTTATATTTCAATTGAAACTAACTCTGGAAATTAATTGAATTACTCAAAACACCTATTTATGGTCCTGCACAAAATTCGTATGGCTTTATATAGGAAAATATAATTACAGTAGTGTCCTGAAAATTCGGCCTATATGGACGGTGGAGTTTGTGTGTATTAAAATGCCAGGTTATCGATAGTGTGATTAAAAAATAATAAGTACGAATGTTTCCTCAGAAAACACTGTAGTGCACATGTATGCAATGTTTGTTTCAGAATACAACCAAATACAAACTGTCCCAAAACTTTAACCCTCTTACCGGAATATCTGTCTCTCAGACGAGGATGATTTGCTGTGACGCCTGTAGATAAAGCTGTGGTGGGATTTTTGTGTTCGGCTGCCATGATATCTTCAGCTGGACTCTACCCAATGAGAGTATCACGTGGTGATACATGGCGATTTTTTTTCAACTGACAATATGTGCGATTTTTCTTATCTATGATCGTCTATCGGTATCTATATTCTTATAGATTGTTTCGTGTTTGATATTGTTATTTTTAATTATTTTTACATGAATATAAATAATCAGATTTTTAAAAATACTAGTAACAATTCTACTGATAAAAACATATCGTTGCGCTTGATTTAACCAGACTACCTCTTATTTGAGCCATACTCAAATTCATCAGCGATAATGACATTTAAAACAGTCCTTAAGTTAATAAAACTTTTTTTAAAAAAAGTACGTACCCGTCTGTCAGACTGATGTTCCTCAGTGCGGCAAGGAAATTGATGTTTCGGCTAGAGGGTTCAAAGGAAAAGTACGCACTTTATGAAAGCATAGAGTGTTTACTACATGAAAACTAATGAATACATAATATACAGTAAATTTCCTCATTAGATACACCTCAGGAAAACCATTTATGAAGACGTAAAGCTGTCTATAATGAAAATTGAATAGCCAAAAACGCCCAAGCTAACTTTATTTCTTAAAGAAATGCGTAATACTATGTTGCTATCCATACTGTTTGGATGCTTCATTATGAAGACTACGAAAGATTATGTCCGTTGCCAACACTCCTTGTTGTTCAAAATATTGAAAGGTGGTTTCGGCTGCCTTTAGTCACGCACTATTAGATATTTTAGGAGTTTATATCATGCCCTCAGCGTTAACTCTTCCATCCTTTACCGGCATGCAGACAATTAATTACAGGACCTTGAACGATTTTGCACTTTCTATTTTATCGGTTTGCAGGGTGTGTCAAGTTATATATCCAGAATGCCGGGTTACCGAGTCTCGAGTTTTCGGTGCTCTACTGCATTATACAAACAATTTCCAGAAAAGTAGTTAAATATAAAAAAAATGTCTGATACAATTTATTATTTTTCATAGAATGATGCGCTTACTTTTAGCCAAAACATTTTTCATGTGTCTAAAAGGAAACGAAATCTCACAACAATGTGAAATTTTGCAATTGAAGAATAAATCAGATTCTGAGCTTAGTCACCTCTCACATGATGACTATACTGCGAACAAAACTAATGAACCTCGCATACTGGAAGAAGAATCGAGTTCAGATGAGAATGATGAAGAAAACATGGAAATATTTCCAATTAAAAGACAATTTTGGATCATTATTTACCATCAAATTCTCTTGAGCCGAATCATTTCATTTTTTAGCTGTCTCAAATTATTGGTACCTATGCAAACAAAATGCAATATCAAATAAATTCATCCAAAAATCAAAATAGATCTCGTAAATTTTACGTCACAGATAGTTGAAACGTTAGACCTTCTTCAAAAGTATTTTAACTGATGATGTAGATAACAATGTTGTAATTCCTCCCGCAAAAAGATTGAAGCGTTATAATCCACCTGCTAAAAGACTATTACATGATGAAATTCAGGGCATGTATAGACAGTTTTTAAATGTTAATGACATTTTAAAGCCTCGTAAGTATATATTTGAAAACTACGGAAGCAGTTCGAAACATGTGAAAAATGATACGTTTATTTATACTTTTCAAAATAAAAAAAATGATTTAAAGAAGTTCACAGAAAAGAACTAATCAGTTAATAAAATAATTAATATATATTAATTATTTCCTTATTTGTAACACTTTTAGTTGAATTAGAATTGTTTCTTCTATCGACTTAGAACTAAAAAATTTATAACTCGTAAAATTTCGCAGGTGACTGTTTTTTTACAGGTAAAGTCCAACCCGCACGATCGTGCGGGTATCATCTACCTGTCAGGGGTGGAGCGAAAATTTGTTATTTATTTTCTAGTGTCATTGGAATCGATATATTTTTAATATTCAAAAGAATTTAATATTTAAAGATAACAATTTTTCGGGTCTTTAAGGGACCTACATTTCAGGTAATGTTTATTTACATTCTAGATCTTTCTACATTTATTATTTAATTCTTAATTATAAATTTTTCTAAACTGTAGTCTCGTTTCATTTCCCTGTTTAAGGGGACATGGTACGATTTACGCAAAAATTTTTAATTTAAGGATTTTTAAAATTTTTTGGTTGCCTCCTATGTATGCATAATATGTTAAACAGATTTTGCGCTCAAAATTTCATAAAAAGCTAGCCATGTAATTTTTTAAGGGAAAAACTTGAAATTTTTGATGTGATTTTAAAGTGCTACTCCTCCTACAAAAATTGACGTACATGCATGAAATTTGATTTACAAGTACATCAAACAATGTATAAAAAAGTTGATATGGGTTTTGCGTTAACGTGATTGGTATTCATACAATACTTCTTTTTATGAATGTTTATTGAAAATTACTTAAAAAATGTATAAATTCTGAAATTAATTATTTTTAAAAAAATAAATATTGCTTTGATTCAAAAATGCATATCAACTTTTGTTACATGTACTATTGGCAATAGGTAAAAAAAAATTCAAAGCGTTAGGTGCAATAGAAAAAAAGCCTTAGTATTTTAAATGAAGACAAAATAGTTATTTTTTATCTTTCTGAGATACGTCAGTTTAAAGTTTTGATTTGTCATAGGGATGTGAATAAAAACGAACGTAAAAGCTATCATAATTCTGCATTTATTTAGTTTAGAGCATTCAAATTTTGTGAGGATATAGAAAAGTATATAAAGAAAAATTTAGGCTAAAAAATTGAAATTTGTTTTTTTGACCGATTTTGGTTAATTGAATCGCGCGTACTGTGTCCCTTCTTTAAAAGACAAAACACTGTGTTGAGGACAGATTTAATTCCCATTCTCAAGAAATTATATCTTAAAAGCTTACACACGCATCATTGAACCACTGGCCATTGTAAAGGTTTTCCGTAAAACAATCTACGTAATTTTGACAGAATAACTAATATCTCCCTTCAATTTATTACAAGAGATTATAAAATCCCCTATATTCCCCCTATTTAAAATTCTGACCGAATATGGGGATTATTCTTCCCGTTTTCTCAATTTGCACTTGAAGAGAATGGACAGTATTTTTTTGTTTTTACTCGTGTACGTTTCAGGCTGTCTTCGGTAAAAGTAAGAGAGCTTGAACTAAACACGAAGCACATTTTCAGACAGAAAAGAACCCTCAATTCCTACGGAAATTTTCGCGATATTATACCTCATACCTTTATTAACAATATAGTGTTTTTAAAAATCCCAAAATATTCCATGAATACTTTCTTTTTTGGTTTAATACGTGAAGGCATATCCCATTTAACATTACGAGATAGGAGAAAAAACGCGAAACACATTCCATTCAGAAAAAAATGAATAAACTCGGTTAAAAACAGGAAGTATGTTAAAAAATTCTGCTCTCTAAAGGCTAGTGAAGGCAGAATATCATATTAACGTTTCATTTCTCTTATATCTGAAAAAATGTTCCAATTTCTGGTCCTATTATTCAACATTAACCGAAGACATCATTAAAATACGTTCACAAGTTCGCTTCCCTTCAGTTGCTCTTTTTTGTCAAGACTACTGCCATAATGTATTATTATATGTATATACCATTTTATTTAAAAAAAAGAATTTTGGCAAAAAAAAATTCTCAAAAAAGAAATTAGTTTTACAATTTTTTTTTAAATTTTGTGATATAAACGTTTATTAAGAATGTCGAATATTTTGTGATTAAGTAAAAAACTAAAAAAATTGGTTATTTAACTAAAAAAGTTACAAATTTTACTTCAAAAATAATTTCAGATCTCAGTTCAGAATAAAATCGCGAATCTCTCGAAATGTCTCATTTAAATTCTTTAATGGAACTAATTCAATATTTGTTTAAAATGCAACGGAACATTTAACAGCATTATGAAATTTAGATAAAATAATTTGAAATGCTCTTACAGTGTAAAAATATTTTTTTTACTCGAATACAAAAACAATGCATTTATTTTATTGAGTATACTTTACATTAATGGAAGGCTTTCTTACCAACATAAAAGAATCAACAGAAACTCATCAAGTACAATGTCGACGACATATTCTTCTAGAATTTTTTCGCCTGATTTGATGAGTCATTTATGTAGGATCAGGTAACAAAGAACTCTATCAGGAAACGTCACAAATCCCAAGCAGTTGTTTTCCATTGACATCAAAACCATTCGCGTCATCTGAAATCCAATAGTTTTCCTCTAATCCCATTTACTGTACATTGTAGCAAAGGAAATTAGTCCAATAACCATTGATCCGTTTGTAAGAAAACAAAGAATAGAAAGATACAACAAAACAAGACAAGGAAGTAGAAACATCGCGACGTGTCTTGACAACAAGAACCAATCAGTGAATGGTTATCCAATTCTGTGTCTTGGATGAAAAAGGAGTTACTGGTGTATTGAGGAGCAAATATGCTTTTCCCTTGGGGAAGAATTTAATTAAGATGATATGTGTACATATTTCAGAAGAGGCTCACGACTTATGTTTGTGCCAAGTTCAATGTTTTTGATTTAAAAGAAAAAAAAATAGTTTTAAAAATCAGAATATTTTGTGTGTAGCTTATATATAGATAAAGGTTACATTACTTGCTATCATTAAAACATTTTTGTACTTAAGAATTAAAAATTACAGTAACAAAGTAGCATTTCTTTATTCCGATAATTGCATACAAAAATGATTTTTATACATATAATCTCTTATATAGAATTATCTTCCACCTAGTACATAATTCTGCCAAAGAATGAATTTTATATGATTCTCTCTCTCTCTTATCCATACAGTAAGACCCCGCTTAACGCGGGGTACACATTCCATCAAAGTTGAGCGCAATATGAAACAACGTTAAACGAGGTTATATTAACATATAAATAATAGGGTTAGGAGAAGATGGGTAGAAAATTGGTAAGGTGTTTTGCCATTAAATTTATTAATTATGTTCTTATAAAAATAAAACAAAATTTATTTCTTACAAATATAGAAACATGATTAACGAATATACATATAAAAATAAATAATACTCTAAGTCAGTATGTTTACATTTCAGATCATTGTCTCTTCTGTATTTCCAATTTTCTGCCTTTTTATAAACAAAGTAGATTGGCTTAAAGGCAATTTCGTCGTCAATCCATATAGAAAGTCATTTTCCCATTTCCTATATTGTATTATTTCTAGAACAGGTAATTCTAGTTGCAGAGCTTGTCTTAGTTGCAGTTGCCAATGACAGTATTTTTTCTTTATTCTTAAGAATGGTCCTTATTGTTGAAGTTGCCAAATTCAATGCAGCACTAATTTGAGATTGATGTTCACCAGTATCTGATCTTCTAACACTTGCATTCTAGTTTCTAGTGAAATGCCTTTTCTTGTTGTTTTATTATCTGTTTTTTACTATCAGTCATGATAAAAACTAAACATCATAACATTTGTCACCGTAGAAATCATTATATTATAAAAATTTATACTTACAATAACATCAATAAATATTTGAAACGATAAAAATGCGTTCGTATAACACCGCGAGAAAAAAGAAACACAGACAAACTACTTCGGATATCGGAAAGCCTAAAGCTGCGCAATTTTGGGTAATCCCACAATTCAAATAAAAGAGCGTTAAACCGAAACAGCGCTAAGCAAAACAGCGTTAAGCGGGGTCTTACTGTATTACCATTTTTAAACCAGGAAGCGGTCCCGTGGGGCACGACCTTTGAAATGGTCATTCATTCAAGAACTTTTGGCCAGGTTAGCACACACTTGCAGCTTGGTGACAAAATAGGTTTCGGTGCATGCGCTCTGTCCCCATATCACATAGCGGTAATTTGGAAACTTGACAAAATGGAATTCGAGCAAGAAATAATACAAGGAATCATTTTGTATCTCAATTGCAGGAATTTTATCATTACTGTATAGAAGATACGGTGATAAATCCACACCCGAAGCGATTGCGATAAGAATACACCTGGAAAATGAAGAAGCTGAAAATTTCAAAAACTACTATTCTGAGGTTTCAAACACCAGTTGGATTGTTTACAACACTAATCCAAATCCACAAAGGTAATGAATATTTTTTCACCTCATTTATCTTCATAACTTATTTTTGTGCCATACGAATAGTCTGACTAAATATTTATAAATAGACAATGCACAAAATCGAATTTAAATTTACCATATGCTTTCACACATTGTTTAACTCTTTTATGCTTGGTTATACAAATGTTGTACCACCAATTTTTATTCTTTTATAGTGTGGTGGTACATAAAACGTACCACTTGTTTTAAAGTCTCAGAAATTGATGCTAGAGGGCACATTCTCTGACAGTTAATCAAGTTTCCAACAGATTTCAGGCGCTAATTGTGTGCAGTGATCTTACGCAGTAATTCATTCTTTGATCAGTTTGATTCAGTTGAATGATATGTTTTAGAAGTGACTATGTTGTGTATTTTTAAGCGTAATGAAAGAGATTCTTGAGGTATTTGATACAAATCAGGTAAGTACATATATTATGTAATTAATTAAGTAAGTATTACAATAATTAGTACCTCTCATGGGTATTACTAGTAAGAAAATATGAGAGTCCAAAAAATATACCACCTTGCTATTGAAGGCCATCTTCTTTTACAAATACAAAATGCATTCGCAAAAATGGACATATTTATTGTGCCAGATAAATTTGTTTAAGTTGCCTTTTTTAAATAATAATATTAAATGATAGTACATACACAATTACACAAATGTCATGAATGAGCTATAGCTCATGTTTAGGAAATACACTCCCTTTATATGTGTTGACTAATTAAAAACTAGGTGAAATAAAATAATGTACAAATAATAGAACATTTAAAATTAAGTCTAACATTAGGTAAATTATGACTAAGCTAAAATTAAACTTACAACATTAGATTAGGAAAAACTGAAAATAGTATTTTAATATATAGGATGAATAAGGGTATAAGATGAAGTAAATTTGTTTTCCAACTATAAAAAAAAAGAGAATGGATGAGTTATGTCTTCAAAGTTCCATTGTGCCTAGGTAAAAAAAAAAAAATTATGTTTTCAGAATTATCAAGCTCCTTGAAGTGTGGTGGTACAAAGGATGTACCAACCATTTTTCTTATAACTTTGGAACCCTTTATTTGAAAAAAAGTGTTTAATATTATTAATATAGTTTTGTGAGATTTATCTGAAATATTTGTAATCATTTCCTCCAGAGCAGTGGTTCCCAAAGTGGTCTATATGGAAACCCAGGGGTCGATGACTATTTACAAGGTGTCTACGCCAGCGAAAAATTAAATTGGGGGTCCATGAAAGGTAAATAGGGTCTACAATAGCATCATCTAGATTTTTTTTTATTTACATGGGCATTGAAATATTACTGATTTACGTGTTTACACTTTTTTTTAAACCTTTGTCCCATTAATAGGGCGGGATCACAACTGACATTTCTAACGCCCACAGTGTGTCCGGTATTATAAAACTTAAGAGGGACGGGGCAGTTTTCGGAAATAGAGGCCCACACAGTAGATACTTCATTTTACTCCCGAGGGTTACTGTAAAATAAACGATTGTGATTTCAACCATCAAAAGACTCATTTTCAAATATATTGGCCTGATGAAACTTATATATATATATATATATATATATATATATATATATATATATATATATATATATATATATATATATATATATATATATATATATATATATATATATACTGCTGTGCAAAACTTAAGCAACAATGTAAAAATAGAGCAGATAGCTATGGAATTGCAGAAAAGGAGGTCTGGAGATCAGTACAGTGACACGTTAGTCAGTAGAAACGTCATGCGTATGCAGATATCAGGAATGAAACGTCAGAAGCGACGTGAGCATACGCAAAACGCGTGATGTCGGCGCGTGCTGTTCAACAGTAAAATAAAATGAAGGGCGCAGACGCAATTCAACATATTCGCTGCAAGTGCCAGTGAGTCCGTTCGTGAAATACGGTTAGAAGAAATTCCCTACACGACTTCACACATGGATGAATGATCGGAAAGCTAGAGGAGAAGCGTACCGTCACCAGTGTAGCTGCAGAGTTCGGAATCAACAAAAGTGTCGTTTCGCGCGCTTGGAAAGCGTTCCAAACCACAGGTACAGCTGTTAGAAAGGTTGGTGGTGGCCGCCCGAGGACAACAACTGCAAGGGATGACTGATATATCATCCTACAGGCGAAAAGAGGCCTACGACAGTCAGCAAGAGTTATTGCTCAGCAACTTTCTACAGCAACGAAGGCACAAGTGTCGCGCTTTACTGTACCCAGACGCCTTCACAAAGGGGGCTTATTCACCCGCCGTCCTGAACGCTGCCTCCCGTTTGAAGTTGGCCACCGTTTACAGTGGTGCAGAGAGCACAAAAACTAAACAAATGATCAATGGAGCCGTGTCCTCTTTACGGTTGAGAGTCGGTTCAGTACCAGAAGCGATTTAAACGCGTTTTGATTTGGAGAGAGATCGGGACACGGTTTTATACCAGTAACATCAAGGAAATACACCATTACGGTGGTCCTGGAGTTCTTGTCTGGGGAGGCATGCTGAACGGGCAAACTGAGCTCCATATTTTCGATAGAGGGTCTTTAACCGGGGATCGCTATTGTGAGGAGGTACTTCTTCCCCATGTGCGTCTGTTCCGAGGTGCCATTGGCTCAGACTTCATTGGATGACAATGCACGGCCACATCGGACTCTTGCTGTTGAGGAGCTGCTGGAAAGTGAAGATGTCACTCGTATGGATTGGCCAGCGTAATCCCCAGATTTAAATTCCATCGAACATGTGTTGGATGCTTTGGGGAGACATATTGCAGCACGCTTACATCATCCGGAGAACACCCAACAACTCAAACAGATGCTAATTGAAGAATGGGTACTCCTACCGCAAGAGATGTTGCACCAGCTGGTTCTGACTATGCGGAGACCGTGCGATGCAACCATTGCAGTGAGGGGATTGCATATACCATTTTAAGGAATATCTGCTGCTTTTTGATCTTCCTATTGGATAGACCATCATGAGTCACGATACTATGCGTTCAATAAAGCTTGTTTTTGTTTAATTCCATACCGAATGCATTGTATTCCTTTTTCAGCGCCCATGCTTTCGTCCTCCTTTACGTACGTAATAGTCTCCTCATTTCTAAATTTCACGTCTCTCAGATGATTTTTCGTGATGTTATGGCAATAAACCCACCTGTTGCTTAAGTTTTGCACATCTTATATATATATATATATATATATATATATATATATATATATATATATATATATATATATATATATATATATATATATATATATATATATATATATATATATATATATATATATATATATATATATATATATATATATATATATATATATATATATATATATATATATATATATATATATATATATATATATATATATATATATATATATATATATATATATATATATATATGTATTTAAATATATATATATATATATATATATATATATATATATATGTATATATATATATATATATATGTATTATAAATATATATAAATATATATATAAATATATATGTATATATATATATATATAAATATATATATATATATATATGTATATATATATATATATATGTATATACATATATATATACATATATATATATGTATATACATATATACATATATATATATATATATATGTATATACATATATATATATATATATATATATATATATATATCAATATATATATATATATGTATATGTATATATATATATATATATATATATATATATATATATATATATATATATGATATATATATATATATATGTATATATATATGTATATACATATATATATATATATGTATATGTATATACATATATATATATATGTATGTATATACATATATATACATATATATATACATATATATATATACATGTATATATATATATACATATATATATACATGTATATATATATACATATATATATAAACATATATATATATATATATATATCACACACACATATATATATATATGCTAATTATGCCATAATTTGTAAATACTTCTACAGTAAAATATTAAGTAACTACATTTTAAATAATAATTCATTTCAAAAATCAATTCACAATAATAGGGAAGATGATAGTTGTCTTTTACCTTTGAACAAAAGACTGAATATTCATCTAAATAATATTCAATATCCAAGTATTTTTTTAGCTCCAAAATTTCATAAAAGCCCTATAAAATTCCGAAGTATCACTAATGGATACAATACATATATCACGAAATCTGGGAAGATCCTACAATCTATTCTTCAAAATCTAATTGATAACTTACAAAACACGGCAATAATTAAAAATAGCTTAGAGATTGCTAGAGTTACTAAGAATATGTTAATTTTTTCCCATGCATGGCTTTGATTTCTAGGACCTTTTTAATTCTATAGATATTGACGATATGATTAAGGTTCTACAGTTAATTTATGATAAATATGAATTATATACTTCAATGAAAAAGGAAAAATTTGATATTCTTGTGAACCTCGTATTAAAAGAAAATTTCATTGCATTTGATCAGAATCTTTATAAACAGATCAAAGGATTAACTCAGGGTGGTCCAGCTAGTAATTGTTTAGCGAACCTATATTTACATTTTTTTTAAATTGATCATGTTGTAAATGATTCTTAATTGATTTATCGTTATATAGATGATTTAATAAATTTTGGTAAAAATAGTGAATACAAACCAAATATTACGTTCTACCCTGATTATCTCTAGCTCCTTACAACTAACTTCAACTCTAATATGGTGGAATTCTTGGATTTAGACTTGCATCTTATTAACAATAATGTAGTCAGTAACATTTTTGACAAAAGAGATTCGTTTAAGTTCCATATAATTAAAATTCCTGTATGGAATAGTAACTTGCATATACCAATTTACAGAAATATCATTTTGAATTTTTTATTTAGAAATGATAACTTAACTACCCACAAAATAGATAAATACAATAATATAAAAAAAAATTCAATGTTGTTTAGATCATGTGAATACCCTTTTAATTTCTTAAGAACTTATATTCATCATAAATACTACTTCGAATTCCAAAACCACCACACAACAATAGGATTTCAAAGTCAACATGTTAGTGGTCTTGCTGTGAAGATTATATCATAACACTCATATCACAGTTTACATTTTTTCCACACACATCTTGAACATGTTACACATTGTTGACAACCAACCAAATTAGAGCCTAGCAAATTTACATTTTTGACAATCAACCAATTCAAATTCTACCATATTTGATTGTCGTCTTTTTTGATATCTGTCTTTGCTGGCTGGTTTAAAAGTTAGCTCAAAAGATGTGTTTATGTATATTCGAATTTTTTAACTTGGTGAATAATTTGTTTTCATTGATGTCAAGACGCTTGATTCTCTTCGTAAAAGCACTGTGAGTAAAGAAATTTTGTTAAATTATTTTTTGAAAGATACTTTTCTTACGTAATTGTTTTATATATATATATAGGATTTTTCTACTTTTCTTACGTAATTATTTTGCGATTTTTCTGCATTAAAAGATTGGGAGAGTTTGTTACATAATAATAGTGAGTGGTTTTATCATACTATCTGAGTTTTCCATCTTCTGAATTTTTGTTTATTTTATTTTATTTGGTTTTTCCTACCGAGTTGCAAAGGGGGAAGTTTGGCGCCTTCAAACTAGTTTAACTCCACTTATTCGGTCTTAAGTCCGAAATTGCTTTCTGACTCGCTAGGTTCTTCTTTTTTATAGTTTCTTTTTTTATTTCTCTATAATTTTGTTCTTCATGTTCAGCTTTTATATTTTTATTACGCTATTTCTTGTTATGTTCATTATCTATTATTTCTTGTTTTTGATATATAATACATATTTCTTTCATATATATATATATATATATATATATATATATATATATATATACATATATATATATATCATATATATATATATATATATATATATATATATATATATATATATATATATACATATATATATATATATATATATATATATACATATATATACATATATATGAATATCACTATATATATATATATATATATATATATATATACATATTATATATATATATATATATATATATATATATACATATATATATCACATATATATACATATATATGTATATCACTTATATATATATATATATATATATATATCACATATATATATATATATATATATATATATATATATATATATATATATATATATAACATATATATACATATATATGTATATCACTTATATATATACAGTTCCATTTTTTTCAATTTACTTGCTTGAAATAGCCGCAGGTTATTATGTTTTTAATTTTTAGTTATTTTGTATTTTTTAATAGTAATATTTTAAGATTTCAAAGATAACTTTGTGTTTCTCTTTAAACAAATCAAATATAATGATGATCTGAAAAAGTAAAGAAACTTTGAAAGAGAAAATAAACAGACAAAATAAGTTAAACGCCATGGGTTAGACTCTTCAATTTACAGACAAAACATATAATAAAGTGGTTGCACCTTTTGATGGTGCGCTTTTTCTCTGGATTAACATGAGAAAAATAAAATGCGGGCTAAAGCTGACACCATACATAGGCATTGAAAAAAATTGGGGCAACTAACATTTTCAATTGTAGTAATGTGAAGAAAATAACGAGTATTTTCATCAATTACTCATTCACGCCGAAGTCCAGTGGCTGTTGAAAGGCTTGTGTTTGATAAGATTTTTTGCACTTTTTGAGACTATTTTAGAGTTTTTGTATTCCAAAGATAAAATTTTAAGAGGAAATTTATTCAGCCGGAAAAAAACAGGCATTGCCAACTTAGTAGATTTGTTCAGTAAATTTAATGATGTTAGCTTGCAGTTATATACTATATATATATATATATATATATATATATATATATATATATATATATATATATATATATATAAGGTGATAGCTTAAATTTGATTAAAACAAAGTTCATCATTTAAGCGTTTCTTGCCAGAATTAAGCTAATGGATCAAAATATCGCATGCTGTGAATGTTTCCAGTTTCTCAATTTGTCTCAGACAAACTGGCAAGAAGATCGCATTTTAACCCACATTGAGCATTTGAATGCGCTCTGTTCAGATTTTGAAATTCGGTATAAAGATTTCTGACTATGGTAATAATTATTCCATATGATGGCATTGAAGAGACGGATGCCGTATTACAAGATGAGCTGATTGGAATAAGTACAAACGAAGAACTTAAGGTACAGCTTAAAAATGGATATCAGAAATCGCGAGTATTGATAATATCGCGAGAAAATTTTTAATTGGTTTTCCATCCTCGTACTTAGTGGAAAGAGGTTTCACTGCGGTCGCCAATCTCCTAACAAAGGGAAAAAATTGACTGGACATTACTAATCGAGGAGACTTAAGACTAAACCTTACTAAATTGATGCCAAATGTTCAAAAACTGTTATTACAGCCTCAGGTGCATTCATCCCATTAAAAGCATTTGTTTTTTGCTGAGTTATTTTATTTAACAAATTATTTGATTTAAATTAAATCAATTAATTGTGATTTCAACCTAATTGTAATTTCTATTTAATTAATATTGTGAGTTTTTTCAATTAATTAATTGTAATTTTAATTTAATTAATTAATTGTGATCTTAATTTCATCAATAAACGTTTCAAATTAAAATGAGTTTTCTAAACCTTAAAGTTGATGAATTTGAAAAAATTCAATATTAAGTAAGCGAGGGGTCTACTCCAAACCTGAAAATCTGACAAGGGATCTAGGAGACAGAAAATTTTGGGAAACTATGCTCTAGAGTATTAGAGTATTATTTTTGTCAAAATTTAGCACATAAATGAGTTAAACTGTAGATGAAAAGTTAACAGTATAATGTTGAGGGCACATAGTCACCACAGGCTCCCAAAATCGTTAATTCTGGGAAAACACTTCTTTTGTTGTTGCCACTCACCTTGATAGTGAAGTCGAACTGGAAACTAAAACGCATTTTTCACATATCTCCTTTATTTTTAGAAAGTGACAAATGTTTTTATTGTTTTTTTATTCAATTTGCATTCTTAAGGTTCAGGTTTCGATTGAGTTCCCCGCGTGACTACTTTTGTTCTAAAATATTTTCGATTTACATTTGATTGCTGTGTTCTGTGATTTATTATGGTTTATAAATGTTAACGAGCGTAATATTCTGTATATTTATATATGGTTTATAAATGTTAACGAGCGTAATATATATATATATATATATATATATATATATATATATATATATGTGTGTGTGTGTGTGTGTGTGTGTAAAAATAAATGAGCGTCTGTGATCTCTGTTGAAGGAAGTTGAAGTTGATCAAGCAAGGTAAGAACCTGCTGAAATAATATATATTCATCATGAAAACGAAATTAAATTTGAGAAAAATCGAGGAACATAAAACGTTTGAGTTGAAAGGAACATTTTTCAATACAACCAAAAGGGCACCATTTAGAAAAATATGAAGTTATAAGTGTACCACAAAACAGACTTTGCCCTGTTAAAAAGACGCAAGCAAGAAAAAGTACGGTATACTATTTGTCGATCATCAAATGACAGTAAAACTACAATAACTTGAACAAAATAGGATAGTTTTGCCTGTTAATTAGAATTCTTCTTATGTTAGCGAAACGTGTCAGTGATTTTCGTCATTTATTTAAGTCACACGCAAATGAAATTCCTTGGTTCAGTTTGACTGCTATTTTTTCTCAAATTATCGAAGAAAAATTGAAAAGTCCTTAAAACTAGGTAAGTATAATTTTGTTAAGTTAAACCGTTCATTGAATTACTATTTTCTATCGTGTGTAACAGTGTTTCTCAAACTATGAGGCGTGCCCCTCCATATTGAAAAGTCGAAAATAAACATTTAAAATAAGTATTAATTTACTGAAAGGAAGCAACAGAAAATTAATTCTAACATAATACAAATTACATACAACTTTTACACTGATGGAACATACAGGGTAGCCACAATTAAACTGCACGAGTTGAAGATGTGCTGGAGAGAAAACTTCCGGGAATATTCCACTGAAATTTGATATCTACACGTTTCAGAACATGCGAAAATCAAGTATGCAAAAAAAGAAAGAAAAAAAAGAGGAAGAAAAAAGAAAAATGCCATTTTCACCCGATAGATGACTCTCTGCTGTATTTCAGTGCTTATTGATGGCATATATGCAAATTTTAAGCCCATTGAACAATATGAAAACAAACCAAATTGAGTAATTATCAATCATGACTCTGAATAAGAAGGGACGTGCATTGTTAGTGCAGATATTCTGTCAGAATTGTAGCAATTATTCAACAATTATGTGGAATGACTTCTGATTTTCTTGTGGACCCATATTTTTTTGATACCCCAACTCCAAGTGGTCCCAAACGCTATAGTGGTACAGAGACTAGCTACGGTGCGACAATAATAGAACAATTGATTCCAGCATTCTAAGAGAAATATTGTTTATAAACCACGATATTTATGCTGGACGAAGCACCCCCTCACATCTCTAAATATGTTAAAATATTGCTACATGATACCTTTGGTGCGGACCGAATCATAAGCAGAGGTTTCGAAAACGCTTGGCCCCACGTTCACCGGACCTTAATCCTTGCGATTTTTATCTGTGGGGGCATCTGAAAGATATGGTTTATTAAGAACGGCATGCTTCTATTGCTGAATTGAAATCTAGCATAACGAGACACGTAGAACAGAGATTTTAAATGGGATGGTAGACCATGCAATTTTACGTTTTCAGCATTTGGTTGCATTTGGTGGTTCGCATATTGAGCACATCATGTGATAGCTTCGTTGAATAAATAATGGTTTAATTGTTTTCCAAATCTTTTTAATGGATTGTTTAATTTGTGATCTTAATTTACCTTAATTTTTGAATATATGATACAGTACATATTTTTAATTACTGAAGCGAATTGTATCGAAGTTTAATAAACTGTAAGGAATGTTTTACATTGTTCATATGCCTCTTAGAATGTCATTAAGTTCTGTCTATCGGTTTCGGAAGTTGAATATGCCACTGTGGTGAGCGTTAAAATACGGTACAGCACCATCTGAGTGAAAATGGCGATTCTGTTTTCTTGCATATTTGACTTACGCATGTTCTGAAACGTGTAGATACCAAATTTCACTTTAATATTCCCGGTAGTTTTCCCTCCAGCACCCTTTGAACACTTGCAGTTTAATTACGGCCTTCCTCTACTTATAAATGTATCAGTACTGCACAATGTTTTAAATAGTTGATTTATCAATACAAAATTAAAAACAAGTTTAATAATTACTAAAAAAATTCTTTAGTGCCAAAGTATGTTTTAAATTCATTCAAAATATAGTATTTGTATTGGGGGATGGAAATGTACACCGCACGGACTACTGAAATCTGGCCATAACCGGTTTGCCCATATGTTTCACAGGCACTGATAATTTCTTCTTTCTATCTGATTTTCACATATTTTTCATTATTATAGTGAGATTAATAGTGCAGGTGTTTTTAAGAGATGCAGCTTGTCCATGGAACTGAAATACTTCTCTTCGAAGCTTTTCTGCATTGTGAAGGTAGGAATTTTTGTTTGAAGACACAGGAATTTGGATTCTTGAATATACTCGATAAAGAACAGGGGTTGAAAAGGCAATGCATATTTTTTTTGCTTGAGAAGAAATGAAAATAGAAAGATTACCCCAAAAGAAGCAGGTATTATCTATGTCCCAATTGCAATGTAAGACACTTTACCATACTTCAAATTGTGGGTGCGTATTTATATATGAAGACACAAAATCCTCAACCATTTGAAAAAGAGGTAAAAACATGAATTTTTTTTGTAAGTATGAGATCAGTTATTTTCAAATATATGAAACAATTTTCATAGCATGCAGAGTGTCCCTATAAAAAGCAAACATTTAAGGGTTTTTGTGTTCCACAATTATAAAATTAAAAAAAATGTGAAAACCTTAAAATCTAAAATTAAAATAAAATTCTTCCATTTTCGCATTCTTTTAAGTTTTATGCTTAGCTATATGCAATAAAAAATGTGCATTTTTGGAATATTTTGGACAAAAAATTGATCACATAAGGGGTTAAATAAAATGATATTAAAATAGATAAGTTCTAATAATTTGTCTAGAGTTGTTGAGAGCTAATTCAATTTTGATTTGTGTTTATATACGAAAGATAAAACACCAATACTTCTCTGAAACGCTCTTAACAGTTTTCTTTTTGTTGTTTTGTTTCAACAAAATTTTCACAAAGAAATTTCTCTTACTCGGCATGGTTGCAATTTTTCGCAATTGCAGTGCATAGGAATTCTTTCAAAAATTCGAAGCCAATAAGTGAAGCCTCGAGGAAAACTTTATACCCACCTAAAATATTTTGATTTAAATTAAATACGAAGAATTCAGAATAATACATCAGAATTAAATATGGAGATGGATTTTTAAAATACAATTTATTATATATATAAATGGCAAAAATTACATCTCAAAGCATTATACTTTTAGTCACTTATAAGGTTTGGTATGGCATTTTCTTAACTTATATACAGCACCTGAAGTCTTAAAAGCCCTGTAAAACATCACAGGCTATCCAAGTGTTTTATAGTTTTGTATGCAGAGGAAGATAACTCCCCCAGAATGTTTCATTCTTATCAATTATTTTAATAAGAATGAAAGAGACTTAAAGTTACAATGACTTTCAACATTATTATATACCAATGTCAATTTTATTTAAACATAAGTAGAATTTTATGAAAAAAATATTTTTTCTCTTCCCATTTCAGAAATTTAAAACCTTTACTTCTAATATACTAGTTAACACTACAAAGACTGAAATTTAGTACATTACTATATTGTCCCAAAGGAGTCAAAATGGCTGCATTGTGAAAGAATGATTAATGTGTAATAATGTAATGTGTTTAAAATTAACTTTTAATATTTTTTATGTTATTTACAGTTAATAACAAATTATTAGTAAATATTAACAATAAAAAAATAATGTACTTCACTTGAAAAAAATATATTCTAAAAAAGTTCTAAGAAATTGTACTTTATATATGTAATTGTTTTTCTAATTGAAATTAAAAAGCAGTCAAAATGGCTTCCTTGGTCAATCTAGTGTTTAACTTCCTCGCAGATTTCCATTTTTTGAAAATTCATTATGTGTTATGATTATTTTTGTATTTCGATTAGGTACTTAATTTTTGTATCAAAATTTATTTAAAAATCGACTTTGTGCTCTTTTTTTTATCACAAGTTCTTTAAATATAATAGAATTGTAATAAACCATTTATTTTATAATAAAAGTTAAATTGCAACTTATTTTGAAACTCAAAAACTTTAATTCGATTTAATGTTTTATGTTGCATATTGATTACATAAACTCTGTCTTGTTTTTTTTTATTTTAAATTTTAAATGAATGTTGAATAAGAAATATAGATTGTATAAATTTTTTACAGTAAGATACTTAAAGAAAAATGAGACATATTCAATATAGGCTCAAAATATCTCTATATTACATGTTGTATATGATATAACTAAGTTATTTTATTCTTCAGTTAATGAAGCCTGCGATTTATATTGCGTTCAGTGATATCAGATTTTCCATTATTAGTTGCAATGTAGTTTCAGAAAAAAATTTCTTCAAGGAAAAGGTGAGTACATAGAGATAGCAAAATATTCATCTATAAGAAGATAATGACTATCGTTTACTATTCATACATTTGTTGAAAAAGATGGTATTCCCCTCCCGCGTCTAATATTTCCAAAATTATCTTCAAGTTACAAAGTGAAATGTTTCTAATAAAACAAGGTTAAAAATTCTTTATGCGGTCTCATATATAATTGATAAAAAAAAAACTCCTCAATTTTTATGTGATGAAGCTTGCATTCAATGATGTTGTGAAAATGGCTTTGCACGACAGTTGCAATTATAGATTATTTTAGTAATTCCAAGCATTGTAGTGGAAGCAATTGAGCATTTGTTTTCTGATTGGTATTGTTCAAAAAGTTAGAAGATGCATGATGGTAATTCTTCCGCTTGATCATATTTTCTTTTAATGTTCCGAAAAAACGCAAGCCTACATCTCGGTATTCAGTCTTGAGTCAAGTCTTAGGGGCTTCACAGATCTTCAACATTTTGATGGAGTGATTTACTGGAAAACACTTCCCACGATTTGATTGATTGTCTTACAGTTGTTCTCTTCCGGGTGAGTGTGCAAGTTCTGCATCCAAATTAAGTGTCTCACAAAACATCAGAATCGTTTTGGAATGGGGCAAGGTTTCTTTTTCACGACCCACATTTTCCTGTTTGATTCAGAGACTAGTTCAGCTTGAAGACCGAGTCCCTCGCACATCTTGAATACCATGAAAGAATGTACTACAGGGACTCTTACTCTTTCAAGTTTGTCTTCATCTCATTCTGCAATAACATTATGTTGTTGGGCCTGTGTTTTGCTTTCAAAATAAGATCCATTCAAATTTTTAATCACATCAACAACCAAAACACAACCCAATATTTCCAAGAAAGAAACAAGATTAACTTGAATATAATCTGCAATGACGCTGCAAAACAAGTAAAGACTTGTCTCTAGAATACGAAAAACAACCATGGTCGAAATGTTCACCACATAGGTAAAAATAGCAATTATAATACTTCGAAAATTCGCTCAAAACTCAAAAAAGACGCAAAGTTCGTAATAGTAAACTTTAAGATTACTTGGTACCCCCAAAATCACAGGCCTATAGTTTTTTATTTATTTTCATTTAATCTTATTCTTTGCATTATTATTTTTTGATTGATGTATCACTTGTGCATGCCGGGAAGTTGGAAGTTGAATAAAACTTCATTTGAAAATAAACTAGGCAATTCAGCCACGCTCCCATTTTAGAAAAAAAAGCATTTTAATAAAAAAAATCTAATTTATAAAGAGAAATAATAACATTAAAAAAGAATGTGCAATATATAAAGCAGAATATTTCCGAGGCAATACATACAATCATTTTTTTTTCTTTGTGAAATGTGTGCATGTAAAATTTTTAAATTAAGGTATTTTATATTAAAAATTTTATATATAATTTCAGTTCTTATTCCTGATATTTTTTCACACAAATGTAATACTTTAATATTATAAGAAGAAAAACAGCTAAAATTTCTGTCGTGACAGAAAAAAAAATTAACGTTTTTCTTGAATTTTCTTGTGCAATTGGTACTCTCTAAAAGTTGATCATTTATAAAAATGTGTGGGTTGAAAAAACATGAAAATGCGATTATTTAACAAAAAACGTATAAGTAATATCTGAAAGTAGTATTTTAAGTTTAATTAAGCTTATAATAATTGTTGTTTCAGAATTATAAACTTTAAACTGGTTTTTCTCAGTTTGTGTTTTTCGAAACCTTAGTGCATTCAAAATGCTACTCCTTCGACAATTATTTACCAATCACTTCAATTTTTTTCCTGCGTGTTAAAAATAAAGCATGTAATAAAATTAGGGATCCGTTTTACTATAAACTGAATAATTTTTTTTTAAAAAATAAAATGTAAGACATGTTGGCTTTTTCGTTGATTTTTAGCCTGTATGTCAACATGTTACTTTTTTTTCTCGAAAACGAATAAAGTTATTCTAAAATAGATCGCTAAAGGTTTTTAGAACATCCATAAGAATATTATAAAAAATTTCTGGTCAAAAAATTAATTTTTACAAAAGGAGTAGGATTTTAAAATTTTCCCAATTTTCTTCAAAAAATTAAATTTTTAAGATTGGGTGAATAATATATGAAAATTTTCATCTGGTATCATTTCTTGAATAGAATCATTGTATAAAACGCTAAAATATATCTTTTAAATACATAAGTAAATAAATTTGCTCAAAGGGTACCGAGTCGTCTGAAGGTATCCGACTACACTGGTGTGCAAAAATTAAGGACGAAGTTGAAAAATTAGCATATCAGCTGAACTAAGTGGCAGAGCGGACAGAAAGGCCAATCAGGAGATTAAGTAAGGTGATGTACGGTAGCACATGCGCAGATATGCAGGTAGACGTAATGGGGGAGTGTCTGAGTAGTATAAAGCATGTTGTCGGTGTAAGATCAGTATATTTAGCAAAGAGATTGCACGCCGTATAGCATTTAAAATCACACCGAGTTGCTGCCTCAGCGAGAAATGGCGAAAAATCAATCTGTTAGACGACATCTGGATGCTTTTACCCGAGGTCGAATCATTGGGAGAGAAGTTGGAGGAAGGCCGCAGTGTGACAAGTGTGGCTGCAGAGTTCGGAATTGCTCACAGCATCGTTTCACGACTTTGGAGACAATTTCAAACTACAGGAACAGCCATCCGTCAGTAGTGGTCGTCCACGAGGAACCACACCCGTAGATGTCCGGTACATTGTCTTACAGGACAGAAGAAACAGGCAGCAGACAGCGGGAGAAATCGCTAGACACACGACACAGGTGACTGGACGACCGATATCACGTTTTACCGTGGCCAGAAGACTGCACGGTGGTGGTCTGTTTGCACGACGCCCTGTACGGTGTGTACCTTTAACGCCTGTCCATCGGAGAAGGCGTTCTCTGTGGTGCCGGGAACACCGGAATTGGAGAGACAATGAATGGGAACGAGTACTCTTTACAGATGAGAGCAGATTCAGTTTGAGTAGCGATTCTAATCGCATACTCATCTGGAGAGAGCGGGGAAGCCGCAATCATCCCTCGAACATCATTGAAAGGGACAGGTATGGAGGTCGCGGAGTTCTCGTTTGGGGAGGCATCATGCTTGGTAGTCGTACAGACCTTCACATCTTCGACGCAGGTTCAGTCAACGGGACCCGTTATTGTAACGAGATTCTTCTTCCATATGTGCGTCTTTTTAGAGGCGCTATGGGTCTGCAGTTCCTTTGTATGGACGACAATGCACCATGTCATCGCACAGTAGGTGCCGAACAGCTCTTAGAGATTGAGGATATTGAACGTATGGATTGGCCGGCATGATCTCCGGATCTCAATCCCATCGAGCATGTATGGGATTTTCTAGGCAGACGCTTGGCATCTCGTACCTTACCACCAGTAACGATTCGGGAGCTTCGATTGGCGCTGCAAGACGAATGGGCAGCAATGCCTCAACAACTCATTGACACCGTCATTCTCATCATGGGCAGATGCTGTGAAACCTGCCTAGCAGTCAGGGGAGATCATATCCCCTACTAAAGACCGGATGTTTCTTGCTGGACACCCATCACAGGGATGTTTCGACCTTCAGTCGCATTGCGCTCCATGCTACATTTTCAATCAAGCTCCTTTTTATCCCTCTGATTTCTCTTTTAGTAAGTGTTGCTTACATTACACATGTCCTTACGTATTGGGGATCTTACGGTATTAAATGTGTTGATTTGGAAAGCTTTTGTACCAAAGTTATATTGAAAAACCGTCTCGTTCTTAATTTTTGCACACCAGTGTACGTTCGGAACCGTGTTTTTGCAAAGCGCATAAATGGATAGTTTTCAGGATATTTAGTGTCACTTACATTAGAATAAATGCATGAACTTATTTAAAGGACCTTTTGACAAAAAAATATTTAAATATAATATGTTGGCAAAAAATTAACTTAGAATAATCTTTTTTTTGCAAATGTTATCCTTTTGTGAAAAATGGTTCTTTTATAATAATATATTGCCTGTATATAGCTCAGACCTCTCTCCATAGGCTCAACTAGATTTTTTGAAATATATAACTTAAAAGTGGGTTTATTCATATTTTACGACAACACAGGGGAGCAATTTTAAGAAAAAAAACGCCAGTAATTATTTCAATTGGTGGAACTTTGAAAATAACATGAATTTTTCAAAAGTTCTAGTTGAGCCTATGTAGAGAGGTCTGAGCTATATACAGCCAAAATATTATTATATAAGAACCATTTTTCACAAAAGGATAACATTTGGAAAAAAAAAGATTATTCTAAGTTAATTTTTTTGCCAAAATATTATATTTAAATAAATATTTTTTTAGTCAAAAAATCTCCTTAAAACAATTTTATGCATGTATTCTTATCTGAGTGACACTAAATATAAAGAAAATTATCCATTTATGAACTTTTTTTAAATCACGGTTCTGAACGTAGTCCTATAACTTAAAATAAACTAAAAAAAACTAATATTCATTGTTTCATTTTTAGTCTGTTATCACATTATATTATTTAGTGTTATTATTCTTGATTATTGTTGTGCTGGAATAATAAAAGTATATTGTTGTAATGAATAAAGAGAAAAATGCTCAATTATTGTGCACTCGCATATGTATGAGAAATTTTACATTAAAAAAATCAAAAAGTAAGATATATTAAGTAGTTTTATATTAAAAATAGTTTTCAATTTATTAAAAATATTCCCTAAAAACATTTTGTGTGAAAATACAAAATACAAAATGTTTGAAGATTTTTCTTAATAGGAAAATTTTAGGTAATTTAAACATAACTACACAGTGTTACTAAACCTGCGGGTTACATGTGACCCACCGCATCTTCTGAGAAGCCCGGTCATGGCCGTTGACCGATCAATTTCAATTATTTAAGAACAATGTTTTAAAAAATTAGCAAGAAATTTTATCAATCAAGCAATCATGTATATTAATTTTTCTATCGATATTTGTACTGTTACAAATTGCGAGATAACTGTTTTTCTCTTTTTTACTGAAACGGTAAGTGATAACGAATAAGAGTGGAGTAGCAACCAGTGTATAGGTGAAACTGATTTTTAATTAACCCTCATGTCTTCACCGAGAGTAAAATATCCAATGAACTTACGTTGCTTGTATCTTGACTATTCCATGGGTAAAACAAGCATGTATCATCGACTTGCTAAAATTATCATGAAAATCTTATATTAAAACAATATCATTTTTTACTCGTCAACATACCATTACTTACAAAAGGTTACAATGGCTCTTTGTCTTGAGGATCTCGTTGAAGACGAGGTACATTTATTTTCTTAAAAATCATTGCAACAACAATAAAATATTTTGTCGGTGGTAATGTAACTCAATACACAACTTTGAAATTTGTCCCATTATATATATTGATAAACATAGGAAATTGTCTAAGATAAACATATATAAATTGAATCAGAGAAAATGTGTTAGTGCTTCTTAAATGCTTTCGATGTACTCTTTGATTATTTCAGTTATTTAAAGTTCAGTTATTCAGTTTATCAAAAACTTAAATCATTTGTACCCCTCATAGTATATTTTCTTCAGCGATTAGTGGGTTCATTTATAAGCTAACTGTATTACTTTGACCTTAAAAAATGCATAAAAATTATCGCCTTCTACATGGAAGTTTACGGCAATTAAAAAACATTGTATACTCTCTATATTTATCAGTATTAGAGCATCTCAGTTTAAGTGAATTATTAATCTAGAAAAGGAGTGCCAACCCACATGGCAAGCATGCCACAGTATGGCACGACTGAACTGCAAGAGTGGTACGCAAAGACTTACTGAAAAATTTAAAAAAAAACTTGGAAAAGATAATTATAAATACTAATTTGTTTACTGTTTTATTGAAAGGTGGTTGTCTAAGACAAATAAAACATTCAAGCATATTTTAACTGCATTTAATTAAATTACAATAAAAACTTATAATGTAGATAACACTTCTTCATTGTTCCGTGAGTTTTTTTCCAAACTAAATACACAAAGGAGATATTCTAGAATTTGATGGAGCGTCTTTTAAAAATATCGGGAAGAAAAACTATCCCAATCATTGCTTGCTTCTCAAGAATGATGATAGGTTTTGAGATTTGGCTTTTTATTTATCGATACTATAAAACACTTAAATAATTAAAATTCAAGATTAAAAGGAAACAAAATTGTTTTTTTTCAATCCTGATTGATCATATATATTTTTTTTTGTCTCAATTGGTGGTGGGGGTGGAGAAACTCTTGCATACCTAAGACAACTCGATTTTGTTAGCATCTTTGAGAACTAGTCCTAATATAGATGACTCCGTAAAAAATGTATAAAATGAAAAAGCATATTAAAAAAGTACTGACTGTTTAAAAATAATTTAGAATTATATTTTTTCTACTTATTCAATTTTATTTTATACCTAACCTGATTGATAGAAACTGAGAATAAAATTCTAACAATTAAGTGAAGTTCTTACTTTTGTCTTATTTATTATATTATTTTTCAATTTCCACTTTTAAAGCAGACTTGCATAAGAAATGTGCTATTTGCATAAAAATTTCATAATAAGCCTAGAAATAACAATTTTTTTACATTTTCATATTCTTTTTGTTGGTTAGAAAAGTTTAATGTGGCACCTATATACAATGATGTGCAAAAATTAAGGACGAAGTCGAAAAATTAGCATATCAGCTGAACGAAGAGGCAGAGCGGACAGAAAGACCAATCAGGAGATTAAGTAAGGTGATGTACGGTAGCACTTGCGCAGATATGCAGGTAGACGTAATGGGGGAGTGTCTGAGTAGTATAAAGCATGTTGTCGGTGTAAGATCAGTATTTCTGGCAAAGAGATTGCACGCCGTATAGCAGTTAAAATCACACCGAGTTGCTGCCTCAGCGAGAAATGGCGAATAATCAATCTGTTAGACGACATCTGGATGCTTTTACCCGAGGTCGAATCATTGGGAGAAGTTGGAGGAAGGCCGCAGTGTGACAAGTGTGGCTGCAGAGTTCGGAATTGCTCACAGCATCGTTTCAAGACTTTGGAGACAATTTCAAACTACAGGAACAGCTATCTGTCAGTAGCGGTCGTCCACGAGGAACCACACCCGCAGATGACCGGTACATTGTCTTACAGGCCAGAAGAAACAGGCTGCAGACAGCGGGAGAAATCGCTAGACACACGACACAGGCGACTGGACGACTGATATCGCATTTTACCGTGGCCAGAAGACTGCACGGTGGTGGTCTGTTTGCACGACGCCCTGTACGGTGTTTACCTTTAACGCCTGCCCATCAGAGAAGGCGTTCTCTGTGGTGCCGGGAACACCGGAATTGAAGAGACAATGAATGGGGACGAGTACTCTTTACAGATGAGAGCAGATTCAGTTTGAGTAGCGATTCTCATCGCATACTCATCTGGAGAAAGCGGGGAAGCCACAATCGTCCCTCGAACATCATTGAAAGGGACAGGTATGGAGGTCGCGGTGTTCTAGTTGGGGAAGGCATCATGCTTGGTAGTCCTACAGACCTTCACATCTTCGACGCAGGTTCAGTCAACGGGACCCGTTATTGTAACGAGATTCTTCTTGCATTTGTGCGTCTTTTTAGAGGCGCTATGGGTCTGCAGTTCCTTTTCATGGACGACAATGCACCATGTCATCGCACAGTAGGTGCCGAACAGCTCTTAGAGATTGAGGATATTGAACGTATGGATTGGCCGGCACGATCTCCGGATCTCAATCCCATCTAGCATGTATGGGAATATCTAGGCAGACGCTTGGCAGCTCGTACCTTACCACCAGTAACGATTCGGGAGCTTCGATTGGCGCTGCAAGACGAATGGGCAGCAATGCCTCAACAACTCATTGACACCGTCATTCTCAGCATGGGCAGATGCTGTGAAACCTGCCTAGCAGTCAGGGGAGATCATATCCCCTACTGAAGACCGGATGTTTCTTGCTGGACACCCATCACAGGGATGTTTCGGCCTTCAGTCGCATTGCGCTCCATGCTACTTTTTCAATAAAGCTTCTTTTTATCCCTCTGATTTCTCTTTTAGTACGTGTTGCTTACATTACACATTTCCTTACGTATTGGGGATCTTACGGTATTAAATGTGTTGATTTGGAAAGCTTTTGTACAAAGTTATATTGAAAAAACCGTCTCGTCCTTAATTTTTTCTCATCTGTGTATATATATTATTATCAGATAAAGGTTATCTTACCAAAAATGTTGGTCAACCCTGATCTATAATTATTAGTAGCAATATAACCTATTTTATTTTAAAATCAGTGGCAAATACAATGCATTTTCTATCAATTGCAAAAATAATTAATATCGACTTATCTTAATAGAAAGATTTATATTTTGTCATTGATATTTACTTTCTTAAGTGTAATAAAGAGCATTTTATTAAATGATACAATTATAAAGCTTTGACAAATTTGACATTTTCGAAACAGATTGTGATGGCCTTATTTCCTCACAATGGCACTCGAAGTGACTCCAACTAATAAAAAAGAAATGGGATTTCAAGTTACTATGGCATTCATTTCCTCAAAATGGTGACTCACTTTTCTTGCTTTTAGTATCTGGGCTTTATAGAGCATCATTTCAATTTCAATCGTCTTTTCTCATTTCCCATTAATCGCCAACAATCGCTTTTGTTTGGGTCTCTTGAGGCTGTAAATCAATATTTGGTCTCTAATCATTATGGCCAAAGCAAAATAAAAATTTATTTATTTCCTCCTTCCGCTTTTATTTCTTGGCTTTTAAAATTTGCTATCATTCTTCAAGAGCGTCTAAAAAGAAATTCACTCTTCGTATAAACACAAGCATTTGTGTTTCTATCGTTTCTGTTGTAAATTATTTGTAGAAATATCTGAATAAATTCTGAAAGTATTTCTAATCAATTTTGATGAAATATCTAGTGGATGCGAGATATTTTTATTACACCACTTATAGGTGTAAAATTAGTAAAATGTATTTCTAGCGTGGGAGGACATTCCAAAACATTTAACATTAGTCCAAAAGAAAATATAAAAACGACACTAAATAGTATTAAAATTTTTATTAAATAAAAGTAAAAAATAATAATAATATTATCTTAAAACGTTCCAACTTTTTACCTAATTAAACAATACCTTTGAGAATATTAATGAAGATACATTATATTTATAACGCAAGATTTATTTATTACGAGTTTAATTTATTTTTAAATAATAATATTAATTTATCATTATAAAGTTGATAGGTTTAAATAAAAAATTATTATATAAAAATATAAATAAAAATTATAATAATAAAATATAAATAAAAATTATAATAATAAAATATAAATAAAAACTATAATAATAAAATATAAATAAAAATTATAATAAAATATAAATAAAAATTATAATAATAAAATAAAAATAAAAATTATAATAATAAAATATAAATAAAAATTATAACAATAAACATAAAAATTAAACAATAAAATAGTAATAGAGATTATAATAACAAAATACATACAAAATATAAAAATATATAACAATAAAATATTAATAAAAACTATAATTAAAAACTATAACACAATAAAACATTAATAAAAACTTTAACAATAAAATATTAATAAAACTATAACACAATAAAACATTAATAAAAACTAACAATAAAATATATATAAAAACTATATACACTGTAAAACTATGTTTCTCACTTTACATATCTCTTCTAAAACAAGTTATGTAATAAAAAAATTAAGTCAATTACTATACTTAGATGAACAAAGAAAAATATTATTTTGACTACTTTTTATTATAAATAGTTACAATTAATATAAATATGTATATATATATATGGCAGAATCACAACATTAAGTGGTAATTTATTTTTTAATTATCCTTAAAGCATCGTATTGTCATCCAAAACAATATTGCATATACAATTCCAGTTCAACTGAATGCTTTAAAAGGTGAGAAAATGTAAATGCAAAACAATGTCTTTATTAACGATTGAAAATTCCACCAAGACAAAATAAATGAATATACAGATATTGTAAGCTCATAGTAGGAATTGAAAAACGGGGGAAAAAACCACTCTGAGAATTATACGCATTAGAACTGTTACCATCATAAAGAAGAAAATATATTATGGAAAGAATTATTCTCGTCACATATTTCCTTTGTTTTAATTTCACAATACGAATTTAGTAATTACTTGAAAAGCAGTACGTAAAGTTTATACACTGCTGGTCACCCAAAATGCAACACACAGATGGAAACATGCAAACCATGTGAACATTACATCATGCGTTGGAGACGATGAAATATGCAAATCGTTAGTATTACGGCGCAGACGCACATCCTTGCCAACGTAACGTCACCTACAAGCGATGTATAACGGGAGAAAAGATTGGCAATTTGAAGTACGGCAGTTGCTTTTTCGATCGTTTTTCTTCTTTTTTTGCGTAAGTTCTTTGCCTATACCTCGTGGAAGACATCGATAGGCTTTTGACACAGATTCTGAATTCTACCAAAGCAGACTATACGAATTGCGGATTATACTTTAGAATAATCGGTCAACGTATTGAAATATGATAATCAACTGTCATCCGAATCTGTCATCACTGGATACAGGAGGAAACGACATTCCGAAGGCCCGATAGCCCCCATCTCGTGTTGCACCAATGCCCCTGATGACATAAAGATTTTGTGCTTGGCAGTGATTAATCGCGCAGCCACATCATGAACCGTAACACAAAATCTATCTATTACTCATCATTTGGTGTTCGTTCATACCATTCGACGCCGTTTGCAGCAGTGTGGAATGTCCGATAGGCGTCCATTGCTTTGCTTACCATTGACTGGAAACCACAGTCTTTTGTGCCACCAATGTTGTGATGAATGGTGAGCATGGACATCAGAGTGGAACGACATTGTGTTTTCTGACAAATCTCACGTCTACCTGCAACAATACGATGGTCGGACTCGAGTTTGGAGATACAGAGGGGAGAGACTACTGAAATGTTGCTTTATGCATCGCCACACTGGTTCTGCATCACGGTTTCATGTTCGGTATCATGGTTTGGGGTGATATTGGATTTCACTACAACACCCATATAGTACGCATTGCCGGTACACTGAACAGCAAACGCTACATCTCTGAAGTGTTGGAGCCCGTGTTCCTCTCATACATTCAACGCTTGCCATGAACCACATTCCCGCAAGATAATGCACGACCACACTAGACCCCCGATAATCAAGAGTTCTTCACTTATCAGACTGATTTGTTTACTTTGCCGGCTCGTTCTCCCGATCTATAGGCAATCGAAAACCTTTTGTCCATGCTGTCACAACGACTGGTCCGGAAAACACCACTCACTGCTCCAAACTGTAGACTGTGGTATCCCTAGGACTCATCCCAAGTCTCTGATTCTATACCGAGGCGTGTGACAGCAGTTCAAGCAAGCAATGGCGGCCACACTAACTACCGATTTTTGCATCATTCGCACGTCACAAGAGGCTGTAATTTTAACCCTTTGATCTT
Source organism: Trichonephila clavipes (assembly GCA_019973935.1). Lineage (NCBI taxonomy): Eukaryota > Metazoa > Arthropoda > Arachnida > Araneae > Nephilidae > Trichonephila > Trichonephila clavipes. The sequence continues at coordinate 326,410 of BMAU01000357.1, read as the reverse complement.
TGTACAACATGTTATCTGCCAAAAATATTTTCTGTGATATATCTGGTCTTTTTTGGTGCTCCATTTTGTATGGCCCGCAGTGTATTTTTCCTAAAGTGCAGTTATTTAAACTTTATGCTTTTTTCTAGTACAATACTGTAACATCACAGAGTTTACATATATATATATATATATATATATATGGATTGACATGGAATTGGTAGATGTTATGAGCAAAATATGGATGTGGTAATTGATATATTAAATATGAAAAGTCGTGCTATAAGATATGGATTGTATTCTTGTTAGGATACTCTCTCTGGTGAGTTTTTAATGATTTACGCTTTTCATTTGTGAATATACAATGTTTTTAATTTGAACATTCAGTTTTTAGACATTTTAATTTGAATATTCAGTTTTTAGAAATTTTAATTTGAATATTTGGTTTTTAGAAATTTTAATTTGAACTTTCGGATTTTTTAGTTTGAACTTTCGGATTTTTTAGTTTGAACTTTCGGATTTTATGGTTTGAACTTTCGGATTTTTTGGTTTGAACTTTCGAATTTTTTAGTTTTAACTTTTGCATTTTTTAGTTTGAACTTTTGCATTTTTTAGTTTGAACTTTTGCATTTTTAGTTTGAACTTTCAGATTTTTAGTTTTTGAACTTTTTTTTTTAGTATTTTTTTAGTTTGAACTGTTTGATTTTAGATATTTTTTAATTTGAACTTTCGGATCTCAAGTATTTTTTATACATATACAACTATTTTTTCTACCTATACAACTAATTTAAAGATTGGTGCATCATCTTGGGCGTTCGAGTCACGTATTTTATGCACTGAATTGTTTTTAAATTTTATGATTTTAGTGTTGTAATATTTTTCAGAATGCGATGGCGAATAGTTTAATTTTTCAAGTATAATGGTATAATTTTAACTTTTTAATCTTTAATTTTTAAAAATTTTTTTTGAAATTTGGATATTTTCCAATTAATTTACCAAGTTGCAATAGGGGGAAGGTTGTCGCCATCAAACTAGTTTAACCCCACTTACCAGTCTTAAGTCCGAGATGGCACTTGGATATTTTATAAATTTTATTTTATTTTATAATTTTTTTAATTTTGTTTGAAAACGAGGGAATTTTATCTTTTATATTCGCCATTGATATTTTGAAATGGGATTTAGTATTATAAGATTTATATATTTCAATTTTTCAATTGATAATTGTGATTGATTTTATATATTTAAATATATATATAATCATTTAAATTTAAATATATTATTGAACTGAAGCATGCATAACTTTGAATACTTCAATATTTAAATTCATATTCGAATCAGAGGTGGATGAAAGATGTTTCTAAATTGTTTTATGTACTGCATCGTTTGATTTTATGTAATATCTTTGACATTTTTAGCATTGAATAAATTTTAACTATTTTAATTGAAAATTTAATTTCATTAACTAAATTAACTCTTATTTTTTAAAAAAAATCTTAAACTTATATCGTTGCTCGTATTTCTCAAGAACACCCTGTTTTTATTGATTCGTATTAAAAATGTATTTAACCTGTCGTGAAACCTATTATTAAATTGCTTCAAATAAATATTTAAATGTAAATTATTTAACCGTAACAATTCATCTTAGATCACAAAGATCATCTTCAAAATACACAATTTCTTAAAATATTTAGCACAAATACTTCTCCATACCGATGATTAAAAATTCCTAAAGTACTTATCTGTATTTTCCTTTCAAAATATTTTACAAACATAAATCATTCTATGTTTTCAGTCTTAAATTTTATTTTGAAATCATCAGCGTTTATTTTCCGATAAAAATTTCCACAGTACATCACATTTACCTTATTTCGCATTAGAAACTGTATAACCTTGATGACTGTTGCTAAACACACGTATTTTAGAATTAATCAGTAAAACCAATATGTTATGTAAAAGAAAAACGCGTATGTTGTATTTCATCTGTGAGAGAGGGTAGTTCAAAATGTAAGTTAACGCCGTATAAGAGAAAACCATTATTCTGAAACTTAAACTGTTTTACAATGTAATACGGCATGTATACATATCACCTTTCGAAATCGTATGGTTAGCTTTTCGAATGGTAGTCATTAAATTTGCTTCAATGGCTTGAAAGAAATCGGAGACACCACGATGTTCTGAGCTTCATCAGCGCTTTGAAAATGCATTCTGGCATTTTCGAAGTATTCATTCAAATGTAGGATTTCCCACCTTGATCTTTGCTGTAAATGAACGTTTTGTCCCGAAGGTACACGCTTTCGTGACATTACACTAGTGCTTCCTGAAGCAACAAAAAGGCTTTTGGTGACATATCTAGTAATTCCGAGTCTCAGTCCAGTAAGAATGACTACACCTAAGTTAACACACCACTCTCCAAAATAATATTCTACTCCAACGGGAGCCCTTTAATCTTCAACAGACTTAATGCACATTACCCCGTTCTACAGGGCGGGTCGTCAGTGGCATCATAATTGAAATTGGCACCTTGACAATGACGGTCATGAGTTCGTGATCATTATCGCTTGACTACCAGAGCCAAGTTTATCTTCTAGGACAATGGTCTTCAACATTTTCTCAACGCATGGTACCCGTAGAACTGGAAAATATTTTCGTGGAACTCCTAGAACTAGTAAGTATTTTTGTGGAACGCTAACACTTAGAAAAATATATCTTAAAATAATATATAAAGGAGATCAATAATAGATCAATAAAGGCAATAAAAAGTATTGCATTTATTATTAAAACATTTTAATATACTGTTGAGGTTCCATCTACGTTCGGAACCATGATTTTGCAAAGCGCATAAATGGATAATTTTCATGATATTTAGTGTCACTTAGATTAGAATATATGTATAAAATTGTTTTAAGGACATTTTGACAAAAAATTATTTAAATATAAAATTTTGGCAAAAAATTAACTTAGAATAATATTTTTTTCTCCAAATGTTCTCCTATTGTGAAAAACGGTTTTATTATAATAATATTTTGCCTGTATATAGCTCAGACCTATCTACAGAAACTCAACTAGAATTTTTGAAATATATTACTTAGAAGTGGGTTTATTCATATTTTACGACAACAGAGTTCACTTATTTCAAGAGCAAAACGTCAATAATTATTTCAATTGGTGGTAACTCTGAAAATAATATGAATTTTTCAAAAATCATAGTTGAGCCTCTGTACAGAGGTCTGATCTATATACAGGCAAAATATTATTATAATAGAAGCATTTTTCACAAAACGAAAACATTTTGAAAAAAAGTTTTTCTTAATTAATTTTATACCTAAATGTTGCGTTTAAATAATTTATTTTGTCAAAATGCCCTTAAAACAATTTTATACATGTATTCTAATCTAAATGACACTAAATATCGGGAAAATTATCCTTTTATGCGCCTTTTTAAAATCACGATTCTGAACGCAGTCGGATACCTTAAGAGAACTCGGATCCTTAAAAATGACCTTAATGTATTTTTTTTTTGTATTTTATTTAGTTATATTCTTTGTATTTTTATCTTTCGATTGTTATATCACGTTTGTGTGTCGGAAAGTTAGATGTTTGAAAAAACTTCATTTGAAAAATGTAAGCATATATATTAGGAAATTCGACCACGCCCTCTTATAGAAAAAAAAGGCTAAAAAAGCATTTTGATAATAAAATCTATTTTAAAAGGAGAACTTATAGCTGTAAAAAAAGTGTAATATATAAAGCAGAATATTAGCGAGGCATTAGAATAATGTAATTTTTTTTTTTTCTCTGTGAAATGCGTGCATGCCAAATTTTTGAATTAATTCATTTTATATTAATAATTTCATAATTTCAGTTCTTATTCCTCATGTGTTTTCATACAAGTATAATACTTCAATATTATGTGAAGAAAAGAACTAAAATTTCTAATATAACCGAAAAAAAATTTTTTAACATTTTCCCTGAGTTTTCTTATGCAATTAATACTCACTAATACAGATCATTTATAAAATGTATGGTTTGAAATAATATCAAAAAGCCATTATTTTGGAGAAAAATATATAGCTAATATTTGAAAGTCATTTTATTTTTATTTTTGCTTATAATAATTATTTTTTAGAATTATAAACTTAAAATAGCTTTTCGCATTTTGTGTTTTTCGAAACATTAGTGCATTCAAAATGCTACTCCTTCCACAATTATTCACACATCACTTCCAGTTTTTCCTGCGTATTATATATAAAGCATGTAACAAAAAAATTAGAGATAGATTTTTTATAAACTTAATAGTTTTTTAAGAAACAATTACAATGTCAAAGATTTTGGTTTTCTTGTTGAATTTTTGCATACATAACAACATTTTTTTTTTACTCTAAAAATAATTAAGTCATTGTAAAATAGATCCCTAAAGTTGTTTAAAACATCATTAAAAATACTACACAAAAAATTCCAGGTCAAAAAATAAATAATTACTGAAGGTAGATGTTGAATAAAACTTCATTTGAAACAAATTAGGCAATTCAGCCACACCCCCTTTTTAGAAGAAAAAGCTAAAAAATGCGTTATGATAAAAAAATCTATTTTATAAATAGAAATAATAACATTAAAAAAAGAATGTGCAATATATAAAGCAGAATATTTCCAAGGCAATACAAACAATTATTTTTTTTTTCTTTGGGAAATGTGTGCATGTAAAATTTTTAAATTAAGGCATTTTATATTAATAAATTTATTATTTCACTTCTTATTCCTCATATAATTTTCATACAAATGTAATACTTTAATATCATAAGAAGAAAAACAGCTAAAATTTCTGTCGTGACAGAAAAAAAAAATTAAACGTTTTTCTTGAATTTTCTTGGGCAATTAGTACTCTCTAAAAGTGGATCATTTGTAAAAATGTGTGGGTTGAAAAATATGAAAATGCAATTATTTTAAGGAAAAACGTATCACTAATATCTTAAAGTGGTATTTTAAGTTTAATGAAGCTTATAATAACTATTTTTTCAGAATTATAAACTTTAAACTGGTTTTTCTTAGTTTGTGTTTTTCGAAACATTAGTGCATTCAAAATGCTACTCCTTCGACAATAATCTACCAATCACTTCCATTTTCTTCCTGCCTGTTAAAAATAAAGCATGTAATAAAATTAGGGATCCGTTTTGCTATAAACCTGAATATTTTTTTAAAAAAAAAAATAAAATGTAAGGCATGTTGGCTTTTTTGTTGATTTTTAGCCTGTATATCAACATTTTATTTTTTTTTTTCCAAAACGAATGAAGTTATTCTAAAATAGATCCTTAAAGTTGTTTAGAACATCCATAAGAATAATATAAAAAATTTCAGTTCAAAAAATTAATTTTTACAAAAGGAGTAGGATTTTAAAATTTTCCCAACTTTCTTCAAAAAATTTTAATTTTTAAAATTGTGCGAAAAATATATGAAAAATTTCATCTGGTAACATTTTCTTGAATAGAAACATTGTATAAAATGCTAAAATATAATTTTTAAATACGTAAATAAAGAAATTTGGTCAAAGGGTACCAAGTCCCCTTAATACTTAATAAACTTATTCTTAATTTAGTATTAATTAATTAGGTATAAAATACTCTGTGCAGCACTGATACATTAAAAGTATACCGGCTGAAGGGCCCGCTCTTTGCACGAGTTCATTTATAAGAAAATAAAACATTATTGATATAATAGCTGAATTGTAAGTAGAGTAATGCCAAGTGCGCGACAATGTTTTCAAAAACGTAAAATGATTGCTCAAATTTTCATTAGTTTTAAGCGAATTGTAATTATAAGCCTCACATAATTAGCATTTATAATTGATGTTAAAGAATAAACAATAATATAAAATTCCGATGAAGAATAATTGTATTATTTTTAATATTTAAAGCGAAAAGACTTCAACATGTTTTCACCCGGGAGCAGGCGCGCACTCGATACGGTAGAGGGTTATTGAATCACCCCAATCCTCTTTTTCTTTATAATTATTTTATTGTACACGATACAAATCGTGATTCCAGCAAATAATTTAATTAAGAGAAAGTAAACTTACCTACTTTGAAGGAATTTTTAATTTTTCTTCTGTAACAAATAAACAATTTTGTCCGAATTAACGATATCGTGTTCTGTGTGTCCCACGCTACCACTTCCTGGTAAAAAGTGTATTTATTATGATAATATGTATGTTGCTGCTAAAAACAATTGTGTAAAACCTTTTTCGTTATATTTTATATGTTTGAGATATGTTTATATGTATCATAAAACTCCTTTGCATGGAAAAAAAAAGCTCACCAGAGTAAAATACATTACTTACAACTTCCCTAAATGAGAAACAAACTTAAGAGAGGGGTCATAACTAACTGTACCAATAACTTAGGTCAAACAGAATATCAGCGAAAACAGATTACAGAGCTATAATGTGCAGCATTTCAAAAATAATCACAGCGATGAATTTTTTATGTTCCTAAATTTTTCGATTCTGGGTCTGGGATTTGTTTTTTTCTCTGAAAGAGCAGTATGTTAGAATTAAAAAGAAAACGTAATAAAAAATCTCTCATCACAGGATTACAGCAAATCAAATAAAAGTTTTTTTATTTGGTTATAGGATCAAAGATAGCTATTTAGGTATTGAAGACGTTTTTATTTTTGATGACTTAATATCGCACGCCTATAAATTATATCAGAGTAAAAGTGCATTTTATATTATGTCTGAAAATATTTTGTTTTAATTCATTCCAGTAAATTAATTATTTTTTAATTTTTTTTTTATTTTCGATATGCTCGCGCCCCCTTGTAAGGTTATGGCGCCCCCCAGGGGGGCATGCCCCACAGTTTCAGAAACACTGCATTAAACCATTTAAGGTTGTGTGAGAAAAACTGTCTATTTTGCAGGTATTTGCAACAAAAAAAATTAGCATATGTTCTAGTTTAAATTTAGATTTTTAACATTGAATCTGTTGATATGTTGTAGGTGTTTTCTCACAAATATTAAAAGTGTATCTTCTATTAGAAAACTATTCAGTTTGGCAAAATATTGTACTAACGAGTATAAAATTTAACGAGTGAAACTCAGGATAGTAAACAATAAAATATTCACAAATTATTGGTGAATATTAGGTTGGGAAAAAAGAAATCCATTTTTTTAAATATTTTTTCGGTAAATGGCTGTAGTGTCGATATCACGTGATGCCCCGATAAAACAATTTAAAATTTTTGCTTGTTGTCAAGATGACAGTTTACACTAAAAAAAAATTCTTTTGCTGTTTTTTTGTTTGGCATTTTTTGTTGTGAGTTTATAGGGTGTGAAAAATGGAAGTCAACAAAGAGAAAATTCGATATATTTTACAATTTTTCTTTCGTAAAGGCGAAAATGGAAGCCAGGCGTCTGAAATTGTCAATGGTGTTTATGATTACGATACTGGAAAAGCTAATTACGTGCAATTTTGGTTTTGTCGATTCTGTTCAGGCATTTTTGATGTTAAAGATGCATCTCGCACATGCATGCCAGTCGTCGAAAATGTCGATAAAATCAAAGAAATAATCCGTTGACCGGCATGTTTGTAGTCCTAGCTTCTCTCTCTCTCGCCCAGGAGCTAAAGATTGACCATAAGACAGTTTAAAACCATTTGGGCAAAGTTGGATTCAAAAAGAAGCTACATGTTTGGCTGCCACATCAAAAAACATGATTAATCAAATTTTCATTTACGAAGCCTTGGTCAAACGGATTGAAATTAACCCATTTCTTAAGCTCATGGTGACTGGAGATGAGAAATGGGTTACATACGACAATATGGTGCAAAAACGATTGTGGTCAAAGCGCGGTGAAGCAGCTCAAACGGTCGTCAAACCAGGACTAATGGCCAGGAAGGTTCTATTGGGTATTTGGTGGAACTGGAAATGAATAATTTATAATGAGTGGCTTCTGTATGGCCAAACAATAAGTTCAGATATCTACTGTCAACGACTGGACCGTTTGAAGCTAGCGATTGATCAGAAACGGTCTAAACTGGCCAACAGAAGTGGTGTTGTGTTCCATCAGGACAACGCCAGGCCACACACGTCTGTAGCGACTCGCCAGAAACTCTGAGAGCTTGGTTGTGTGTGGGAAGTTTTAATAAATCCACCATATAGTCCGGCCCTTGTATCAAGCGATTACCACTTTTTTCTCGCATTGTAAAACTTCCTGAGTGATAAGAAATTGGGATAAAGAGAAGTTTGTGAAAATCTTGATTGCTAGCGTTTTTTACCGATAAGGACCAAGACTTCTATGAGAGATGTATTATATAGCTACCTTTAAAATGGCAACAGATTATACAACGAGACAATGCACATTTGACTCAAATCGAACAATCCAAAATATGTTAAAGTTTTGAATTCCATGCAAAAATAATGGATTTCTTTTCCCACAACCTAATAGAATGTTAAATTTCTTACCGACAGCGATGAACTTTAAATTCGAGTGGGAATACAAACATTTTAAGGAACGTGAATCCTTTTTGCATACACATTTATTTATATTCGAAATTTATTTGTGACTGATGGGGGAATTTTTTGTGTGTGACTGGGTTTGCCTTATGAAACCGCAGAGTTCTCTGGAAAAATGTTTGAAGACCACTGCTGTAGTAAAATCTATTGTCTTAATTATGCATTAAACGAAAAAAGCCAGAAATATTTTCGTAAATATTTTTTTTAAATAAAGCTGCAAATTTGTAATTAACATTGCAGATCTTATGCATTACCCGGAAGTTGGTAATCTCTGTTTTTAGTCTGGTGAATACTAATTGCTACACTGTAACTTTGACACCCAGTTTCCTCCCCAGAAAGAGACACCAAAGCTCTAACAATGTGAAATTGTACTAGGAATTTTTGTTTTGCTGAAAGCTCTTAACTAAACCAAACAGACACTTTAAGACATTTTTAACCATATAAATGTATATCAATCTTTTTTGTGTTTGTGTGACTCAATATTAGTTTTAATAACTCTCTTCTGTTTACTTTTTTCGTTTAACTTTTGTATCAAATTTAAGTATTATTTCTGACAGAGAAGCATGTAACACATTCGTTTTCATTTTGAGCTGTTCATTTTATTCTACAGAAATTTAAGTATCATTAAAGTCAGCTTTTAACATCTAATTTATAAAATAAATACTAAAACACAATGCTATCTGAAAACTTCTTTGATCTTTTTGTATGTATCGTTTCCTGTTTTAGATTTTGTAAATGAAGTACAAAAATCACAAAATCGAATAATCTTCTGAGAGAATAACCAGAAGTCAAAATGTTTTTGAGATTTTGCAAAATTTCTTGAAATTGAATTGGTTATCTCTTTACAATAAATTTTCTTCTATTTCTTTTAGCTGTTTTGTGCAATAGGAAACTAAAATGTCTTTAAGAATTTTCGTCCTACTTCTCAACACTCTCATTTTCTGACTTAGTGTTCTCATGGCTTTATCTAGAACATTTGCTTATATCTGTTTTAAGAAGCTTCTGAAAAGATAATTATTTTTGAAGTCCTAAAATTTCTCTGAATATAGAAAGATATTTTCTTATAATGCATTTAACATTTTTTTTATAAGTACTTTCGTAAATGAAAGTTTGAAGAAGAGGAATTTGTAAAAGAAGAGGAATACTCAGAATATTTTTTTGAGGAAAACCTTCTATTTAAAAATATGGGTAAATCTTTTGATGTTAAGCTGTTTTCTAGATATTTCTACATACTTTTAAAGTATATTATACAAAGAAAAATATTTAAAAATTCTCCTTGACATGAAGATTTCATTTTCAATGAGAAATTTCTATTTTTTTTTCTTCTTGTATGAATTTCCGGGAAAGAAACTTGCTTTTAGGATTCTAAAAAAATCTCACTGACAAACTGAATTATAAATCTACTAGAAAAACTATCTCCATAATATTTTCATTCTAGATATTAACTAGTTAAATTTCTTTTTAAGATTATTCCCCCAAATTTGTCATATAGAGATTTAAACTATTTAAGAGTGCTTGAAGAAAATTTCTTAAGAATATAAACTCCTTAAGAACATTTTGCTTTAATACTCTAGTACTCAGGCGCATTACGAAAGAAAACAAATGTATACTAAGCATTCGGATTATATTTACAATTTCCATTACAGAGAATTTCGTACGAAGTGTTAAATTTATTGCCATTAATTAGCAGTCTGATGTTTTCTATCTTTTCTTACTGGTTTACTAAATCTTACATAATGCAAAAGTAATTGCTTTTAAAACTTTGTTTAATATCTTTATATCACTAATCATATTTTCTTCATAATCAGGATTTTTTTTGCGAAACTAACCAAAATTCATATTTATATGGTTATATTAATTTTGCAAAGCAAATTAATACAAATTATTCTAATGTTCTTAAAAAATTAGTTCATATTTGTTAAATTTATATCACTAGTTAAGTTACATACTGTGGAGTGAGTGAGTGAATATTAATATAGCAATATCCAGCTTGTGAGGGATTATGACCTCACACTTGCCCACCTAGATGTGTAGGAAGGACAGGATTATCAGGCATAAAAAATCAACCTATTTATTGATCAACCAAATTAGTAACACTGATTCAATTAAATTAAGGAAGATAATCTCAGTATAAACAATACAAGTGGAAAAATAACGAGATGCACGAATTATACGAAAACTGTAAATATCGACCACTTTAATTAGGATAGATTAAATTATCCCAATTAGCTTAACGTTACTTTAAGTTTAGTGATCAAGTCACTTTAAATCTGTGTCTATTTTTAATATTTAAAATATTCAATAATTTGTAGTGATATCTGATCAGTAGCAATCTTACCTGACTTCTGGCTTTCTTTCTCTCCTTCTCTTCATTGCTAAGTGAAAACCCTGACTATATATAGTAGGTTTAATTTGAATACCACGGTTTCTTCTTCAGAAGGGTTGGTTGTGAATAAATTAGGAGATGATTAGCGGATGGTACGTGAATAGATCCGTCACAAGCTGCTCGAGGTTCTTTGTACGATGGACGTCGTAAATTTGAACCATGGTTAAATGACGAGGACAAACCTGAGCTAGTACCCCCTATCCTAACTTCCACACCGCACTAACGGCAGGACATTTGAGATCTCAACAGATTTAACGTGCATCACTTCCCTACACGGCGGGTCTTCAGCGGTACTAGACTTGAACTCACAACACCCCGACCACGAGTCCTTTACTTTGACCATAAAGCTACCGCGGCCTAAGCACTGTAGAACACACACACACGTTTCATGTATTTTTATAATAAAATTCATATTGTAATGTGTATTCAGGTATTGTAATTATTAACACTAAATATACCAACACACTTGATACATACCTATTTGTACAATAAGAACTGGCTTTTTAACTCTGTTTGGTATGTCTAAATGTAAAGTATTTTTTTCAGTTAACATTCACTTCTTCAATATAATTATTAAAATATCAAGGCTTAAATGTGGTTCTAAATATAAAAAAAAATTGAATAAATATTTATCTTAATGCATTACATATTCGGACATAAATTGCCAGAACATCTTCCATTACTTCTGATTTTTTTGAATTTTATCATAAAGCTCCAGAGGGAGCTTATTGATAGGGAAAAACCATGATATTATTTTAGCCAATATTAAAGGTAGCCGGATATTAAAGATAGTAGAATTTAGTCACTTCATTTTAATATTTATTGTTTTTCCTCAACCAAAAGTATTTTGTCTTATAACCATTGATACACTTTGACAGAAGACTAAAAAGGGAGAACACAAACAAAAGATAAATATACAACGAAATGGATTAGCGCATAGAACTTATACATATGGAATTCATGGAAACACGGATAGCAATTTCTGGGTCCACAAAGACCCTTGGTCTCTTCAATTTCTTAGAAGCTCCTTCCCAGTTCGAGAAATTGGCGCTGTAACTTAACATTCTGGAATTGACAAGTCATTAGGACTAAAGAACAACCCTAAGCAACCCCTGGGTGACAAATTTGCGTCATCAACTTTCGCTCCATAAAAAAAGAAATCCTAGTTTTTCGCCAGCATCTCTAGAAACAAATTCACTCTTAAACTATTTCGCACCTGTGTCAGGAGTTGTCCACAACTACACAAATATAATTTCTTGTATACACTTATTTATAAAAAAAATATATCATTAATACTATCATAACTACTTGTGTCATAATTTCTCGAATGATAATCCGTACTTGGTCAATATTTACTGTGTCCTTTCTTCCTCTTTTCCAAATGGTCAAATTGTCGTTTTTAATTTCCAACACTCGGTATGGCCCTTCAAATTTAGGCATACATTTTCCTACAACTCTCCTACCCGCTGCACTAAGAAAATGAGTTTGTACCCAGACTAAATCATTGACTTTGATGTTAACCGCTCTACTTTTTCCATAATATTTCTCCCACGTCTTATGTTGTTTCTGCATATTCTGCCTCGCCTCATCAAATAATTTTTCAATATTGCCTCCGTAATAATATAGCCTTCAATATTCTGCACCATCCGTTACCAGCACTAATCTACGAAAAGGCGTGATAGTTTTTCTACCTAAGAATAAATCAGCCGGAGTTTTACCAGTAGTTTCATTAACTGATGTGCCTAACGCGAAAGAAAACTCCTGGAGAAATCGGTCCCAGTTATCGTGATTTTTCTCTACAAAACTAGAAATCATCTGCACTAAAGTGCGGTTTACTCTTTCCGTAAAATTAGCTTGTGTCCGATACGGTACAGTTTTAATGTTTTAACCTGATTCAAATGATCTACGTGTTTAGTAAATGATGGAGACGTAATAATTACGTCGTTCATATAACAACTAAAAACCTCCGTAGAACAGGTTTTAGTAACCTGTCTATTGTTTTTTGAAAATTTGGTGCCGCCCCTGAAAAGCCAAAGAGCATGCAACCAAAGGGCAAAGCCAAACTCAAAAGTGCTATTTCGCGTAATAAACGCGCTTTTCTCGATATCTCTAGGATTTATGGCCAATTGAAAGTAACCCGATTTTAAATCGAGGGTTGACATAATAGTCGTACACGGAATGTTTGTAATCAGATCATCTATCAACGGTAATGGATATATCGGATGCTTAATTATCGTATTGACTTTGCGATAGTCAATCGCAAATCGATATGCCTCTGGAGAATCTGGAGGAAGGTCGTTATTTTTGCGTGTTAATACTACAGTCGACGCGTATGGTAATTGAATAGGCCAAATGTTACCCTTCTTTAACATTTTCTCAATGTGATAGTCGATTATTCCCTGTTTGACTCTATCATAACGATAGGGTCTTGACACTACTGGCGCCTGGTCCCCCAGTATCGATTTCATGATATAATACATGAGTTAACACAGGCTTGTCTGAAAATAGACCCTAATAAAACTTTTAAATAAATCTTGTAATTTTTGTTTCTGCCTGTCACTCAGTTTTGTATTGGATAGATCGAACTAGACCGGTTTTTACACTATTGGTAACGGTTTAATTTCGTCATCTGGAATGACTAATGATTTCTTATCGAAATCTAAAGTTAGTCTTGAATCCTTCATAAAATTAATCCCGAGAATGCACTGGTACCGCAGATTATCAAGAATATGAAATTCCAAAAAAATTTTCTAAAATTCTCGGAATCCGGATCTGTAATTCAACCCGGCCTAAGTGACAACAAGGGGCTCTTTTGGTCGTCAATACTGTCTTTAGTCCTTTAAAGTGGTCGATATGAAAAGTATCTGCGGTAGACCTCTTCAGATATAAATGATTTTTCTGCCCCTGTGTTCCACAGGGCTGTGATAAACGTTTCGTTCAAAAGAAGGAGAACACAAGGACGATCCAATGGTTGCCATCCTTAATGAGGAAATCCTAATAGTACGTCGTTCTATATCCGGGGATTTGCTGTACTTTGCGATTGATCCCCCCCAGACTCGCACCAATCGCTTAAAAGTTTAAATAACTGTTTCGACCATTCGGATGTCTAAAAGCACCATTCCTTGAACCACCTTGTCGACCACCGTGTTTATTGAATCTATGATCAGATTGATCACTTCGGCGTCGAATATCGAACCTGCGATTATCACCAACACCTTGAACTCCAAATCTGTTCGATTCCCTCTGCTGTCGGCTAGTGTCATGGTATCGGTTGTTAACTCTGGTATCCCGCCAATTCTCCTGCCTATTCCTGTTTGTGAATTGATTATTCACATTATGGGTTGCGTTTCGGAAGTCATGACTCGGACCCCTAGTCATTCTTTTTAGAAAAATCTCGTATTTATCAATTAACTGAAGAAGACTAGACGTAGTCTGCGGGTGTCGTACCTCCACATAATCTAAAAGTTGAGGTTCTAAACGACTGATAATATGATGAAGTTTTTCTTCCGCCATTTCTAATTTTAATTGTTTGTGTATCTTTAATAAATCATACACAAAATCGGTTGATTGATTGAATGAATATTAACGTCGCACTGTTCAACTGCACGATCGCTTTTGGTAACGAACCACGTAATTTTAAACCATGGTCAAGTGACGTGGACGACACCTGAGGTGGCACACCCTCTCCTAACTACCACACCACACCAACGGGAGACGTTTCAGATCTCGACAGATTTAACGTGCATCACTTCCCTACACGGCGGGTCTTTAGTGGTAGTGGGCTCGAACTCGTAACAAGGCATGCCACGATCCGATACCCATACCACTCGGCTGCCGCGGCCTACACAAAATCGGAAGGTCTCTGGTATTTTTGTACGACGCATAGAAACGTGTTTCGAGCTCTGACCTACTTCAAAACACGGGGAATTGCTCCGTCAAAGCTTGTTTTAAGTGCGCGTAATCCGTTGCCTTTTCCTCCACAACCTTATAACCAAAAACATCAACCGTGCCCGTCCCGCGAGATTCCTCCAGGATTTTCTCATTAAGGATTACACCCGTGGCTATTCCATATGTTCCCATTCTTTTGAATAAAACGTTCATTACAGCTCTGTGGGACACAGGAGCAGAAACATCATTTATATCTGAAGATATGCACAAGCCAGTTGTGTGGGTATCTTGTAATATGTTAAATTGTTATCAATGTTTTCCAAAAAGTCTGAAACATTTTCCACTACCGAAAAAATTGCTCAGGGATTACTCGTAAACTAGACCCAAATCTCAACTCGGGGTTACTTTTTCGTTGGGTGCTAAAGTGGGAACTCCGCTGGGTCCCACCCTGGACACCAAGATTGAATTGAGGCTAAGAATTTCCAGACGGCATTTTTAAAATAGCTAATAATTTTTATTCACTTGAACCATTTACCAACCTTCTAATTACAAATATGAATCGATTTTTATACGCCAATGGGATTGAACTTTACTATTAAATTAAGTCACGAAATATAATACTAATCAATTGATAAACTCAATATCGAAAGGGTTTACCGGAATAAGAGAACCGAGATATATATGCAATTTGAATTACTAGCAATCATTAACTTTCCCCACTAACTCTATTATTTATTTACTCTTATTATCCGACAAATGAAGTTTAAATATCACCTGACTTTTACTACTTCACTCCTTTCTTGTAGGCTCAACTTTTCGAATGTAGATCGCTGCCTGATAATCTGCTAGAAACTAATCACACAATCAACTTGAATCCTCTTAGCGCTCCGTCTATGTATCTCTTAGCTCAATAGCCTTCTCCGCTAACTTAAAACACTCTCCTTATATACCTTGATTCATTTGCATATCCCGTTTCCTCCTTTTAGAGCTGGTTGGAAATGTACGCGAATTTACAGTCCCCAAAGACGCCCAAGTGTATTAGTGATATAGTGCCGTATTGATTCGTCACACAGTAAGTGGGAGTTCAGTAGGGTCAAGAGTGCACCTGGAAAAATTAAATACTGAATTAAAAAGTGAATAATCTGCTGTTGGACATTATATAGTGGTGGATTTCAACCAAAGTAATAATCTTCCCTCATTAGCAATGTGGCAGTATTGAGAAAAACAAACTTTGGATCTGAATCTTGGAGCCAAATTGGGATTTTCATACAATTTAAAACTATTGTGTAGTAACTGTGATGAAAGCAAAACTGATTTGAGTACTTCTTTATAATCCGTTATTTCCAGTCATGATGTAAATTGTAGAATATCTCAAGCCTTTTCAAATGTTAGAAAACGATATTCAGCCGCAGAAAAATTTTACATAGTGATAAATATTGATACTTTTTCATCAACTGCATATGGAATTGCAGTCTGCGAGACAGCTGGGTATGGCATATACTCTGGCATCTGGAGAATTTTTTGTGGAAATACACCGATAGATTAAATATGCTTAGAAAAATGGTGTTTCTAGTTCTGCTGGTATCCAAGACCTAAGTGGTATCTTTTACTGTACGTAATTAATGCGTGGTCACACATCACTCATCAGTGTAGAACAGAACCTTTATGGATCAACGTGCCATTTTTCCAAAGAAATGTGTAATGAGGCATAGGCATGCCACCAAAGCATTTTGACTTGTAATTATTGGGAAAAAATTAAAACTAAATACTAACAACTTAAAGCTATTTACTATGAAAAATGCATTTTGCCCTGTATTGTAGTAAATGTTTTAGAAATAAGTGTAATTCAAATTCAAGTAACATTAGTGTGACTTCTGTTGTTGCAGGTTAGAGGACAAATAACTTATATTGTGGATTGTTTAAGTTGTTACTTTTAGCAGAATGCATGCTGATTTACATTCCTCTGCCAAACGGTTTCTAAGCTCGCGCTTTTAATGTTATTCATCTCAGAAAATAATGACTCAGATTCATAGATAGATGAATATTTGTTTAAAATAGAATGGGCCAGCTTCTTCAAACAGTTAAATTAATCTAACTTCGAATTCCATGTTTCCATAATTTCGTTTCTGACATTCTTACTCGTATTGCTTGTTAATTGTTCTGTTTCAATCAATTCCTGCTTTTCTTTGTTTCAATAAACTTTTCAGTTCATATTGAATTAGACTGGTAACCAATCAGTTGAATTTTAAATTATTCCATTTACAACCAATAGAATTAGGTCAAATTCAGTTTATCAAATTAAGACATATCAGAGTAGATAACAAATTAGAGTGTTTCAGATAATTCTTTGAATGGAGAATATCTCGCTAAAAATTCTTTGATTAAAAATCATTTATAGAATTAAATTTTTCAATAAAAAATAATAATTTTCTGTTTTCTCAATATATCTAAATCTTTAAAAAATTTCCGAAGTTTGGGAAGTAGTAGTTTCTTGTAATAATAGCAAACGAGTGTGTTCCTCGACCGATCAATTGCGTTTTTCGTAGTACTTCACTGTGAACTTTCTTATTTTGAAGTAAAATGCAAACCATTTTTATTAGTGGCGTGCCATTGGTTCGAAATCCCTGGTGTAGAATGTGTTATACATATGCTCACAAGGTATGTCGTTGATCTGGACAAGGTGTGTGTGTCGTCATTGCTCTGTAGGTAACAATAAGTTAAGGGAATCAAGGGCTGAATTCAGCGCATGGTGTGAAGCCAATAAAAGTGAATGCAATATAAAACACTTGGATTCATCTACTTCGATGGTCAAGATTCATTTATTTTATGGAAAATATATTCTTATCACCAGGATTTCGTTATATCAGTGTTATACAATAGTGAGTGAAAGACGTATAGATAATTGTATGAGGAAAAAAGTCCATGGGCTTGACATTGTAATAAAAAAGAAAGAATGTATAAATCGTGTGAGTAAGCGGTTAGGAAAGGTTTGGGATCTACTGTGGAACATGTGTGGTTGTGTTCAAAGTGCTTCTTTAGGTGTTAAAGTGTATGGTATTATTTTGAAAGAAGCTATAATTAAAAAAAACTTCTTTTTACCAAAAGGGTTTGTGAATGCTATTAAAATAACCATATATGCTTCCTTGTTGCATAACATTTGTGCAAATACTAAACCTCAGCATTCTAAGTGCCCAGCGGGAATAAACTCTTTTTTTTCCAATCTGCGATAACAAATGGTGAAACCCTAACAATCATATTAAATATAGGAGAATCAAAAAAAGTTCCTCCCAAAGAGTTTTTTTATTTATCAGAGACTTGCATTAAACAAATTGTTAGAAAGATGTATTCGATGTGGAACCTAAAATGCATTCGTAAGTAAGCTTAGCAGGATTTGGGCAAAGAAATATTTGTAAGAAAAAAACGTAATAAAGGTAATAAACGTAACAGAGACGGTCTGCGAATACAAAAGGTCACGGCCTGTACCATAGTACACTGGTGTCCAAAAATTAAGGACGAGACGGTTTTTACAATATAACTTTGTACAAAAGCTTTCCAAATCAAAACATTTAATACCGTAAGATCCCCAATACGTAAGGACATGTGTAATGTAAGCAACACGTACTAAAAGAGAAATCAGATGGATAAAAAGAAGCTTTATTGAAAAAGTAGCATGGAGCGCAATGCGACTGAAGGCCGAAACCCCCCTGTGATGGGTGTCCAGCAAGAAACATCCGGTCTTTAGTAGGGGATACGATCTCCCCTGACTGCTAGGCAGGTTTCACAGCGTCTGCCCATGCTGAGAATGAGGGTGTCAATGAGTTGTTGAGGCATTGCTGCCCATTCGTCTTGCTGCGCTAATCGAAGCTCCCGAATCGTAACTGGTGGTAAGGTACGAGCTACCAAGCGTCTGCCTAGAAAATCCCATACACGCTCGATGGGATTGAGATCCGGAGATCATGCCGGCCAATCCATACGTTCAATATCCTCACTCTCTAAGAGCTGTTTGGCAGCTACTGTGCAATGACATGGTGCATTGTCGTCCATGAAAAGGAACTGCAGACCCATAGCGCCTCTAAAAAGACGCACATATGGAAGAAGAATCTCGTTACAATAACGGGTCCCGTTGACTGAACCAGCGTCGAAGATGTGAAGTTATGTACGACTACCAAGCATGATGCCTCCCCAAACGAGAACACCGCGACCTCCATACCTGTCCCTTTCAATGATGCTCGAGGGATGATTGTGGCTTCCCCGCTCTCTCCAGATGAGTATGCGATGAGAATCGCTACTCAAACTGAATCTGCTCTCATCTGTAAAGAGTACTCGTCCCCATTCATTGTCTCCAATTCCGGTGTTTCCGGCACCACAGAGAACGCCTTCTACGATGAGCAGGCGTTAAAGGTACACACCGTACAGGGCGTCGTGCAAACAGACCACCACCGTGCAGTCTTCTGGCCACTGTAAAACGCGATATAGGTCGTCCAGTCGCCTGTGTCGTGTGTCTAGCGATTCTCCCGCTGTCTGCCGCCTGTTTCTTTTGGCCTGTAAGACAATGTACTGGTTATCTGCAGGTGTGGTTCTCCGTGGACGACCACTACTGAACCCCGGATAGCTGTTTCTGTAGTTTGAAATTGTCTCTAAAGTCGTGAAACGATGCTGTGAGCAATTCCGAACTCTGCAGCCACACTTGTCACACTGCGGCCTTCCTCCAACTTCTCCCAATGATTCGACCTCGAGTAGTAAAGCATCCAGATGTCGTCTAACAGATTGATTATTCGCATTTCTCGCTGAGGCAGCAACTCGGTGGGATTTTAACTGCTATACGGCGTGCAATCTCTTTGCCAGAAATACTGATCTTACACCGACATCATACTTTATACTACTCAGACACTACCTCATTACATCTACCTGCATATCTGCACATGTGCAACCGTACATCACCTTACGTAATTTCCTGATTGGTCTTTCTGTCCGCTCTGCCTCTTCGTTCAGCAGATATAATTTTTCGACTTCGTCCTTAATTTTTGCACACCAGTGTAAATGTACAGAAAACGTTAGCAGTAGTAACAGGGAATTCTACAAAACAACTTGTCAAACGACAATTTAGAAAACGTCGTCAAAATGACAGCAATAAGATAGCTCTTAAGGATTATAAAAATGCAATATATAGAAAATAGTTATTAACTAAGAGGAGAGAAGGAATGTGACTTTTGGTGCAGGCCAATTTTAATACAAAACTGTTTTGAAAAAATAAAACATTTGAATGGCGCATGGTTATTTTTTTTATTAAATTAGATATTGAATTAAGCAGCAAATTGATTTTATAAAAGCTTTTAAAATTTAAATTGCACTTTACATATACTTTCATTTTGTTTATATTATATATTTCATTAATTTTAATTACATTTAATATATGTTTCTTGCAAAGCAAAGTCAAGTAAATGTGTTTCATATTTCTCGTAATTTTTTACTCACACAGACAAGCTTGTTATAGAAAGCTTACATTTTAGTTAAATGTTTTCAAATTGAACTGTATTATGTTTTATTTTAAAATATATACTTATACAATATATTAGAAAGTTATTAAAAATTTAAACATTGTTTTAATATTTATTTAATGATTGGTATTCTTTACATTATGTTTTCTCAGGATGAGTTTTTTCATAAAATCATGGTCTTTAAACGTACATAACTTTATTAATGTTGTTTATTAAACAACTTGAATTTTAGTGTGTATATTTATTATAACGTGCTTACATGAAATTAGAAATCCATTTTTCAATACTTCGGAAATAAATATTATAATAGAAAATTTTGTGCAGATATCATGTTTTTTTTAGCCTTTTTACCATTGAGTATCATTTTTTTAATTTTTTTTCCAAACCTAATTTGTGCTTATAGCAAAATTGATCTCTCAAATTGTTACTCTTATTCCTATTAGCCTAAAATGTTTTGGTGTCAAAGTAATAATAATTGTAAAGGAAGAAAAAATAAGATAATCATCAAAAAGTGTTTTTTTAACAAATTTAGCTTTTTTTCATGGTAAAATTACTTTGTTTAAACATAACTGTTAATAATATACACGAACAATTATTTAAAACCCTTAAATATAAAATAAAAAGTTTGGAAAATGTGCCGAGATCCAGTAATTTTAAAATAAATAATTAAAAATAAAGATATTTGCTTACGTTTTTTTTTGTTCCATAAAGTAGCGTTTCTCAAACTATGTGGTGCATCCCCCTAGGAATACACGATGACCGAGGGGGGATGAGAGTCTATAGAAAAGTCGAAAATATAACGTTATTTAAATGTATTATTTATTTATTGAAATGAGCAAAAAAACATTCTGATATAATGCAGAATAAATTACGCATTTACACTGATATAATATATTAATAAACGTATCATTACTGCTCAATGTATTTGATAATTAGGTTAACAATACCAAGTTAAGAACCAAATTAATAATTACCATTGTCTCTATAGGCTTGTTATACATAAAATTATATAAAAAGTCTAATACTTATCTTGATAATTTGTACGATTTGTAATTAAATTCGTGTTGTTGATTTACGTTAAAGTACAATATTATTGAATTCGATACATTGTTATTGTTTAAATAGAGGATGGGAGAGCGAAGAAAAATTAGGTCGCAAATATTGGAAGTTTGAAGAACACTGCCATAAAGAAAATAACAGTTTTTTAAAATGTTTATAACTGCAAGATTACACTATGTGCACCATTAGTTGCACGCAGAGCATTGAGACTGTAATAGATTTCTAGCCATGTTCTGTAAAGCATTGCTGAATCAACAATCTGAAGAGTCACTTTAATTAAACTTTTCCTTTCATCAGTGCAGCATTAATTGAAGAACATGAAACAATAGTTTCACGTATCCATACAAGAATTTTAAAGGAAGTATGTTTACAGATCTGGGTGGACACTGTTGGATTTTCTCACATACAAACTCAAGTGTGATCGCGTCCCATTTACACTTCCCATATTGTTGTGCTGTTTATTGCTTATACTACCTGATGGACAGTAACATCAGATAAAGGTCCACGGAATTCATCTCGGCTAAGGGCATGATTTTTACGCCAGTCGTTATCCTTAGCTTTAAGTACCATACAGGCGACAGTACGATTTTGCTCGGTTCCACTCTAATTTTGAGGAAGAACACCCTGGGGTGGTCAGGAGTTTCCCAACTCCCTTCCCCTTCCACCAACTTTACGAAAGGACTTGCGGTACGACAGTTATTTAGAGTACCCACATGCCGCGAAGGCATTATACATTTACAAACATCCATGCCTTCTCCGGGACCCCTACGAAACCGCCGTCAGCGACACTACTAGCTATACCGTATGGGCGGCATCACATGCGTTACAGATTAAAACAGGCGTGACTCACTTGAATAAGCTTGCGGCTGCAAGATTCACTACAACTTTACAAAATACGATTATTTGTGCAATGCTTTTTTGTTTTAAGTTTTGTAAAAATATATGTTTTTTTTTTATTTTAACTCCGTTTTTTCCTACTGTTTTGTAACAAATATATCATATAACTTTTTCTATTTTATTACTTTGCTTCTGTTTTTATACATATTTAAAATTGAGCAGTATTGTATTGCAGTGACTCCCATTCTGCATTATGCTTGATATCTGAAACTTTATCACGCTGCTTGTGCCAGAGCTAGACATATTTGATATTTACATTATTATTATTAAGTTATTAATATTTGTATAAATGAAAAATAATGAAAACGATAATAATAATTCATTCCGTTTTAAATTTTCACTCCCGTTTTAAATTTCGTGGGATTATAATGTTTTCCGAAGTGGCTCGCAAGGTCGTATCGGTTGGTTATCCCTGGATTATAATTCGATAAACCATGTAAGACCTTGGACTGGTTCTTGCGGTGAAGCCATTTCGAAACGAGAATGCTCAAAAATGGGGTACGGCATGATTCTGCCATCTAGTTTGAATTTAATATAACAAAAACTAATCGTTTCTTTATGGGATGCAAAAACCCTAAGGGAAATATTTGTTTATTTTTAATTAATTTTTGGAAGTCTTACCATATTTTTTGGACAGACTATTTTACATTCTATTCAAACCTACTTCGCGTTATTACCTCCTTGCTCTAATATCAGTTTGGTTGTTTCATGTGTTCGTTGCACTTGATTAACAGCTGTAATCAAATGCTTCTAAATGTTTATCTATCCTCAATTATTGATTTGCTCAGTTGGTAGTTGTGGTGGTTGAGAGTAACCTCGTACGAAGCTTATACAACAGCACTTCTCGCCAATCATGTCGTAAATATAATTCAATGGCCGCATTTCCGGAACCCATTATAAAGAATACTTTCTCATACCGCACTTCACGCGTAATTCTTGACTGCTAATTTACAGGCAGCAGCTAGTTAACAACGTGATTACACATTCTAAACAGTGATAAAATTCTATTTAGTTGTACAAGACTTAGGAAGCAGCTTCAAATAAATTCATTAATTATTTTAGGTAAGTAATTATTTTTCATCGGATCAAGATCAATAAAGTTAATGTGGACATTGTTTGCACTGCATTAATAAAAAGCAATATAAATATTTTAATGACGAAAAAAGGAAAATAGGCTTTATGAATGTAATGCTAGAATCTATTAATGAATTAATTTACATTCATTAAATTTTAGAGTTATATTATAATTTATTCTAAGTTTCCTACTAAACTTTATGTATCTCTTAAATTATAAATTATCATCGATGTGATATGTGTAATAGTTTTTGTTAATAATAAGGAGGAAAATAGTTTAGTAAAAAAATCAGAGGTTTGATCTTGCAGTTATTGACAAGTATTATAAATGCAGTAGAATTTATTTTAAGTTTTATTTTCCTTCTCTTTCTCCCATTTGCTTCAAAGTAATTTTCATTATTCAGCACATTTTTGTCGATTACACGCACATTTTAAATAATTCCCATGATAAATGACAAATATTTATTTTTCAGGTGTATCCATAAGTATTTTTCGGTTTAATTTAGAGATGGAGCCAGCAGAAATTGTGCAGCGTATTAATTTGACACGTACGTCATTTTTTTCGTCTGATATTAAACTACAAACACGCACAATTTGAGTCCACCAAACACTATTGTCTCTGTTTTATCAATCAGTGATCATATCGAATTTTTTGCCTGAAAAAGAACATTTCCAGTATGCATTGTTTTTTCTTATTTAATGAAAAGAAAAAGGCTGCTGAAACTCATTGTTTGTTGGTAAAAACATATGGTGAACATGCTCCATTGATTAGAACATGAGAGGCATGTTTTTGACAATTTAAAAGGTGATTTCAATGTGAAAGACATTGAGTGTTCTGTTAGACCAGAAAAGTGCGAAAAATGAGCAACTACAGGATTTATTGGGTGATGACGTAACTCAAACTCAAAAGCAATTGGCAAAAGCATTAAATGTGTCACAAGAAACAATCAGCAGACGTTAGCAAGCAACGGAGAAGATCAATTAACTGAATAAATGGGTCCCACACGATTTCAATGAACATCCAGTGGGATGCCGGAAAGTCATTTGTGAAATGCTGTTTCAACGCCACGGAAGAAAATCGTTTTTATTTTGAATTATGACGGGTGACGAAAAATAGATTTATCTTGAAAACCGGAAACGGAAAAAAAAATGTGTTTTTCACTTGGTGAAGCCGATTGTTCAACATCAAGACCAAATCACTTCGGCAAAAAGACCGTGCTTTGTGTCTGGTGGGAGCGGTATTGTATATTATGAACCTTTTGTCGGTCTGATTATCAGACTGCGTAACTCCATCTGGGATGCTAATTTGATACAGTAGGGCTAGGCGCTAAGTTGTTGTTTATGTTCGCCAAGATAGGCGATAATATTACAATATGGGTTACTTTGATATTTTTTGTGCGATAATGTGGTTGCCATGGGGATAAGGTATATTAGTGTTAATCTTTCATGTTTTTTTCCGCGGGATCCTGCTCAGCTAAAGTAACGCATTGTTACAAATTGTGTGTAATGAACGCTTAAAATAGTGTAAATAATTTATATCTGGAAGTGTAATACATTAATATATTACTTTCTGTTGTATTTATTTTATGTTAAAATCTTGCCACCGAGGTTTCGAAATCTAGTTTTATTACGAAAAAAAAGTAACTATAGCACTGATCGAGGAATAAATTAAAAACGGACCGCGCACTGAGGCATGGCGTAGACAAAACAAAAAGATTAACGAATCGCGCCATAAAGCGCTTGGCGCGTTGCACTCCAATATCAAATCAATTACACCAGTGGAGTTACGCAGTCTGATGATTAGGCCGATGACTTGAATCCTGATACCGTTAACTCTGATGGTTATGAACGAATTCAGCACGCTATCGCTGTTCACACTATATCAAGCTCAGAAGACGATTCAAGACGTATCATAAGACGTATTTATTTAGTCTACTTCTAATTTAATATTTGTCTTATATTTATAATTAACTGTTATTATTTATATTTAATAATTATTATTTCTTTATTATTTTAAAGTACGTAAAAACTGTTATTTATGCACTGCAAATACTTTAAGAATTTTTTAAAACGCGTGAGGCGAGCTATCTACTGCATCGCCAGAGAAGGGTGATATTTTCCGAAGAACGGCGGGGCAAAACAGCTGCCATTTTCGACTACTGTTTACTCGTAATACTGCGTGAATTAAGTAAATGAAAACTGCTCATTTCCCTAACCGTCAAGGGGTTATTGCACAACATTATTGCCAACAAATGATCAATTTAAATCACGTATTGATCGAAAGACGACTGGAAAGGACCAGTAGATATGGCAAAGCAATTTTGTAACGCGGCAATGTGTTGTCTCGCACATCAAAACCAGTGAAAGATACCTTTAAATCGGTTGGATGGGACATTTGTTCGTACCCGCCATACTGCCTAGACCTGACGTAATCTGAGTATCACCTATTTGCATCAATGGTACACGCGCATGAAGAGCAGCACTTCAGTAATTACGAATAATTTGGAAAATAGGCTCGACGAATGGTTTTCCGCATAAGACAAGCAGTTTTCTTGGCATGGTATTCATAAATTACCTGAAGGATGGGTAAAATATGTAGAAGCCGATGGCCAATATTTTGAATAAAAAAGTTAATTTATCATGAAAATAACTCGCTTTCTTTACTGAAAAAACCGAAAGAAAATTATGCACAAACCTGGTATTTCTTTCTCTTTTAGTGCTAATATCTTTTCTTTTGCAGTCTATAAATTAGTTGAGTTATATATTGTTCCATATAAAAAAAAATTGAACATTTTGAAATGCTTATTTATTTATATTTATTTTTTTAGATTCCTTTTACATTGTACTAGATTTTATACTCTCAGAAAAAGAAATGATTTTTTTTATATGTTATAGAAAAAAAAGAAAAGGAAGTGAAAAATGTACCTGTATAATCGAGGGCAATTACTTTCAAGAATAATTTCTTAGTAAACATTAAAAAAAACGCGATCGAAGAAAACTAAAAGCATATGCAAAACCATTTAGTGCTGAGGTTTAAATAATTTAATGCTGTTTGGCGCCAAACTTCACTGGCAACAAAGCAGAACCTGCTTTCATCAAAAAACATGACAAATCTCCATTCCATCCTTAAATGAGCTCTGATTTGATATTACTGGTGTTACAAAAAACAACGGCTTGGTGTCAGTGGAGTGCTGCAGGGATCTTGGATCGGAGCTGTCGTTGAAATAACCTAAATCTACCAGTTCGTTGTGTCAGGCAAATTTTAAAATTAGTTATTTCATCAAATCCCAAAGGGAGGTGATCAATTCACGGAAGTGTTAAAATAAGAACTCCATAAGGTGATATTCCTAAGGAAAGTAAGTGATTTGATCAAATCTCTAACACGTTTCAGTGAAATGATGAAGTAATATTGTCAAGAGTTTAAAAGTATTTATTTGGCACAAATACGGTACATTATTAAATGTATAGTAAGTAATACAACAATATTCACTGAGTTACACATTTTTTTCATTCGAAATAAACAAAATAACTGGTTAATTAGGTTGGTATCTTTTTAAATAAATGATATTTGTTGGAAAATTTCAAAAATTATTTTATCGAGAATATTTATATGAATAAAAATGAATGTTTGTGTGTGTGTTATGCCTGCTGTACATACCTGATTAAATAGAAAAGATAGATAACTATAATAAAAATGTGTGCAACCCTTCTCGCGTAATGCTTGGGCGCTAATGTGCGTGTCACATCAGAAGCATGGCGTGGACGCGAAGAAAGATAAAAGGGGAGTGGCAATAAGCGAAAACATAGCTCTGCAAATGCTAATTTGTTCATTTCATCATTTCACTAAAATAGTTCAGGCACTTGATCAATTCTTTATATCAACTTCTTCCATGAATTGATCTCCCTTAGAGATATCATGAAATCCCTATTTTCAAGAATTTCCTTGCGACATCACTATGGTACCCACTGCAGCTGCAGTTTCTGCCGCAGACGCAGTACGATGCGTCACAGCCGTATGCCGAAAACGGCTGTCTTCGCTCTCATTACTGCCACATGGTCACCTGCAAAACCATTCTTCTTGAGGTACCACAGTGAAAAAATCACTTAGTATAGATATATCACGTTTAACTTTTCTCTTGTATGTTAAATTTTTGTTAAACTACTCTTAATAGTTTACACAGTAGTAAAACAATGTCTGCTACGCAACAAGTACAACAAACTTAGTCGATAAACGTTAGAGACTTCTATAAAATTTCTGACTACCTCTATTATACTTTCACTGTATCTGTAATCTTTTTGATCGTTTTCCTTATCTTATTAAGAACTCTTTGTCTCATATATATAAGTAGACTTAAGACTTTCAGATATATTTTATGCTGATGCTAAAAAATTTAAGGGAATCATTCAAAATAAGTTAGATAATAATTTACACTCCGTTAGGCACACTTCAAAAAGTTCCATCCTTAGACGAGAGTCATTCCTCAGGTACATCCTTTCATATTTCTTTTAAAGATGATTTAATTAATTTTTTGTGAGATGTAACAGTAGAATATTTGGCATAAAATAATGTTTAAGATATAATCAGAAATACAACTATTTATGTAAAAAGCTTCAAAAAGGTAATGATTAGTTTTCACTGTGTGACCACTATTTACATTTTGAAATCTCTCGTTGCATTCTTTGCAAATTATCTTACAACAGTGCTTCTTATACTTTTAATACTTGCGACCCAATATTCAATCACAATTTTCATCGCACCCCCCCTCCATACAATAACAATGTATTGAATTATATAATACGATACTTTGTGGATAAAGCCACAATACAACTTTAACCTCTGCACCTCCGGCGTATCTAAACGTCTTTCTCAGCCAGTGCATGCATTTCCCCGGGCGTATCTATACGTATTTTTCTTAATTCGATATTTACTGTTCACTGCATTCCCATAGAATGATTCTGAAGGCTTTGGAATGTAATAAATTGACCATGAGAGTAATTGCGAAGGATTCATTTATATTTCAGAGAATTTCATTATTTCTTCCTCCTCCTTCCATACATCTTACATGCTCGCCTACGTGGAAAACTCTTACATTGGGAAGCGAATCGTAAAACATTTAATCGGCACTTAAGAGACTAATTATAAACTGTACATATTATCAAGAAAAGTTTAGATTTTTGTTTATAGTTTTATATATAATAAGCCCACGGGGTCACTGGTAATTAGTAAACTTGCGCTTAACTTAATATAATTAAATTAATTATAAAATACATTGTGTGCAGTACTTATACATTATTAGGGTATTATATCAGTGTAATTGCGTATTGTGTGTTTTTCATTGTGTTGAAATGCATTGTTTGCTTATGTTCAGTAAATTAATATTTTTTTAAATAATCTTCTGTTTTCGACTTTTTAATAGGCTCGCGACAACTCCTAAGGTTTTTACGCCCCTGTAGGGGTTCGCACACCACAATTTGAAACTCCCTACCTTACAGCGTTCAAGATACATGGATTTTTCACATTATCTACAAATTCAAGATACATTTTGTGATGTCCTGACAAGAGAGAACACTACTTTCACTTCGAAGTTCCTAGCAATGTTTCTCTTCGTTCTTCATCTAGAACAGGACATTTTACATCAGATATTTCAGCAATCTTCTATAGTGATGCACGAGGTGCATGAATACTACTCTCAGGCCGTCTTTGTAGGTGCTATTTCTAAAGTCCATGACCAATGATCCATAGATTTGTGCACAGAGAGTCTGAGAAATTTTGATTTCTATTATGGATATTTTTCCAGTTTATTCGAGCTACATTGGGTTTCAGCAAAATGTAGTTACTGGTCAGGCACGTGATATCTCTCAGAAGAATCATAAAACCCTGCAGATGCTGATGTTGCAAAATACTTGTTTCGAATTATTTTCGTATACAACCGAAAAATACACTCTACATTGTCTTTTTAAGACATAACCCGCAGGATCGTGTGGGTTAGACATTCTTATACATTTTTGCTTCTGAAATAGTCGTATGTAAAAAAGAAAACTCCGAATCCAAAGACTGAGCATGTTTGCAGAATGTCTAAAGTGACATTTTTTTATCAGCAGATGGTGGTTGTAGTCCATATTTTACTTTCAGCTGACAAATCTAACTTGGTTTCCAAATACAACGAAAACACGTCTTCTTTTTATCTGTCTTAAAAAGGTAGTAATCAAAATATTTATAATTTCTTAGATAAAAAGTATTGTATTAATGTTTAAATAATTATAAAATAGAAAAAAATATTAATTGCATACTCTATTAATGTGGTTTCTAGGGCTCGGGATTTCGTTACCCGCACGATCGTGCGGGTTGGGCGTTACTTGAGTCACTGTAGCTGTAAAGGTAAGTACTTACCATGCGAGTTTTCTTTTCTGTTTCAATAATTTTGATGAAAGCCTACATAAAAAAGAAAAATGTAGATAGATAATTAATACCAAATTATGTTGAGGGTCGCCATGGATGAGTCCCATTTTTTTCTTTCTATCTCTTTGCTTTGCAATTAATTTTCTTTTCCGTACATTTGTTGAAGGGTACGGCATTTTTATCCCCTCCACAGCTTCCTGCATCCATATATCTCCCCCCCAAAAAGTCTGGGTTTTTCGGTGGGAGTTAGTATCTATGTTTGTAGTGTATGTGTGGTTTAACTATACATATATATTTCTTATATAATAAAACTTTCTGATACATTTTACTATTTTTCATGGAATACTGTGTGTGTTAACTTTTAACCAAAAAGTTTTTCAAGTTACTAAAAGGAGAAGAATTTTCACAGAAGAAATTTTTCAATTGATGAATAAATCAGATTGAACTTAGATCAGAACTTAGTGATTTCTGGGGAGATGACAATGCTGCGGACAAAACATATGAATCGCGTATACTGGAAGGAGATTCAAGTTCAGATGAGAGCGATGGAGAAACACAAGAGAATATTTGAAATGAAAAGACAACTTTGGATCATTCTTTAGCATAAAAGTCTCTTGAACACATTCATTACATTGATTTAGCTGTTGCAAATTCTTGGTTTCTGTGCAAACAAGATGCAATATTAAATAAAATGTCTCTAATAATCAAAATGAATCACTTAAAATTTAAGTTAGAGATAGTTGCAGCGTTATCAGCCTCTCCACCTATTAGAAGAAGTTTTTTAACTGAT
The DNA here is from genome assembly GCA_019973935.1 of Trichonephila clavipes. Lineage (NCBI taxonomy): Eukaryota > Metazoa > Arthropoda > Arachnida > Araneae > Nephilidae > Trichonephila > Trichonephila clavipes. The sequence continues at coordinate 295,937 of BMAU01000357.1, read as the reverse complement.
TGTGAAGATAACAGTGTTGTAATTCCACTCGCAAAAACATCGAAGTGTTATAATCCAAGTGCTACACATGTCACGGCTTTTATCCTGGCCATTCCAGGATAAACGGCTTGACATGTATAGCCGTTGTTTATGTGTTGATGACATTTCAAGGCCTCGCAAGTGCTGATTTGAAAATTACGAAAACAATTCGAAAACATATTGTGAAAAATGCAATGGTTATTTATATTTATCAAAAACAAAACAAAATATTTTTGCAGTAAACAAATAATGAATTACTAAAAGAGTTAATTTTCATCAATAATTTCCTTATTTGTAACAATTTTAGTTGAATTAATATTGTTTCTACTATAAGCTTAGAGCTAAAAATGAATAACTAGTAAAATGCCATGGGTGTTCTGTTTCACAGATAACGCCCAAGCTGCCTGATCGTATGGATACCATCTGCATTCCAGGGGGGGGGAAGGGAATTTTTTTATTATTTTTTCCAATGTCATTGGGATCCATATAGTATTAATAACCAGCAGAATTTAATAGTTGAAAATAAAAATAATTCGGGACTTAAAGGGTTATAGAAAAGCATCCACATTACCGAAATTGTTAAAAAGTCATTAAAACTAACGTTGTAGGGTGCGCTGTATCTATCGAATTCAAGGAACCCTGCTACCCGAATTGTGAAGAGTTTGACTACATCCTTGATCCTGAACTAGGGACGTAGCTACCGCCGTGTCAGTCTTATCAATGATACGGGACCCCCAAGCTACAGAGGCTCCTACATGTGTACCTACAGTACAACTATCAAAGCTTTCCTTTATGGAAAAGGACCCCGAAAAAGCTTTGATAGAGAATCTCTCAGAACTAGCTACGCCAGTGCCATCAACCCAGGGGGGAGAGATGAAAGGCAGATAGAAGAAGGAGGGGGGGGTGTTTCCCCTCATCGTGTAGACTTAGGGCCAAAACTATTTTTGTTATACATCTCAGAGATTCGCGTGCTTAATAGAGGGTTAATAGAAATTACTGAACCCTGATTGATTGTTTATTAACTTCAAAATCTAAAACAGTATGAGAGCTATTGAAAGGTTTTCCAAAGGGAAAAAGCACAATCATAAAAATAATCATATTATTATGATATTTTTCTTTCTCTAATTTTTAAATTGGAACAGATCGCAAAATGATATATTTAATTAAAGATTTATTTCATTCAGCATTCATTTCTCAATGAAAAAATGTCATTAGAAAAATCGTCTATAGTCAATGTTGCTCTCTATCATATCCATCACATCTGGCATTATAGGGTATGTTTGCGTGAGTCTGGGCAACCTATCGGACGTCTGCGCAAAACTTGTAAAAATGCTTTACCTCGTACAATTCCAGTCAGTTTTGGTCCACTCGATTCTCCTATAGCTACCAAATCTAGATTGAATGTACATTTTTTTAATTTGAACGTTAATTGTAATTCTCGATAATTAAGTATTTACGGCAGTAAATTAAAACAAAATCATACATATATTTTTAAGTCGTAAGCAACATTAGAGGATAATAAAGAATCAACAAGTACACAGACGAGCATAGTTCCGAAAATTAAATCAAGGCGATATTCTCAAAAACACTTAAATTTTGGATTTACCACTACTGAAGTAAATGATGGAGAAAAATAGCCCCAGCTCGTTATGTGTTAAAACTTACAAGTCTGAAGAACAACATTTGAAAGTTGTTTTTAAAACCATGTAAAATCATTTAGCTATGTTGGCAAATAATTTTAAAAAGTATTTTCTGGATGAGGACAACTAGGTAACAAGCTACGAGTGGATTAGGGATCTATTTCAAGATACTCCAGAAGGGCTCTCAACTTCCAAAGAAGAAATCTTCATAGATTTCACATCCAGTGAAAAATTAAAAGGCAATTTTGTAATAAATCGCTCTTTGAATTTGGGGTAGAGGTGGATGAGAAAACAAAAGAATTATCCGTACTGAAAACAAAAATGCACTTCGTATACTATTACCATTGCAAAGACCCGACGCAGCGTTCAACATCCTACCTTTGTTAAACCGGATTTTCTGCAGTGGATGCCTTGAAGACAAAATATAGATCTCAATCAATCAATTGACTAAATATAGAAAAATAACTCAGAGTGTCAATATCTGATATTAAACCTTCCTATGAAAAACTTTGCTCTACAAGACAAGCCCATGGAAGTCTCTAATAATTATTAAACTTGTTCTTAATTTAGTAATAAGAAAATATTTATAAAATACCTTCTTCAGTAGTGATACATTAAAATTATACTGACTGAAACACCGGCTCTTCACACTTCATTTTTTAAAAAAATAAAACATTATTCTTGATATAATAGCTGAACTGTAAGGAGACTAAAACTTCATGCACGTCATTGTATAGAAAAATGTAAATTGATTTTTCTTAGATAAATGCTATAATTGTAAATAACTGTTTAATCGAACTGTAATTTTAAATCTCGCATAATTAGCATTTAGAATTAATGTTAAATAATGAAAAATAATATAAAATTACGATGAAGAATAATTGTGTTACTTTTTAATATTTAAAGCGAGAGGACTTCAAAATGTTTTAACCCGGGAGTAGGCGCGCATTCGATACTAACATTAATGGTAGTGCGGGGGGACTCATTCACTGCAATCATTTGTTTATAATTATTTTTACTGTACACCCGGTGTAGGCATTACGTCGATCGCGATCGACCGGTGGACCCTCAAGATATTTTGGGGTGACCGTCTGAAGATTTTAGCAGTTAGTAATTATATACGGAAACATTCAAGATTGGCTGAAGTATGCAGAATATAACTGACAGACTACTGACTATAACAACGAAAACTAACTGAAGATAAAATGTTTTATTTTTTATGTATTTTGAATTGTTTGATATTTAAAAGTATCATTTGATATTTTTATATTTCTGGCTAGTATTATTATGTTTATATTTTGCGTTTTGTATTATAAACGCAGTTTTAGAAGTGTTAGTTTTTTTTTTTAATTTTAGTTCTGTAAGTAAAAGCAAGTACACATTCCGTGTTTATTATTAATTTATGATAAATAGTGTTGACCTTTTGCAACCTCACCCCACCTACGACACTGAGCATTGACACACATAAGATTTTGTCAAGGGTCGAAAATCTGCAATTCTCGTATCATACCATAATACGCTTCAAAACGTATTTTTTTAATTTTGTAGATTGTTGGAACAAAAACAATAAAAATAAATTACTGAATAAATACTCAGCATAATTAATAATAAAAAAATATTTGTTACTAATAATAAAAAAAAATTATTGATTAAAATATTTAATTAAGTTTTACTTACTGTATACATGGGATTAAAATCAATGGGTAAAAAAAAATCAAGGGCTGTGGGGGAGGGTCCAGACCAGTGCCCCCCCTTCCTTGTGTGCGCCACTGGCATTGGATGGACCGCGACAGCTTGAAAAAGTTAGAAGTAGCCCGCACCCTGGAAAAGTCTGCCCACCCTTGCTGTACACGATACAACTCGGAATTCCAGTGAATAATATTTTAAAGAAATGGTATACTTACCGGCTTTCAAGGACTATTCAATTTTCCTTTGATGATTGAGAAAAAATCCAATAAAACTGAACTAAAATGATTCAAAAGTTCAAGACCATAATAAAGGACGCAAATCAGAGACACTTTTCACTAATATTACAGAAATGTTAAATCAATCAATTCTTTTCTAAATATCGTAAAACTCTTTATTATTTACTATTTCCGTAAGTGAAAAGCAAACGAATAAAAGATGGGACGGAACTCTAATGTAGAACTAACCATACCATAAGTTTGAAGGCCAATCAAATGATTAGTAAATGTATTATGCAGCCTGGCTGAAAAGTGAATCATGTCTTCCTTTTCTTTTTCTACAACTAATGTACAGTATTTCAATAATAATTACAGTGATGAATTGTTTATCTTAGAATTTTTCTCACGGTCTGGATTTCGTTTTTTCTTTTAACGAGTAGTATTTTATGTTAAAATGTAATAAAGAAATCTCTCATTGAGGAAATACAGCAAATTAAACAAAACGTTTTTTTTTTCTTTAAATTGGTTTTTGTATCAAAGATAGCTATTTGGTGACGGAAAAACGCAAGGTGATAAACATAAATTATATCAGTGTGTGACAAATCTATACGGAACTTTATCACTAACCTTCTGAGACGTCTTTTTAGGAAAATTTAATTCCCTACCTATTTCCAATCAACTCCAAAAAGAGGACAGGGATTCTTTATTATGCAGATTAGATAAAGTGTTTAAGTCAAACGGAATAGTAAAGTGAGAGACAGTAGGAGAGGGAGATTGAAGCAGGACGTTATAATAGTGAAGTTATAGATTTATTATTGAAGATTTCTAGGTGGATAAATTAGGCACAGAAAGAGCTGAGATTCAGTGTGGTAAATATTGATTTATAATTAAAGTCCCATTAAAGATTTATATTAGGAGTGAGATTAAAGTTAAATGTTCAGTAGGAACATTATTGAATATAATTCTGGGATCTCTTATTGCGGTAATCTTTGCGTGATCGATATTCTAATTGTTAATTAATTGGATCATTAAATATTTAAGTTAATATAAAGGAAAGTCCCTTTTAAACCTCATAAAACTATTTTGATTTATTTGTTATTAAAAGTCTTTGATTCTATTTGGGAAAGATAACCAAATAAAGAAAGTTATTTATAAAAATGGCTACTGGTTTTTTTTTACTCAAAATTATTCTCGTTCTCAAAGTGAAATCCAAGGGGATCGTCACAAGTGTTGATGTGTATTTTTTTATTATTATGGGAGAAAGCATTTTGTTTTACTTCTCTTTCCGGTTATTTTTTTAAAAATCTTTAAATTTTCAATATGCTCACGCCCCCTTGTAAGGTCAACGTGCCCCCCAGGGGAACGCGCCCCACCCTTTGAGAAACACTACTTTAGGGCCTAGGCCTACTATACCAATCTCAGTTTTCTTGACCTTGGGCACTGAGGAGTATGAACAAATGCTACAGACAGGTGGTCAGCGTGACGTGAAACCTCCAGTGTTTATAATTCTCAAGCAAATTTAGTACTTATTTATCGACCCACTGAATGGATGAAATGCTGAGTCGAACTTGTCGAGCCCGGAATTTGAACTCCAGACCTGTGGCGTGGAAGCATGGTACACTATCACTCAGCCACCGGATAATAAAAATTAAATTAAAATAAAAATTTAAAAAACTGATGCAAATTATACGTTTTTTTAAGAGCAAATAAATGTTCTTCCAAACTTTTATATTAATTGAATTGTCATTATAAAATGTCACAGTTAAATAAATACGAATAGCAAAATTAATATTATTTTTATTATATATATAAAATGTCACATATAAATAAATATAATAACAAATATATAATATTATTTTTATTATATATATATATATCTTTTAATCTCAAGAAGGAATGCATTTGATACCTGACAACCGAAAGTGCTCCTTTCTACAGAATATTTCAGTTATTTTGTTAATATTCACTAAACATTTTCTTGAAAAATGGCAAAGTAACTTTATCCTAAATAATAATGTTTGATTAGAAGGAGAATTGATACAATTTGACATATTCTAAGCAACATGTGTGTTTTTTGTGTGTGTATTCTCCAATATATTGATGCTATCAAATAAAGAATAACGGAAAGAAATATGAACGACTTTTAGTATCCCATTCCTTTTCAAAAATGAAACAATTTTTCTTATTTATCTGTTTTTCTCCCGTTTACTATGCATCATTACAATTGTATTTTCTACAATCTCAATAAAGAACGGTAATGACTTTCATTTTTATTTTTTTCGGGGGACTGTAAGCTGAAGTTCGGTTTCATATCACTTCCGATAAACCGATATAAATATTCTGATTTATTTTTTATTTAACGGCATAGAAAATATATCGGTTTATGTTTAAATGGTTTCTCAATAATGTAAGTGATAAAACTGTTATATTATGTTGCGTACGGAAGACGTTGATACTTATGGGTTTCTTTGATGTATTTGATGTCATTCTTCAACAAATGTTTAGTAGTAGTAGTAAACAACATTGAACAAATATTTAATGTGAAGAAATAAAAACTTTGTGGAATTTTACATTATCACTGATGGAAAATTTCACATTTATTGATACCATTTATATAAGAAAAGAAATCAAACAACTTACTTCAATAATGATTAATTTAGGTTCTATCTTACTTATTTTAAGTTATATAATGCAACGAGACATAAAAACACAAGAAAATTTAAAATAAGTAATTTAATGCATGGGCAGATTTATAACACGTAACTCAAATGCATTATATTTGTATATTTCTACTTGCTTATGGTGTTCAAAAATATTTCATTTGAAATTAACTTGTAAATATTACAGACATTGAGTTAAGTAGTTACTTAAGGTCTCACAGGATCCTTAACATATATCCGTGCACTCGAAAACAACATCCTTCTTCAAACCAATGCAACTTAGCATTCAAACAAAACAATTATTTGAAATTTTTACCTCATGATAATCATATATATGCACAATATTACTCAAACTTTCAGAGAATTTGAAAAGAAATTTAAAAAGTTATAAATAAATAAAAATTGGACAATTTTTCAAAAATGTGAAAATTGGCATTTTACACCATGCATGATTCTTAAGTACAATATTGATCAAAATTTACAAAATTAACTTTACTTGGTATAAAAATGTCAACTTTTAAAGTTATACAATTTTTTAAGAAATTTAAAAAAAATTATATACAATTATAACAGGAAATTTTTAAAATTTTACGAAAAAAATTAATTAAAATTCAAATAAAAAAATCCATTAAATATTTTTTTTTGAAAACTGATGTATAAGTTATGAAGGGCCTTATTTTGAACACGTGTATAACATTTCAAATTGATACCTTGAATTGTTTCTGAGAAATCCTGCGCGGAAGCTAAAATTTTTCAAATGAAGTTAAAGTTAAGAAAGAGATAGGGGTTTCGTTTAAGTTCCACTACTTATTTCTCAATAACTTCGGAAGTTTTCACTATATCAACACAACTTTTGTACCAAAATGCTCAGAAATATAAAGGCTGTAACATATACTTTTTTCAAAAAATTGAAAAAATTGCAATTTAAGAGTCTTGTGAATCCTTACTTAAATCTCTTACAATAAAGTCTCGAGCAAGCAGCACTAGCTAGTGCTTCACCTCAAGCCATCCGAAGTTTCAGCTATTCCTGCCATTATGCAAATGTTGGTGATTATTCAGTTTAACAGATTGATTTTGAATTTCATTGAATATTTAGCAGATATCCTTCAAAAGTCGTAAAAATGGTCGAAAGAACTAAGCGCGGAAATAGGTATAAGTGCTTAAAGTGCCGTCTAATCGTCCAGTTTACACGCATGCGTATGTTTATATAATAGACACTAAAAATTTACACCTTTGTTCTGAAGTATTATTTGTAGCTATCAATCTTTTGACATATTCAACCTAATATGCAATTTTGTTATCAGTGTATTTAATATATCATACGGACTTATAAGGTATGCAGAAAAACACGAAATAGTTCTATTTTTAAAACATACGCTTCTGCACTTTTCGGTTGGATGAATGTAATCTAGACTACAAGCATAAAACAAATTAGTATAACAAAAATAAAAATCCCACTTTTATAGTTTTAATGAACCTAAAAAGTAAAAAAAAAATTCTTAATATAATAATAAAATGATTAACGAGAAAATTAGTATCATAATGGTAAAAGCGTGGGGTGCTCGATATCGATTGTTCGAATTTCTTACTTGTTCAATTCCAAAATGTAGTTAGTGTACAAATGTAGCATAAAGCACGCCAAACGATTTTATCACAATGACATTAATTTTCTCGTTAATTATTTTATTCTTTTATTGGGATTATTTTTTTATTTTTTAGTTTAATTAATCATAAAACCCTGTTTTTTAGTTTTTTTAGCTATAATTTTTTTTAGTTCGATCTACAACAAAAGCGTGTCTTTTTAGTTTTTATAACCTACCATTTATTTATTGATGAAATAATTTTGAATACGTAATTCTTTAGAATTTAAATGCACATCGGTATCCTATCAGTACGTCTAAATGGCTTGGTTTGCAAAACGTTGGATTAGCCTGGAAGATATAAGTTTGAAATATTTCATAAGGAAAAAGGTGCAATGTCAATGAAATTTTTCACTAAAAAGAGCGCAATATTCTCTGTGAAAATTGCATCAGCGGTAGGCATAAAAAAACACGTTTTGAATCGAAAAGTGTGTGCGAAATTAGTTAATCCGGTGATCTTTGAATCAATTCTTAGCAGTTTTGGTAAAATGAAACAATGGATGATGTTTCATTCCACAGATCAAACAAGATAATTTAGAAAAACAGACTGTGTCTGAGTTTAGGAGTTAAAACAGAATATTTTTTTCACATTCACGAGTCTTTTTGTCTTTCCTTTTTCAGAAAAAGTAGACAATTGTTTATAATATGGTAAAAAACTGCTGGCACATTTTCCACTTTAAAAAAAAGCATTTTGTTTCTTGTATTTGTATTAACCACAAGTGTTTTCGTCCTTTAGGGTTGTAGCTTAGTTTTAGTCGTCAAATCTGGAAATGGCATATGGAATTAGTCACCAAATTTGGAAAAAGTTAATCATGATGGTCCTGATGAGGACAATGGAACAAAGTTAGGAAATTATTGTATTGTCATGGGTCGTTGACAAATGTGCAAAACTTCGAATTAATCTGACGTTTTAAAGTGGGTAAAAATTGAATTTAAGCAAGCTTTTACATACAAGTTGTAATGCTACCTGTCTGACGTAGTCAGATCGAGGCCCACGGAATTCTTCGAGGTCAGGGGATAGAAGTACGCCTGTCATTGGCCGTGAGCACCATATAGGTGACAGTACAAATTAGCTCGACGCAATTCCCCAAAAGGACGATAGCTGGCGACTCCACCTATCTCCACCTCTATAATTTAGGCTTGGAACTGAAGGGAATTGAAATATTACCCAGTCCCCTGCACTCGTGAATCAGCCTAAAAGACTTTCGGACCTACTGATGTACCGAGCACGTACTCTGTGTGTACTCGGATGGTATTTGGTGGCATCGGGCATCGAACCCGGGCCTTCCGGTCTGGAGTCCGATGCTCTAACCACTAAGCTACCCTCGACCCCCCTTAACATACAAGTGAGGCTTATAAAAACGTGTAAAAAAATTTGAAATGAGTACAATTGTAAACATACATAACACAATGCAATGCTACAAATCTTAAAGTTTATGAAATTGTTCATTAAACTGCATATCGAAATCAAGAAACAGAAACGTTGTATAAGCAGTTTTATCAGAGACAGTTAAATCTAGGGTAATATATACAATACGTGCACCAAATTTTTTGTGTGGTTTCACTCGTTTGACATTAATAAGAAGCTCTTACTCAAACAGCACATATCTTCCGTATTTTGACCGGAATATTCCGTATAGTTGCATTACTTTGACAATCACTAACATGTACAAAACGTTTTGCAAATGTTTCCCCTTATTTTTTCCTATAGGCACATAGTGAAATAAATTTAATGCAAATTACTATATACCATGCACAATCATATTTACATAGTAATTTTTTGTTCAAATATTATTACTTACAAATTCTTTGTTTTGTTATTTATGTTCTGGACTTCTCTGCGAATTGTGCATAGTAGTTTATTTTACATCAGTTAGTTAATTTATAATTTTTAATAAAATATCCAGCAGAAATAAATTTGTGTTATAATAATATTTCAAACACTTAAGAAAAACTGAAATATTATTAATTAAGAAAATGGAATGGAGAGAAAGAGAAAAAATATACAGTGTATTTATTTCCTTTTACATACATTGACTTACGCATAAGGTGCCCTTTTTTCATCTCAATTAAATAAAAGTAAAATGCTTAGATTTTTCACAAAAAGTAAAGCGTTATAAAAATGTATTTCTGCACTGCTATTATATGAGGAGGGATTTGTTTCAGGGAAACATAACAATCTTAAAAACAGACATATTTTTTTTACTTAAATCATTATTACTTATTTGTTATTACGTTTCCATATAACACTTGATTTGTGAGTCGTTTAAAGACTAGGTCTTATATCATAATATATTTAATCCCTTTTACAAAGATATTTTCAAAGATCAAATTGGCTACATATTTCAGCATTTTTCTTCGTTATGTTATGGATTAATTCTTTATTTATACTTCTAACTATAAATTCCATATTTATACTCGAATTCTTTAACCTATTTCAATTAAGACTTTAACATATAATTAAAGTTTATCGCATACCAATTAACTTTTGTAAAGAATGAAGTGCATTATTTTCTAGGAGATATAGGGAAAACCTGGCTTTATCTATTTTGAAGTTCTTAAGAAACTATCTTAGTAGGATATATTTTTTTTTCTTTCAAACTATTTTCTTAAAGAAATTCTTTGACTTAAGCGTATAACTTTTTTTACTTTGAAAAATAAAGGTTAAAATTGCTTTAACATAGGTTTACGCAACTTTGCAAAGCATTTTCCTTTAGCTCACCTTTTACAGAAATATATAAGAACCGCTTGTTTTGGAATTCTTTGGATGCTTAGAAAAGTCACAAGTGTTCGGATAATTATAAAATTAAATTTGTTTTTTTTTATGGTAAGAGTCCGTAGATGTAGAATCGTTTTTCTTCCGAACTCCTTTACCCATATTCTACTACTATGGGTTCTTGATCTTTTTAAGACAGTTTACATAGAAAAAAAACTCACAGGCCTTAAAACACGTAAAGTAGGAATTTAAGTAAAGCACAGTAAAAAAATATATTTATCAGCTAGGGTTAATCTTTATTATTCAATAATTCAAACTCTTTTAACAAAATGGAAAAAAAAATATTATTAAAAAATTTCATGATAGCTGAATGATAATTTAGTTTTTTTTTTATTTATTATGATTTTATCTCTGTTTGACCAAGTTCTGTAATACAGTGCTTCTCAAACTTTCAATACTGGCGCCCCCCTTTTCAATCACAATTTTTATCGCGCCCCCCCTTATACATAAAAATTTACTGAATGCAATAATAATGCACTTTTACGATAAAGCAACAATATTTATTATAAACCGTACAAATTCATAAGTATTAAATTTTGTATATGTTACTTTTAAGCAAAAAAAAAAGTTAAGTAATAGATAATTACTAAGTTATTTTTCCTTTCTCTGATTTTTAAATTGGAACATATTACAAAATGCGGTGGTTGCTTAGAAGACAAAATATAGATATCAGCTAAATATAGAAAATGAACTCAGAGGGTCAATTTCTTATCTTAAAACTCCTTTTAAAAACTTTGCTCTGTGAGACAAGCCCAAGGAAGTAGCTAATAATTATTAAACTTGTTCTTAATTTAGTATTAATTAATTAGTCATAAAATACTCTGTGCACCACTCATACATTAAAAGCAGTGTTTCTCAAACTTTCAATACTGGCGAACCAATTTTCAATCATAATTTTTGTCTCGCCCCCTGTACAACAATAATGTATTTACTGCAATAAAAATGCACTTTGAGAGAGAGACGCTAAAGTAACAATACGATCTTAATTATAAACCGTACAAATTAATACGATAAGTATATTAAATTTTGTGTATATTTTAAGTAATATATATATATTTTAAGAAAATTACTTAAAATATATATTACTTAGAATTATGTTATTTTTCTTTCTCTAATTTTTAAATTGGAACAGATCGCAAAATGATGTATTTAATTAGATTTATTTCCTTCAGCATTCATTTCTCAAAGCACAAACGTCATTAGAAAAATAGTCTAGTCAATGTCGCTCTCTATCATATCCATCACATCTGGCATTATAGGGTACGTTTGCGTGAGTCTGGGCAACCTATCGGACGTCTGCGCAAAACATGTAAAAATGCTTTTCCTCGTACAATTCCAGTCAGTTTTGGTCGACTCGATAATCCTATAGCTACCGAATGTAGCTTGAATGTACATTTTTTTTAATTTCCACGTTAATTGTAATTCACGGTAATTAAGTATTTACGGCAGTAGATTAAAACAATATCATACATACATTTTTAAGTCGTAAGCAAACATTCGACCATAATAAAGAATCAACAAGTACACAGACGAACGAGCATGGTTCCGAAAATTAAATCAAGGCGATCTCTTAAAAATACTTAAATTTTGTATTTACCACTACTGAAGTAAATGATGGAAAAAAGCCCCTGCTCCATATGTGTTAAAACTTACAAATCTGTAGAACAACATGTGAAAGTTGTTTTTAAAACATGTAAAATCATTTAGCTATGTTGGCAAAGAATTTTAAAAATATTTTCTGGATGACGACAGCTTGGTAGCAAGTTACGAGTGGATTAGTGATCTATTTCAAGATACTCCAGAAGGGCTCTCAACTTCCGAAGAAGAAATCTTCATAGATTTCACATCCAGTGAAAAATTAAAAGGCAATTTTGTAATAAATCGCTCTTTGAATTTGGGGTAGAGGTGGATGAGGAATTTTCTGTACTGAAAAACAAAAGCACTTCGTATACTATTACCATTTTCAACATCCTACCTTTTGCAAACCGGATTTTCGGCAGTGGATGACTTGAAGACAAAATATAGATCTCAGCTAAATATAGAAAAATAACTCTTTAAGTGTCAATTTCTGATATTAAAACCTTCCCTTTGAAAAACTTTCCTCTACAAGAAAAGCCCGTGAAGTCCCTAATAATTATTAAACTTGTTCTTAATTTAGTAATAAGATTGATTGATTGAATATTAACGTCGCACTGTTCAGCTGCACGAGGGCTTTTGACGACGGACCACGTAATTTTGAACCATGGTTAAGTAAAGTGGACGACACCTGAGCTGGCACCCTTCTCTCCTAACTACCACACCACACCAACGGGAAAACCTTTTAACTCTCAACAGATTTAACATGCATCATTGCCCTACATGGCGGGTCTTTAGTGGTCCTGGGCTCGAACTCGTGACAAGGCAAGCCACGATCCGATATCTATACCTCTCGGCTACCGCGACCAAATTCAGTAATAAGAAATTATTTATAAAATACCTTCTTCAGTACTGATACATCAAACGTATACTGGCTGAAACACCGACTCTTCGCACGAGTTCATTTTTAAAAAATAAAACATTATTCTTGATATAATAGCTGAACTGTACGGAGAGTAAAACTGTGTGCACGACATTGTATACAAAAATGTAAAATGATTTTTTTTAGATAATTGCTATATTTGTAAATAACTGTTTAAAAAACTGTAATTTTAAACCTCACACAATTAGCATTTAGAATTAATGTTAAATTATGAAAAAGAATATAAAATTCCGATGAAGAATAATTGTGTTACTTTTTAACATTTAAAGCGAGAAGACTTCAAAATGTTTTAACCTGGGAGCAGGCGCGTACCCGATACTAACATTAATGGTAGTGCGGGGGGACTCAGTCACCCCAATCATTTGTTTAGAATTATTTTTACTGTACAGGATACAAATCGGAATTCTAGTGAATATTTTAATTTATAGAAAGTATACTTACCTTCTTTCAAGGACTATTCAATTCTTTGATGATTTGAGAAAAATCCAATAAAAACTGAACTAAAATGATTCAAAAGTACAAGACCATAATAAAGGACGCAAATCAGACACTTTTCAGTTATCCTACAGAAATGTTAAACCAATCAATTCTTTTCCAAATATCGCAAAAATCAATTACTTACAATTTCCCTAAGCGAAAAGCAAACGCATAAAAGATGGGAGGGAACTAATATTGATAATAACCATACCATAAGATTGAAGGTCAATCAAATAGTTAGCAAACGTACTATGCAGCCTGGCTGAAAAGTGAATCAGGACTTCCTTTTCTTTTTCTACAACTAATGTACAGTATTTCAATAAGAATTACAGCGGAGAATTGTTTATCTTCTTAGAATTTTTCTCATGGTCTGGGTTTCGTTTTTTCTTTTAACAAGTAATATTTTATGTTAAAACGTAATAAAAAAAAATCTCTCATTGAGGAAAAACAGCAAATAAAAACAAAATGCTTTTTTTTTTTTTTTCTTTAATTTGGTTTTGGGATTAAAGATAGCTATTTGATGACGGAAAAAGCCAGATAATAAATATAAATTATCTCAGTGTGTTGTTGTTTGTATTTTTTTTTTTATTATGGAAGAAAGCATTTTGTTTTACTTCTCTTTCCGGTTATTTTTTTTAAAAAAAATCTTTAAATTTTCGCTACGCTCGCGCCCCCCTTGTAGGGTCATCGCGCCCCCCCAGGGGGGCGCGCCCCACACTTTGAGAAACACTGCTGTAATAAAATAAATCAGTGTGCTCATTTCATTGAAGGATGGCTAGTTGATACTATTATTATCGTTCTCAATTGTTTAAAACTTATTTTAGAATATATTTCATAAAAGCCTGATGTAGTTTGTTCAAAATATTTGATAGCATGGTAAAAAAAAAAAAAAAAAAATGACTGTTATGAATACCTCTTACAAATTAGACTATAAGAAACTATTTCATAAATATTCTTAATGCTTTTTCATTATGAAAATAAAACTATTTTTGCTAGATAAATATTGAATGATTTTTATATCCTTCGCAAATTTTTATGCTGCATTTAAAATTTAATTTTAATTCAAGTCCCTTTAACTCCTTACCTGTCGATAAAAACTCACGTGGTTTTTTTCCCAAAGTAACTTTTATTTTACATATTTGCACGTATACAGTACATTGGTGGGAAAAGAAACGGAATAAATGATCAAATCATTCTCTGAAATAAATAAATACTTTGCAAACACTGTCAGACTTATCGTATTGTATTCCAATGACCTCCGAAGAGTTTTACTGATAGCAGAACAAAAAATAATCGCATTTCAGAAAGACGTATATATGCTACAGAGGCAGTTAACGCACCGGCTGAGTTAAATAGGTAAGAGGAGAACTTTGGGACAATTAATTTGCTCACAATTTCTTTTGAAGTGTATAAGAACAATTAGAAGAGGGAATTGACATCTAAATAGTTATATATTAACGAAGAACAAAGAAAATATAAATAAGCTAATTTATGTGTATACATATATTGTCCCTATTACTGTTACACGGAAAGATTAAAAATAAACATTCGCTGAAATGCTTTAAGGTACGTTCGGAACCATAATTTTAAATAAGCGTGCATAAATGGATAATTTCCATGATGTTTAGTATCATTTAGATTAGAATACATGTATAAAATTGTTTTAAGGTTATTATGAGGAAAAAAATACTTAAATACAATATTTCGGCATAAATTTAACTTAGAATAACCCTTTTCGAAATGTTCTCCTTTTGTGAAAAATGCTTCTATTATGATAATATTTTGCCTGTATAAAGCTCAGACCTCTGTACAGAGGCTCAACTAGATTTTTTGAAAAATTCACATTATTTTCAGTGTTACAACCATTTGAAATAATCATCGGCGTTTTTTTCTTAAAATTTTCCCCCTCTGTTATCGTAAAACATGGATAAACTCACTTCTAAGTTAAATATTTCAAAAATTTTAGTTGAGCTTCTGTACTGCGGTCTGAGCTACATACAGGCAAGATATTATTATAATAGAAGCATTTTTTACAAAAGGAGAGTATTTTGAAAATGGGTCATTCTATGTTCATTTTTTGTCAAAATATTTTACTTCAATAATTTTTTATAGTAATACTGCTCTTAAAACAATTTTATATTTATTTTCTAATCTAAGTGACATTAAATATCATAAATATTATCCATTTATATGCTTTTACAAAATCACGGTTCCGAAGGTAGTCGGATACTTTAAATGTACCTTGACGTCGAACAAAAGAACTGGAACACAATCTTACACTTTGTGATGTTCGCCTACATTTCAGCGAAACGAAATATCTCTAGACTTAGCCCATTCTTTCTGGTTCATTTAAGAAATATTGAAACTAATCTTGATGTAATTTTCCCACATGACACAGAAAATCATTGCAATAATTAAGTACAACAGAAGAGCCTTAAGGATGAAGAACTAGGCAATTCACAAAGAATCTTCAGATAAGCAACGATACGACAAATGACTTTGACCAGTTAATTATAATGTTGGCGATTTAGTTTGGATCTTTTTAGAACTGTTAGACTTTCGGAAAAACTCCTTAGGCTCTGTTTCGGTCCTTACAGAATAATTCGACGCCTTTCGGACGTAACCTATGAAGTAAAAAGCCCGGAAGTAACAGTAGACATCCTTTTGATTTTCTAATCAAAAGGATGTCGTCCCCAAGTCCTGAGATTAAAATCCTACCTTGACCCAAAGAATGTACTGGATGAGAGAGTACACAGTATTCCTCGACCCATTACGAGATGCCAGATCAAATTACAGCGGGGCACTGTTTCTTCATCAGGAGGGAGACACGTAGGAAAAATAGTTAACTTCGGTTGCAATGGACACGATCTCACGCACCCGGCTGCGGGTGACTTGCCAAAAATAACTTTTGTTCTATTAATATTTTTTGAATTTGATTTCTGTGCCTCGTGCTAATTTTTATTACTTGTAATTCTTCCTTTCTTCACGTTTTTCTAATTATTAATCTATACATGTAAAGGAGAAAAGCGACTCACACTCACTCAATGGCTGACTCAATGACTAATCACGATATCCGGAACTATTAAACATATAGACTTGGAATTTGGCAGTAAGTTTTCTTTGACAGAGTAGACATCAGCTAAGAACGAATTTTACAAAGATCGAATCCCAAGGGACGTTACGGGGGTTTAAGTTGTCTTATAGATAATTAGTTCCATTATTAAACTATTAGATACACAGTCTTGAAACTTAGTGTGCAAATTCCTTTCATAGAGTAGACTTCCCCTACAAAATGATTTTTACGAAAATCGAACTCCAAGGGGCGTTGAGGGCGCTTAAGGGGCGTTATGCATAATTATTTCCATTTTTAAACTATTAGACGTTCAGACTCGAAATTTGGTAAGCGGATTCCTTTCATAGAGTAGAGATCTCATACAAAATGGGTTTTGTGAAAATCGAATCCCAATTGGCGCTGCGGGGGCCTAAATGACGTTATAGATAATTATTTCCATTTTTAAACTATTAGACGTATTGTCTCTAAATTTGGTGCGCAGATTCATTTCCTGGAGTAGATGTCCGCTACAAATTAGATTTTACAAAAATAAATCTCCAAGTGTAGTTGCAGCGCTTCAGGGGCGATATTTCCGGTTTTAAATTGTTTTACATACAGTCTCGAAATTTGTTAAGTGCATTACTTTCTTGGAGTAGAATTTCTCTACGAAATGGGTTTGTCAAAACTGACCCCAAGTGGCGACGCGGAGAATGAAGGGGCGTATTCGGTAATTATCTCCTTTCTTAAACCATTAGACGTAAAATCTTGAAATTAAGTAAGCAGTTTCCATTCATTAACCCTCTAACCGGATAGCACGTAAAATTCCGTCAGTGTAAAGATGCTTCGAAAATGGACTGCACTGATTTTTCTGCCTTCAAGTAACGTTTTCAAAAGCGGATTAGCCACACTTTTCTGAAATCCTTTCCCCCTTTTAAGGTTTAACATCTTGAAAGATAATTGGGGACGGTGGAAGCAACACAGCAGGATACTGAGGGGAAGTTTTATGGCTCCCATGAAACCCCGTGTTTTGACCCTGGGGCAATCGTAAAAAATCGGGGGGAAATTTCTTTAGACCTCAGGAAGTGTTTACTTGTTACCTCGTTTTTAAAAAGTTTTGCAAAGTCCCAAGGCGTAAGTAAAATATGTTACAATTCCCTTTCGGTTTCCTATTAATTTGAAACTGTAACAAGTTGGGGCGTGTCAGGGCAATCAGCTATTTTATATAGTTAGACAAATTATCTTTTTTAAAGTATATTCTTTCGCTTCATTTTTCTTATTTTAATCAAAGCTTTTAGTTTTTGAAACATGATTATTTTATTATAAGATACCGAAAAAATTAATAAAACACCAAACTCTTTAAAATTTGGAACCTTTTCAATTTTCCAACCACTAAAAATGAATAAATTTAAACTTCATCAAATCATTTGAAACATTTTCTTACACTTTGATAAAAATAATAACGAAAAAAAACTAATTAAGATTTATTAGTTTTTTTTTTTTTTTTCAAAGCCCAAGTGTTCAGGGAAGTTTAAGTACAGTGCCTAGTTACATATTGTTAAAATACACCGAATTATATTTGAATTTTAAGTGCTTGAACTTCAGTTTACATCAAAGACAACATGAATGAAGATTTTCACACATTTTTTTTATAACTTGAATGTTTGAATAAATGGTAATCAAAAATATACGGAAACATTTACAGTAGACATTTATGCATATAAGTAAACACAAAAACCAATTTTAAATTCGAGCTATTCAAAAACATTCGAATTATTGTTCAAAAACATCTATTTATACAAAATACCTCAACATTTATCTTTTTTAAAGGCTAACTGAATAAGTAATTAAAATCTGGATATTTTTGAAATCTCGACCGTATAAAGCTAGAAATTTTATGTTAGAAATTCCATTTGAAATTTCAAAAATAAAATGCATCGCGCAGTTAAAAATTATTTACCATAAGTTTTAGCAATTGTTTGAGTATAATAAAAATTTCAAATTTTATTATATAGCTTCTTTGGAATCTTTTAATATTTTTCGAAGATTCCTTACAATTCAGTTGAAAACTGCATGCTAAGAGCAAAAAATATACTAAAAAAATTTATGAATATACAATTACAATAAATTCTTACATAGAAGCAAAACTGAGAAGCTAAAGCGTAGGAATGAAAAATTTTGAGTATATCTGAAGTAGTTTTCGAAATATTTATTTTAAAGTTCAGAAAATTTGTCTGCGTTATGTTATACTTAATATTAATTAAATGGTTAAAATAATATGTTAGTATTAGTCATGTAACGGTTTGATGACACATACATATACTAATAAAAATTATCATGGTCATTGATGCGAATGTCAAGAATTTTATGTAATTTTAAATTCAGACATTAAGATATTGATGTAGAAAATACAAAACGACCATCTAAAATACATGGAAAATGCAGTCTGCTATAAAAGGATCTTGACAAACAAAATCCGGCATTTTCGCTTACTATGGCAGAGCCGGCTTAGTCAGGGGCGATCTGGAAAAACAGAGAGAGAACCGTGGTTTTGATGGATGCCGCTCAAGCTTTTAAAGTTCCCAGGAAAAATTATTTATATATATAAATTACAAATGCAAAAATAAATCTTGTAATTTTCCATACATTTTTATATCAACGAATTGTGGAATTGGCTTCCAATGCATTGTTGTGTTTGACAATATGTAAAGTAACCAACCCTACTTTAGATAGATTTGTACTACTTTTTCGTAACCGTATTCCTTTTAAAATTAATTCGTGCAGCCGAAATACACCTTTTGCACCCTTAAAAATTTATGTAAAGTATAACGGTTAATTTTAATTTATGCAACTTGTGAAATGTTCATAATTAACCATTTCTGTCTAAACAGTTTACATGAAAAAAAAAGTTTGGACTCCCTCATTCATTAGGGATTTATATAAGATTCTAACATTAAATTTTATTTTTCACCGAATAGGATCGAGTGGTAGTGTCTAGTGGTTCCACACCACAGGTCTGGGGTTCTCGTAACGGGCTGCGCAAGGTCGACTCTGCCTTTCATCGCCGCTACATTGGGTCCATAAATAAGTACCAAGCTTGCTTCGGGTCTTAAACACTGAAGGTCTCGATTCAGACAGACCACCAAATCGGGACATCTGTTCATGCACCCCAGCGTCCAATGGTCACGTGTATTAGGATGGGCACAGTAGTTCCTGGCCCTCATAGATTGTTGTGCCACTGAGTTTATATCTTAAGTTTGAGCATTACGTCACTTTGGGGATACCCCTTAGATAAACATGTATTTCCACTCATTTGCAATTAAACATTTTTCTTTCAATTACGTTTATTTCAGAAGGAAGTTTGATTTTTCAAATGTATTTGCTTAATAACATGTATATTTGTGTATTATATTAAAAATTTTATCAATCCAAAATTACATGTTTTTAGCTCCTCTAAAAGCTTTTAGGACTTTACAACTGATCTTACAATCCATATACGTTTTATAGTAGTATATTTAAAAATGATAAAGACATTTTTACGACTGTGTGAGCTGTTATGCCTCGTTTATAAATATAAAAAATTGCATTCAGCTACAGTTTTTAAAATGTACTGAAATAATTGGAGGAATAGGATACTTACATATTATGAATATTTTTGACTGCAGTTAAATCTATTTATGTTTCAGTTTCTTTACAATTTGAATAGAAGTTGTAAGCCATTTTGCGAATAGTTTGATATTGAGTATAAACCCATAGGCTGTTTAATATTGTAAAGTGTTTTACTTTGATACCAACACACATTAAAATAAGGCTCATTTGCAGTTATATGATCAGCTTCAGTGATATTTAAATTTTCAAAAATTGTCTACACGTACGAAAACATTCTTTCACAACCGCACACCACATCTCATACTATATCTTCCCTACAGCAGGAAATATTTGTGTATACTGAAAAATTTAATACAGGATACATTTCCAGGTGTTAAATTTGTTTTTAAAATTTGGTATGGATACATTGTGGAATTGTCGGTTAACTTCACTGAACAAAATTGTTTTAAGTGTACTGTTTTGAAAGACAAAATTAATTAGGGAGAACTTTTCTCACAATAGAATTTGTAATGACTGAATTGTGTGAAAATGTAGTTATCGATGTGTAACATTTTTCCTTGTAATAAAAGAAACAGAAAGATAAGAAATTTAACTTGAGTAGAAAATGGTTAGAAGTACTGTCATGCGCATTTGAAAAAGTATATCCCCCATTAAAATTAAAAATTATTGACTGAATGTGTGTTATGTCCATCACAAATGCCGAAGTAGAAAAGGAATTTTTATTTAATACAAGAAGTTCGAAAAGGAGAACACTAGGAAGGAAAATTTAAATTTTTTCCGAAAAATATTCAGTTAACATAAAAATATCTTTTATATGATTTTAATTAAAATAAATTAAAAATATTGAATTCCTTTTTATGCTATTTTAAATGAAAAATATAACTGAATAGAGAAAGATTGGTTTTATTTCATAAATATAATCATCGTATGTACCATTTATCCTTTATTGTGTTATTGTTTAAAAATGAGATAGGGCCTTTGCTCTTTTTACCTCATTACTTTTTTAAAAAAAACAGGAAAGTGAGTGCGTTTTGTTACTCTCATATTCAGAAATGAATACAGGATGCTTTTTTCTGGTTCAAATCGCAATACCAAAAACAAATATGTATATATATAATATATATATATATATATATATATATATATATATATATATATATATATATATATATATATATATATATATATATATATATATATGACAGTCCCGATAATCCGAACAATATCGGACCGACCCCTGTTCGGATTACGTGATTGTTCGGATTAGCCGGAGTAACAGCGAAATCACTATTTAAACCGGGAGTACGGGTCTATTGTGTCTATGTATTTTGTCGTAATGGGAGCGTACGCACCCGCTTTTTTGCCGCGTGGACTGTACTTCCTCGACGCGTGTGTCCTCCCTCCACCACTCAACTTAGTGTGTCAGTGTGACTACGTGTGCCCGTACTGTTGGCCGTCAGTCGTTCCGTGCTTGTTCTATACTTCCGCTTTTGTCTCTGTGTTAATAACAGTGTTACAGTGTGATATTCTACAGTGAAAACAGTTTGTTGTGTGTTTTGGACATTTATCTGTGATACAGTGTACGTAAACAGATTGTTATGGCGATTAAATTTTACTCTTAAAGACAAACTAGAGGTTCTAAAGCGTTTAGATAAAGGTGAAGGTGTGACAAAACTGGCTACAGAGTTTAATGTTGGCAAAGCTACAATTTGTGATTGGAGAAAATCTTGTACCATAACTTGATGTACAGTGCGTGCATATTAAATAAAGAACTGTTTTGAATTAAGATTTACACTGTTTTATATTGAAATATTCACCGATTTTCGTCCTTAAAATTATAAAATTTTTCCACGGAGCCGTTCGGATTAACCGGATGTTCGGATTAGCCGTGTTCGGATAAACTGTACTGTATATATATATTTAATTTTTAAAAAATGACAGAAAAATAAAATTTGTTTGAAGAAAATATAATTATTTTTCAACTTCTAACATACTATTTTTTTCATTTTTTCCTTTTTTTTACCCTGCATTTTGTTTTAATTTTACTGTGACGGAACATATAGGAGAAAGAAACATAGAATTCCACTACAGTTTCATACAAGATTGCCCAAGGCAACTCTACAGCTAGCTGTAAACGATTGATCTCTTGGTTCTTACTTGACAAAGTAACCGAACTAGGTCATAAAACTGTCCCCGTTCGACCTCCCAAGTTCTAAAAGGGGGAAAGGAAAGAAGGCTGTTGCATTTTTAAAGCGTTCTTCAAAATAAGAGTTAACACTTTCGGAATAACTTTTTAGTAGGAATGTATCCACTTAGAGGGTTAGCAAAGAGGCTGAACTGAGTAATAGAATCGTACCCTCTAGAACTCTCGTGAACTTAGAATGATGAAAGAATGAAATATGTTGCACTTTCGAAGGAGTTTGCAAAATAGAAGTAAATTCTTTTGGAATGATTTTCTGGACAGAGAAAAACGCTCAAAGGATTAATTAATAACTTTAAATTCAAAATAAATGACATTCCCCATGTGTATGATAACATATTTTCCATTACATTACAACAGTTAATACTATACAATAACCAGAGGTTTTCACGCGTTGACGTTGGCATCTGCTTTCTTCAGAATAATATAAAAGTAATATATAAGCACATATATAATATAAAATAAATTAAAATAAAACTGAAATGCAAAGGTACTGCATTGCATGAGCATGAAATCTATGGGCAAGAAAGTAGTCATTAGTAGGAGTGAAGTCTGCAAAAGCTCTGCAGTTATTGAACGGAAAATAGACTCAACATTTTTGGAGCGTAGACTTTGTTAATATAAAAAAAAATGTTTCTCAACTATTAAAAATTCACAAATTCATATTTAAAAAGTCACCTGTTTCCCCTACTGTATTCGCGATGTGTTAATTCAGCAATGCCGATGGAATTGATATTAGAAGAGAATGAATTGTTATTTACTTTAATTGTTTGTTCCATTTCTTAGAAAGAGAGATACTTTTCTCTGTCTAGTCTTTTAATGTCTGCTTTTGAATATGCACATCTAAATTCTTTTAATAATTTAGGTAACTGATAGACAAGACGAATTCACGTCAAAACACATATCGCTAAATTAAGTTACTTGGCGATCTATGTTGGTTGCCAAACGAAATTGACTTTGCCAAGGGACTTCTCTATACTTAACTTAAACCTAAGAGTTTTTCTAAGCGCTGAGCATATACTTCAAATTAGCGCCTGTCCGTATTATCTAAGTTTTTAATAAGCGAAGGTCAACTGTATATCCTTTGATTTATATAGCAGCTACTTTAATTGTTGGAGGTAAAACAGCTCACTCTGCATTCAAATTACCACTCAACTTACATCATTCTGAATCTGTTAACTGTAATATTTCTAAGCAAAGTGATATGGCACATGTTGTAAGAGAAGCAAAACTTATTATATGGGATGATTGTACTATTGCGCAAAAGAAAGGTGTTGAAGTTCTAAACAGGACACTCCAGGACATAGGAGGCTGCAACCAAATCATGGGAGGACTAACTGTTTTATTGTCCGATGACTTTAGGCAGATCTTACCAGTTGTATTACGAGGAACACGAGCAGATATCGTCAAGGCCTGTCTTAAGACATCCTTTTTATGGCCTCGTATCAATGTGGTATCTTTAAGAATTAATATGCGCGTTCATCTGCAACATGATTTGAGAGCAGAGAAATATTTTCAAAACTACTCAATGATATTGGAGACGGAAAGATTAAGGAAATGGAAGGAAGAGTAAATATTCCGGAAAGCCTTGGTAATATTGTTGGAGATTTGATAACCTTCACTGAGAGAATATATCCAAATATCCAGCAGATTGGAATAGATTGCTCATCATGGTTGAAGGAAAGAACTATTCTCACTCCAACAAACGATTCAGCTAATAAAATCAACAATTCGCTGTTAAACAAACTGACCATTATAACATGCAACGTATGAATTTGAGGATTCAGTAATGGATGATGAAGATGCTGTACATTAACCGGAGGAGTTTTTGAATACTCTTAATCCAGCTGGAATACCACCTCATGTTCTCAATCTCAAAATTGGAGCACCAATAATGCTACTGCGTAATTTGAATCCCCCAAAGCTGTACAATGGCACCAAGCTTCAGGTGAAAATTCTGCACAACAACGTCATAGAGTCTACGATCCTAACAGGAAAATACAATCGTATTTATCCCAAGAATTTCTCTGATACCATCAGACTACCATTTTGAATTCAAACGTATCCAATATTCTGTTACAATTTGCTATGTCATGACTATCAATAAAGCGGAAGGACAAACTTTGAAAATGGCATGCATAGATCTAAGAAAGGACTGCTTTTCTCACTGCCAGTTTTACGTGGTATGTTAAAGACTCAGTTCCCCTGACAATTTAGTCTACCTTCAAGCAGAAAAAAGAAACGAAAAACATCGTTTATAATGAATTATTAAGTATTTAATTGTGTTTAAGTCTGATTGTGAGTGTGCTTTTAACTTTGCGTATCCAATAAACAAATCGATTTAATCCTAAAATGTATTCTAAACTTATCAATTTGTTATACTTAGTTTTTTTATTATTTTGAAGATTAAATCAGTTCTTAAGAAAGGTAACATATTAACTATCATCTAAACATTTATCGCATATTTTGTTACGGTGTATTAACATTTCTATTAATACATTAACACTTTCAGTATATTAATAACTGGCTTTTATTCATTTAAAAGTAAATGTTCATAAGATACTGGTGTGAAAAATTTAATAATTCTATTTTTAAAACGCAAGAGAATTTCTCCAAATTTTAGATACTTTTTTTAAAAATATTCATTTTTACTATGTCATCCCTCTTTACTTTTGCAGAAATCGTCTCCGGCAGCGGCGTTAATAATACAATGTTTATTTTAATTTGATTTTAGATACTATTTATATATTGACTGACAAGTTATTTAGGGAAATACCATTTAATTCAGTTTTAATTATTTAAATGATTTCGCTATTCCATTTACGAAATTGTTCTTTCCTTGATGCTTACTTTGCAATTCACTTAAAATTAACTAATTAGAAGTTTCTTTATCCTTCCACATCTATAGTTTTATTTTTCAATTTTTCCGTGCGAAGAACGGGTATACCAGCTAGTTGTATTTATAAAGTTAACTACAATTATAGTTACGGCAAGTTCTGAAACTTTCAATGGCAGTATATAAGGAAAGGAAATATTTACTTCTTCGAATCAAGTCTTGAGTTGTGTGTATCAAGAATTGTGTAACATTTTACTTAAGTATCGAATTACCAAATTAATTTAACCTATGTGACAATATAATTTTCTTAAGAGAAGTAAGGCATTTAAAACTCTTTCAAAAACACAATTTTTTTCTATTTTTTAAACTCTTAACAACTTGTCTGAATTTTCTTTGTATTTAACTTATCTCTTACATACTTAAACAGACTCATGAAAATAATTTAAAGAATACGAAAAGATTTTGAATGTGTGCCATTGACAAAGGATTACTTAGCGTTACACAAACATTTTACTTTGGATTGTCTCTATACGCAATTTGTAAGAGTTATTGGTTTGGAATTATTTTAATGTTTAAAAAAGATACACTTATTTGAAAAAATTCTAAGACATGATGATTTTTTTAAAAAAATTTTATTGCCCCAATGTACGAATCAAATTTGTTTGGAAGTAATTTTTCTATGAGTATATTTTATATTGATATCATAAGCATTTTTCAAGTTCTTTGAAACTGTAAATGTTTTGAATATTTAACACGATAAATACCCACTATTAAATAACTATGGGTATTAATTTAAGAAAAGGAAGTATTAAGTATGCATTGAAAGAATTCTTACACACAAAATGTATAGTACTAATGTTTTTTAACGGAAAATAACTTTCAGGGTTTAAGCCAGTGGTGGTAAAACTTTATCGATCAACGTGCTATTTTTTCTTACGAGGTGTTTAATTATGTTGTTGTTGTTGCTGTGGCTAATGCCACCTGTCTGACGTAGTCAGAACGAGGCCCACGAAATTCATCGTGGCATGGGCAAGAGGTACGCCTGTCGTTGGCCTTGAGCACCATACAGGTGACAGTGCGATTTAAGCTCGGAGAAACTCCCCGAAGGGACGATAGATGGCGACACGACCTCTATCTCCACCTCCACAATTTCTGCAAGTGAACTGAAGGGGAGGGAAATATTCTCCAGTTCCTGCTCTCGTGAATATGCCCACAAGACTACGGACCCACTGATTTAACGAGCACGTACTCCGTGTGCACTCGGAGGGTATTTGGTGACATCGAGCATCGAACCCAGGCCTTCCGGTCTGGAGTCCGATGCTGTCAAATAATTTATATATATGATTGAAACATAATAAAACTAAATACTAACTACTCAAACAACACATTATTTACTACGAAAAAATATCTTTTGCACTTTATAGTTATAAATGCTTAAGTTATGCGTTTAATTCAAATTAAAGTAAACATTAGTGTGCCTTCTGTTGCTGCAGATTGTGTGGATAGCAAATAACTTATACTAGGATTATAAAATGTTACTTTTAGTAAACTGCTTGCTGAATTGGAGTCATTTGCTAACGGGTTTCTAAGTAATTAATTATTTTTGCTGTGGTTTCCTTTTTTACGAGAGGATTTGTGATTTGTTTCAAAATACCGTTTCATAGACAATGTTCTGCATACCACTGCTCCAAAACATAACACACACACCACTTTTGTAGGCTTTACTAATAATGCCATATTTCTAAATTCATTCAGTTTGAAATTCTCTGTTATACTTACTATCTTCTACTTTTTTGTTATCTTGTTGAACCAGCCATGTTAAATAACATTTAAAAATTATAAATATAACACAAACTTTAAAACGCATTTTTGCCAACGAAAATCTATATGCAATGCGTTGACAAATTTTGCATCATCAATATAGTCCAGGCCGTAACTGAGACAAGACAATAACAAACGAGTGTGATCCCCGCGCCCTAATCCCGCGTTTGTTCGTAATACTTCATAGTGAGTTTTGTTGTTTTTAAAGAAAATGCAGACCATTTCGATCGCTTGTGGGCCTAAAATATTGTGTCACTTGCCACTGGTTCACCCTCACTGGTTTAAGCCATCAAATCATTGGAAAAAAAAACTACACAAACACTCTGAAGGTTATATACCGATTTTTTTCTTTGTTTACTAACTGTGTAAAACCATCAATTTTCATTATCAAAATGAAAATGATTTTAAAGATGTCTTTTGTCCAATAGGATATAATAATGCCTCATTTCTTAGCAAAAGAGCAATACGTAATACAAGAATGCTCACATCAACTGAAAGAGCAACGCACTTCTACAGCTAATGGTATTAAAAAGGGTTTTATATGTAGATAATGAAGATAATATGTGTGGTTGCACATCTAATATTCTGTTTTCTTTTCATTTCTATGGTAATTAACGTAGGATTAGCCAGCTAAATTTTCTGTTCTATAGCATTTCATTTCTGTCAAAATGTAAAGTGAATAGAAGTATTTCTAACAGGAACAATTTCATACTTTCTTAGTTTATCATTAAAATTTGCAAATTTAATATTTTTCAAAATATTTTTAATAGATTTATGATTTATGTTTACTTTAGATATAATTTATCTGGACAGTTTTTTTTTAAATGAATGGATAAAGTAGGCTGATTCATTGCATGTAAGTTGTTTATTAGATATTTAATACTATACAATAAATTCGTATGTACTATTCTGATATATTGTTATTTTAATAAGGGTAGAATGCGCTGATTTAACTTATTTTTTATTGAATAGACATTCTGCAAATAAATTTAATTATTTGTCAGCTTTGAGGGTATTTTATAAAAAAATACTATTTAAAAACTAATTTTGAAGTAAGAGAGAGCCAAAAATATTCAATACAGCAGTCCATTGCTTTGTTTGCCCTTTACTGGAAAGCACATATGGTTGTGACACCAATGGCTGAATGACGGCGCATGGGCAACAGAATGAAATGACAATTTTGTATACTGATGAATGCTGCTTCTGCCTGCAATATGATGATGGTTGGATTCGAGTTTGGAGACACCATGGTGAGAGGCAGCTGAACTGTTGCGTTATGGATCACCACACTGGTCCTGAACCCGGTATTATGGTTCGGGGTGGTATTGTATTCACTGCCACACTCGCATTGCCTGTACACTGAACAGCCAGAGCTATATCTCTGAGATATTGGATCCCGTGTACCTCACATACATTCAGCGCTTTCTATCAGTCATATTCCAACAGGATAATGCTCTACCAGACATGGCACACAATGACCAAGAGTTTTTCTTTATACATCAAACTGAATTGCTCCTTGGCCTGCTTGTTCTCCCGATCTATCTTAAATGAAAACATGTGGTCTATGCTTACAAAAAGACTGGACCAGGATACACCCCGCACTGCTACGTCAGATCAATTTTGGGAATATTTTGAAGCCGCATGGACTGCCGTACATTTAGGATATATCCAAAGCCTCTTTGATTCTTTGCCGAAAGGAATTTAGCGGTTATAGCCAATAATATCGCTTACACTAATTACTGATTTCCTCATCCCCCACACGTCACAAGAGGATGTCATTTTAATCGTTTTATCTTTATACTACATGTTATTTGCCAAATAAATTTTGCTGTGATATCTCTGATCATTATTGGTGTTGCATTTTGTGTGGCCAGCAGTGTATAATTATACCACACCTTATCAGACGTAAAATATTTTAGCATATATTATTATTTGTAAGCATACTCATGAAAACCATCAATAAAATTATGATAATTTACATTTACATTTACAAACATGTATGTGATGAGAATGTAAACTATGATTGTAATTAAAAACAAACCTGCCCATCGTTTTATTTTATTCTTTAAATGCTTTTTTTTCCAACAATTACATTCCTAAGAAGAAAAAGTAACAAATGTCTATTAATTACAAATATCTAGAAAAATTAGTTTCCTCAAAAGTTTTATTCATAAGTAAGAAAGTGTAGTATTCTTTATTAGATTCATGAATTTTATTAATTTTTATATTGAATTTCTTCACTAAAAATTATCAATAAGTTCAATGATGTGTTAGGTATAATACTCCTTTATAAGCAATCATTATTTCAAATTTCATTAAACAATACTATTTCATTTTTATTAAGACCAAACATGAAACATTTGATATTCTTGATATTATAGTCTATTTTTCAAAATCATTAATAATAACGTTAATATTGTCAATTAGAAAAGGTTTATCTCTATTTTTTCACTTAACACTTTTTTCTAGTAATTCTGTTTGAATTATTATCTTAATTGGAAACATTATAAAAAAATTCTTTATTATTTCTTTGTAACAAAATTTCAATGTGCTTTTTCCATAGTACATAACATTGAGAACATATGGACTTATTGTGTTAGAACTCGTAATAAAGTGATTTTCACACCATAATCTATGCTTAGTATTTTAAATTAGTTTAATAAATGACAATCCATATTTTTTTAAATTATGCAAATGAAAATGTCTTAGTTCAATTTTATGAGAATTATTGGGATTATTGAAATTTTTAACTTCATGTTATGTTGATTAATCCTAATGTTATTTTATTCGAGTTCCGTCTCATACTTTTATATTGACAAACCTTAAAATTTAAAAGGTAAACAAAGTTATAATTTTTACATAGACTAAATTGTTGACTTACATTTTGTCTATCCTAAATATTATTGGATTGAATAATTTCATATTTGTTTGGAACTAATTTTTCTTGATTTCCATGTAAATTATGACTTTTAAGGTAGATTTTATTACATATTTCTTTACCATAATTGCTGGAAACTAATTTTTTTCTTTATATCATGATGATTATGACTACTTATGAAGTGTTTGTTAAAAAAAAATTCTATACTTGAATTTCTCTTAATCTTAATATTACTTTTATAATCTTAAATCTTTAAAAAATGTCGAATCCTTTTTTAAATTTGCATTCGTTAATGAGTCTTTAAAATCCTTCATCCTAACCACAATACACTTCTCTAAACTGTGAGCCATAATAATCCGAATAGAAAACAGAAATTCTATACCAAAATCAGCATATAGATAATGCCATGAGCAAACTGTAACAAGTTAGTTTTTTAAAAAAAATAAACTTGATACTAAAATCTCAAAAACAAGATAGCTATATTAATACATAAACAAAACTAAGTAGAAAAAGGCTCAAATAAGCACACCAACTACCGTACATATTACTATTGATGCGACGCTAATGATGGCTTGTAACCAAAAATTCTAATTTCTTAAAAACCCAGTTTCTTAATTTAACATCGCATCATGACTTAAGTTAAAAATAGTTAAGTTTTATTGACAAATTAACATTACACTAAATTAACAGTCCGATCGTATAGTGGTAACAATTATATTTATTGATTAACATATTGGTAAAAGAAACGTTAAATATTACAAGGGTGGTACTTATCTGTTGAGAATAGGAGTGATGGAAGGGGTGTCCCCGGGTAGCGAGTTCGCTTCCCGACTGGAGGTTTTTTCTGGCAGACGTAAGAGGGAGGAAAAGCCCCGAGAAATCTTCCGGACCAGCTTTTAAAGCCGACCAGATCACTTCGAAAAGAATCCGCTACGGATTCATTACCGTCCAATCTATCACCCTGATTGGAACGCAAGAACATAACCTTGCCGGCCATAAGGTCCGTTGAACCTAGACGCACCCACATTCCTGTGTAATCCCTATTTCCTGTAAACAGGGCAAATGCAAAAATTAAAACTGTATCTCAGGGGCCGGCGGCCTCCCATCACTATAAATAAAACAAGCGAATACGTAATTTTATAATAATACTGTAGCTACGTAATCTGCACACCATGGAGCAAAGATTAGCTTTTAGCTAACCTAATTTCCAAATGATAATACAAAGTAATACCAAACTATTAATAGAGATATATATGTATAAGAATATTAATTATAAATGCAAATATTTACAAACATAACCCTAAGCACCTCAAAATAACACTTAATAAGAGCATTACTATCAAAATTGTATCAACTAGTTTTTATAAACATGGGCCGTGGGAAGCCTAGTGGTTAGAGCATCGGACTCCAGACCGGAATGCCTGGATTCAAAGCCCGGTGCCACCAAATACTCTCCGAGTACACACGGAGTACGTACTCGTTAAATCTGTGGGTCCGAAAGTCTTTTGGGCTGAATCACGAATGCAGGAGACTGGAGAATATATATTTCCATCCCCTTCAGTTCCATGCCTAAATTGGGAACATTGAGATGGGTGGTGTCGCCATCTATCGTCCCTTCGGGGAATTTCACAGAGCTAAATCGTAGTTTCACCTATATGGTACTCAAGGCGAAAGACAGCCCTTGTCACGATGGATTTCATGCTTCTCGATCTGACTACGTCAGACAGGTTGCATTAGAAACAGCGACAACAACAGAACAAATCATACATATAAAAATATTACAATAATTGTACATAACTAGGTAATATATAATAATATTATAAAAAATATAATATACCAATGCTAAAAATAAACTTCATTATACTAAAATAATTACAAAAATAAATAATACTCATGTCTTGAATGGAAAAAAAAGCAAAGTATTAATTTTAAACTTATGATAGATTACAATAATATACTAAAAAAAGGGAGATTATTTTCAATAGTCATAATTAGAATCTATTAAGAATTCATTATTATGCTATAAGCTAAATTCTTATTATAATGAAAAAAAACAAAAATAATTGACAAATTCCTCTACATTTAGGCAAAATGCTGCCAGAATTATACATGTATATAAAATCCATAATAATGTATATAAATAGTTATAAACCTTAGTATATATATATATATATATATATATATATATGTATGTATATATATGTATATATATATGTATGCATATATATGTATATATATATAAATATATATATATGGATTTATGCAAAAAAGGGAATAAATAAACTTTTAATTCTATTTTAATAACATAAATCAAAACTAAATGACGCCTTTGAATAAGATAGTCAAAAAAGATTTGCACACGGTTATTTTTGTCTCAGAAAAATTAAATATATCTCACTGGTACACTTAGTTATAAAATAAATAAATCGGTTTTAAATATTGTAAATTGCTGATACCTTTGTTCATGCATTTTATATAGTGTGACATTAATTTAGCAATATGCCGAATCGAATAAGACTGCTATTTTTGCTAAACTAGGTCCTAAATGTTCTATGAAAATTTTAAGAATCCACAAACATAAACTCTTTTCCCACCAGGAATATTTTAAGCAACTTTTATATCAAATGTTTTTCGCTTGACTCACCCGAGCAAGTTTACTACATATTTTACGATACTAAAGCGAATAACAATCGAATCAGCGAAGTACACTCCACAAGTAAAGATTTAGTTTAACTACTTCTGCATTTTCACCTCCCCCAATCCTCCTTTATAAAAGTAAACAAAAAATAGTTACACCTTGGAATCAAGGCAAATGGCGAAACTAATTAATTTTTCAACAAAGCTACAACTGAACAAAGCAGAGAGTTGTAACGCCTTTCAGTCTTCCTTTCAAGTTTGACATTTATCTGAAAGTAGCAGTCATCACAATTCAATGCCAACTTCTGTCTTTCTGTTTTGGGCTGTCTCCGGCAGCATAGGAAGCAATATCTCTCACTCGAATCTGTGGCAAAATAATTAGAAATAGGTGTCATCTGCAGAAGGAATCGAGAGGTTTCGTCCTTATACAGTTAACTCGGGATAGTTGGAAATCATTGGAAGATGTTTTTGAATGTATTTTTTTCTCGGTGTTTTCAGAAACTCTATCATGTATGTAACATTCTGAGACAAACATAAGGTATACAGACTTCAGATAGTGATTGCAATTACGTTTTTTTTTTAGATTAGAGCAAGGCTTCTCAAACTTTTAATATTTGTGACCCAGTCTTCAGTCATATTTTTCATGCACCCTCCTCCATGCTTTAACAATTTGTTGAATTCAATAATAATATACTTTAACGTTAAGCTACAATACGATTTTAACTATAAACCGTATCAAATATCAAGGTAAGTATTAAATTGTGTATATAACATTACATATGAAAAGCGCATGGAGTCGCTGGAAATTATTAAACTTGTTCTTAAACCAACGTTTCTCAAACTGTAAGGCGCCCCTCCCTAAGGGGACAGGGTAAGTGTACGATAGGGGGGACAGCATATTAAAAAACCAAAAACAGTAGATTATTTTTTAAAAAAATTATAATTTACCGAAAGTAAACAGACGAAATATATTATGACGTAAAACAAATAAAATACATATTTATATTGATTTAATACATTTATAAATGCATTAGAAGTGCACAATTTATTGCATAATTAATTTAGAAATACTAAGTTAAGAACAAGTTTAATAAATACTAAAGAACCCAGGGGATTGTCTCTCTCATTTATAAAATTATATACAAAAATTAACATTTATTTTCATAATTTGTGCGGTTTTTAAATAATCCCTTTAATGTCAATTAAAAGTTACACAATTCGCTCCCCAGTACCACCATTTTTCACATAGGTGAGCGTATGTGATGAATTGGAGGGGGAGACAGAGAATATATATATATATATATAGTATAATGAAAAAAGTGAAGGAGTTCTAGAACCTACAATGCTAAAGAAGGAAGAAATTGGAGTTCCCAGGACACACACACAACAAATGCATATACAAAAAGTTTTGGTACTAAACTGGGGACATATTATGATTTCTGAAGCTTTCCCTGAATTAGGCCAGCGATTTAGCATTAACAATGCGTTATGGATCCAATCTTCCCCGTACAGCAGAAATTTTCGACATAATAGGAAAAATAGATCCATGTTGAAAATTAAGCCTATTTCTAACACGTGGATGATAAACCGGAAATATTGTAAAATGAAATTAAGAAAAGAGAACAATAATGAATCTCTTAAGGAGAGGAATCATAAAACATGTTTTTCTCTAAAAAATTAGGATAAAAACTTACATGAAAAATAAAAACTTTGGAAACCAAAAAAGCAACCTTCTACGTTAAAATCCCATGCGAAAAGACGTAAAGGATTGGAGCATCAATACACGAAGGAAAAAACCATGATGCCACCTGGATAGCTATTTGCAATTAAACTAATCACTATATTTTTTTTTTAAATAAAGATAATAAATTTTAAATGAAATAATGAACAAAGTTAAGAATAGATAATATCAAATAGAATTATATTAAAGGTAAATTTACTTGGAAAATTATATACTAGATAGTTATATTGATTTTAAAATAAGCGCTTAAAATGTTTTAATTTTTTAAATAAACTAAATAGAAGAAACTTTAAATAAAATTTTGAACTAAGATAAAAATAGATTTAATTCGAAATAGAAATATATTTAAGAATAAATTTACTTGGATAATTGTATTCTAAACAATTATTACAAAATTTCTCAAAATTATTATGTTTTAAAATATTATTAGTAGCTAAATCATTGTTTCTTTTTATAATATTTAAGATAATATTTCTCAATATTGATAGGTATAAGTTACTACCCTAGAAAAACATTTTATAATGTTAAAATCAAATGAGTCTCTTTTATCGAAAATATTACTTAATAATAGCAAATTATTCTTAACGTTTTATTGAAGGTTCAAAAAGTTAGATGAATCATTATTATAATTAGTTTTTACTAATTTTAAATAGTGGGGATATTAATTAAAGCTAGTAACAAAGAGTCTACTATATTACCAAATATAATTAATTCATCTATGTATCTAAAAAATAGTAACAAATTCATAACTAATACTTTAATTTTCATAAAAAAAATGTAATTAAATATTTGCTAAGCAGTTGCTAGCTAACCACATTTTGCTAAACCTTTAATTTACTGATAATGAGGGTTATTATGGAAAATATAACTTTCTTTTAATACTAATTCAATAATAGAAATATATTCATCATATTGCATTATCTTTTTCAAAAAAAATATTTGATATATGCTATTTTAAGGATCTTAAACATGTCTTCCATATCTATGGAGATAAATAAATCTTCAAAATCAAACGTATAAATAGAAATATGTTTTTTAACTTGCATATACTTATTAATGTCCGTACTATTCTTAACTATAATAGAATTATCAATTTTGTCTAATGTAAGATTGAATAATATTTTGTAGCTTCTTGCCCGGATATGTAACATAAGTTTTAACACCATTCGTAATAGCTCTAAATTTAACAGAATTTTTATAAAATTTAGGAGTTAGGAAAATATGAAGGAATTTAATATCCAAAATACGTAAATCTATTTTTTTTTATAAAAAGCAGAGGTTTTATTAAAAATTTCTCTTTTGATTGAATTAGGTTTTTTTAAAAGCAGAATTATTATGAAAATGTTTGTTTAGCAATTTAGTATAAAGCCACGTGCAAATAATTGCATAATTACCCGGTACTTTATCAACATAAATGATAATAAAATTCTTTTGTAGGAATGCAGTTTGGTTCTTAATATTTTTGTAAATTATATCTTTATAAGTTTTATAGTTAATGTTCAATATTTCATTTAACACTTTGCATTTAAATTCATTAAAAGCTACAATAGGAAGACTATATGAAATAGCTAATTTTGTAATGAAGTTACTAATATCTTTAGAAATTTTTGATTTTTGATTGCATTGTTAGTATTAGAGATCATTAATCTAAAACTCGTACTTTTGGACATTATTTCTCTAAGAGTATTAGCTTTAACAATATTTAAATTACCAGTTACCACATACTTGTGATGATCATTTATAAAATCAGAATAATATTTACAATTACAAACAGTAGTATTATTATTTTACAAATCAATAATATTATTGTAATTAAAAATTGAGATACCTATTTTTAAATATATTTAAAACGTTATTTATATAGGCAGGCAATGAACATACTTATTAAGTATTTTTGAGAAATTGATGTTATTATAAGATTTATTCATGAATATTATGGTACAATACTCATTGAATGGATGAATGGAGAAGGGAAAGAAGGGGGGGGTCAAATATTGAAAGGTTGGGAAGCATTGTCTTCATCCGTTCAGGACCGTGTATACGTTTATGTGATCATTTCAGGAAATACGGTATCACATGTGAGATTGCATTTTGTCCGTTTGGATGCCCGTGAACACATTGGCATTTGATCTTAATTTGGAATGATTATAAACTATAAATGTGTCGGCACACTTTACTACAACAATGCCTTTTTATGAATTTTTAGGCAACTGGTCCTGAATCGGTTAAATTAGTATAGTTGAATTTATTATGAAATACATTGTGCGATGCTGGTACATTTATATGTGTTTTCCATTAGTGAAAATGTGTATTTTTTTATTATGCCGGAATGTGTTTTGTGTTTTCTTTCCTTTCAGTAAAATAATAATCATTTTTAAATAATATTTTGTTTTTAACTGATCGATATACTGGCGCGCCCCACAGATTGAGAAACGCTGGGTTAGAAGATAATATTACTTTCCATCACTATAGTTTAAAAAAAACTTTTTTATTATAATTACTGTAATTGCTTCAGGATCACATTTTCTACTAACATAAAGAAATTCTTATTCATGGGAAAAAATAACAGTTTCTTTATTTCTTTTACTTTATTATATATTGCTACACTGATTTATCCTATTAAAGGTATTATATGAATTAATTTGTTGAAGTAATACAGCAAAATATTTTATTTTTATGTTCGGAATTTTTAGAGGCTTTTCGAAAAAAAAAGTATTGTTTTTCCCTTTGAAGGTAATGGTAAACAGCAATAAAACTGCAAAACACAATGACTATTTTAAAATAAACTCTCCAGAAAAAAGAAAGAAAAAATTAGAATACACTGGCCTCCAAACGTTAAAGGAGAACCGGGTTTTTTGCGCCTTATTTGCAATTGAATTAATGTAGAAACACCAAATTTGGATGACATATGCACAAACCCGTTATGTATTGACTGCAAGATAAAAGTTCACATAACACAAATTCAAAAATGATTTACAACATAAAAAGTCAATCTCACTGGAAAAATCCATTCTTGGAAAAAATAATAATTACATTTTTATATGAAAATATTCATAGAAAAACACAAATGGGTTTTAATAAGGGATATGCCCCCTCCTAGCTCTTGATTGTATTGGCGGCATCGAATTTCCATGATGCCAATAAAGTTTTCGATTACCTAAATGAGAAGCGAAGACCACATAAGAAGTAAGCTTTGTTCCAGCTTTTTTAAATACCTTGGAAGATGACTTAAAGCAGCAACTTGTCTACCAAGATAGTCCTAAGGATGCTCTATCGGATTTAAGTCTGGAGATCGAACTGACCATTCCATTCGCTCCAAGCCAAGACCCTCAAAATATTTCTTAACAATTACAGCTCGTGAGGTCATGCATTATCATCCAACAGAATAAAGTAATTGGCGATTGCACCGGCATACAGTGGACATATGGATCTATGATCTCATCCTGATATTTCAAACCAGTCATCTTTCCTCCCTGGAACACATGCAGGTCAGTGTGAGCACCGAATGAGATCCCTGCCCAAATCATTATTCCACCATTTCAATAACTGTGTCTTTCAACAGTGTTGGATTGATGATATATGATGCTTCGTTCCCTCCAGATAAGCATACGTCCTGAATCAATCTCCTGTGTGACTCTGGAGTCGTCTGTAAAGAGTACAGAAACCCGGTCCGGGAAACGTGTTCTCTTGAGCAATATAATCGGGCTATTCTCTGTCCTCTGCTGTGGGGTACACACACAACTTGTCGCCTTGCATAGCGCAGGAATTGTTAAAACGCCTTAGCACCGTAATAGTGAATGTTGTTCTCTCTGCTGCTGCAGAGTGGTCTGTAACAAGTTGCTGTGCAGAAATCCTTCCTCTGGCCGAAAGAGCATTAAAATGGTCTCCTGTAGGTGATGTAACTCGTGGCCAGCCTGGAGCATGTCTTCTGGACACAGATGATTCTGTTTGATATTGATTCCAGAGACGGTGGAACA
Organism: Trichonephila clavipes; assembly: GCA_019973935.1. NCBI lineage: Eukaryota > Metazoa > Arthropoda > Arachnida > Araneae > Nephilidae > Trichonephila > Trichonephila clavipes. The sequence goes on along the minus strand of BMAU01000357.1, from coordinate 257,556 downwards.
CACTACCAGACACATTAAGATGCCTAGCAGCATCAGCCTATGACAACCTTATTTCCATCCATCCAACCGCCCTCCCCTCTAACGAATCGGAAGGGCTTCTACAAGACTTTGCAAGACTCCATTGCTTATTGTCAACAAATATGATAACAAAAGTTGTAAATCATCAACATTTCCAAGGTAATTACGAATATCTGATATATGCATATTATTCTCTCATATATATGTATATATATATATATATATATATATATATATATATATATATATATATATATATATATATATATATATATACCAGCCGTTACCCACCCGCTTCACTAGGCATTTCACGATGTTGTATATATGTATACTGTTTACATATAAATTAATTATTGATATCTAGCATTCAGAATTCAATTGTACTGAAAAATATATTTATAGCTGTTACACTCTCACCCCATGATATAAAACGAACTTAAATTATAATATCTAATTTCTATTTATATCTAAAATAGATATAGAAAGATTTTTTCGCTCACTTAACCTAATAATCAAGTGGATTTCCACCAAAGCAACATTCAGTGGATCTCTACTCCATAAAATAAACATGCGTGCTAAATTTCAAGTCTAAATCTAACAGAGAAAAAACGGAATTTTTATCATCAATACCACGTTGACAGCATTCTTAGCGTATTTCAATTCAACAAAAGAAGCATGCAAAAAATTGTATTATTATAGTCTTAGCAGTTCAAAAACGGGAATTTTGTCTATCAATACGCCCCAATAACTTTCCCCGCTTCCCTGTGGAGCTGATTTCCGTAAAATCCATTCTTAGTGGAACTCTATTCAACTATAAAGAAAAGTGCTCAACAAATTTCAAGTAAATGAATTAAATTCAAAAACAGGAATTTTTCTATAACACGCCTTAATCCCTCGCAACCCCTCTCTTTGGGGGTCCGTTTTCGCGAAAATCTTTGTAAAAGGAACTTTATTCCATGAACGGAATATACCTTCTAATTTTCAAGCAGGTGGTTCTATTAGTTCAAAAGCCGAAGTATTTTTCTATTACGCCCCTTAATCCCCGCAGTGACCCTTGGGGATCAATTTTCCCCAAAAATGTTTTGTAGCGGATCTCTACACCATAAAAGGAATGCGCTTACCACATTTTAAGACTGTACGTCTAATAGTTTGAAAATGGAAATATAAATACCTATAATGCCCCTTAAGCCCACGCAACGCCACTTAGGAAACGATTTTCACAAAACCCATCTTATAGCGGATCTCTACTTAATGAATGGAATCAGCTTACTAAATTACGATATTTTCCGTCTAATAGTTTAAAAAGGAGTTCATTGCCTATAACGCCCCTTAATTTTCCGCTACGCCACTTGGGGTCGATTTTAACAAAACCCATTTTGCAGCAAATCTGTTCTCTATGAAAGGAATCCGCTTACCAAATTTCAAGACTGAAGGTCTAATAGTTTAAAAATTGAAATAATTATGTATAACGCCCCTTAAGCCCCCGGAATGCCACTTACGAAACGATTTCCACAAAACCAAACTTTTAGCGGATCTCTACTCAATGAATGGAATCAGCTCACTAAATTTCGAGATTTTACGTCTAATAGCTTAAAAAAGCAGTTAATTGCCTGTAACGCCACTTAATTCTCTACAATGCCACTTGGAAGTCGATTTTGACAAAACCCATTTTGTAGGGGATCTGTACTCTACGAAAGGAATCCGCTTACCAAATTTTTCAAGACTGTACATCTAATAGTTTAAAAATGGAAATAATTATGTTTAGCGCCCCTTAAGCCCTCGCAACGCCACTTAGGAAACGATTTTCACAAAACCCATTTTATAGAGGATCTCTACTTAGTGAATGGAATCTGCTTACTCAATTTCAAGAGTTTACGTCTAATAGTTTAAAAAAGGTGTTAATTGCCTATAACGCCCCTTAATTTTCCGCAACGCCACTTGGGGTCGATTTTAACAAAACCCATTTTGCAGCAAATCTGTTCTCTATGAAAGGAATCCGCTTACCAAATTTCAAGACTGAAGGTCTAATAGTTTAAAAATTGAAATAATTATGTATAACGCCCCTTAAGCCCCCGTAATGCCACTTAGGAAACGATTTCCACAAAACCAAACTTTTAGCGGATCTCTACTCAATGAATGGAATCAGCTCACTAAATTTCGAGATTTTACGTCTAATAGCTTAAAAAAGCAGTTAATTGCCTGTAACGCCACTTAATTCTCTACAATGCCACTTGGAAGTCGATTTTGACAAAACCCATTTTGTAGGGGATCTGTACTCTACGAAAGGAATCCGCTTACCAAATTTTTCAAGACTGTACATCTAATAGTTTAAAAATGGAAATAATTATGTCTAGCGCCCCTTAAGCCCCCGCAACGCCACTTAGGAAACGATTTTCACAAAACCCATTTTATAGAGGATCTCTACTTAGTGAATGGAATCTGCTTACTCAATTTCAAGAGTTTACGTCTAATAGTTTAAAAAAGGTGTTAATTGCCTATAACGCCCCTTAATTTTCCGCAACGCCACTTGGGGTCGATTTTAACAAAACCCATTTTGCAGCAAATCTGTTCTCTATGAAAGGAATCCGCTTACCAAATTTCAAGACTGAAGGTCTAATAGTTTAAAAATTGAAATAATTATGTATAACGCCCCTTAAGCCTCCGTAATGCCACTTAGGAAACGATTTCCACAAAACCAAACTTTTAGCGGATCTCTACTCAATGAATGGAATCAGCTCACTAAATTTCGAGATTTTACGTCTAATAGCTTAAAAAAGCAGTTAATTGCCTTTAACGCCACTTAATTCTCTACAACGCCACTTGGAAGTCGATTTTCCCAAAACCCATTCTTTAGGGGATCTGTACTTTATGAAAGGAATCCGCTTACCAATTTTTTTTTTCAAGACTTTACATCTAATAGTTTAGTAATGGAAATAATTATCTATAACATCCCTTAACCCTCCGTAACGCCCTTTGGGGTTCGAACTTTTCAAAATCCGTTCTTAGCTGACGTCTACTTCATGAAGGGAACATACCTACCAAATTTCAAGTCTGTAGGTTTAATAGTTCCGGAGATATCATGATTAGTCAGTGAGTGAGTCGCTTTTCTCCTTTATATATATATATATATATATAATACATATATATATATAATACATATATATATAATACATATATATATATAATACATATATATATATAATACATATTTCTTTTATATATATATATGGGTGGGTGTGTGTTCTTTTCTATTAAAATTGGTAGCTATGGTTTTTGCATAAATTTATATAAAGTTCGTTTTTATCATTTATATAAACCATACATTTTATTGTTGCTGTCATTGTTTTAACATTGAGTTTCGAAAAACATATTGTTCCTTAACTTTTAGATGCCAGTTTATCATACCTTTCTGCAAAAGTGTACAAAAATCATTATGTTTAACTAATTCTTGCTATTAAAGCTTTGTCCGCTTTGAAATTTAGAGATGGTATCTGTAAAAGCTTTTCAAGATTTTTTTTATTTATTTCTATTTCGCTACGTTTTTCCGGACTGGATATTCCAATTGCTCAGTAGCTTTTAGTTCTAGTTGTGATAGATCAAAATTACGTCCTGAAAAAATGCACGATTTGTTGTTTTATCACCCTTAGTTTAAGAAATGAAATCCCCAAAAGTATGTGATTTTCCGATAAAAAAACTCGAAATTCGAATTATGCATGTAATACTTTCCCAATTCATAAAAATTATCCCATGGTAGTTTTCTCCATTTTGTAAAACATTACTATTTGTATTCTTACTGAAAAATATAATATTTACTTAGATATTACAGATTTTAAAAAGAAATGTGTTTTTCGTCAAATAATCTTGTTTTTATGATTAATTTATGCAGTTCTTTACTTACATTTTTTCCTTGAAACTTGTTTTGTTTGCTACTGATGTCTGAAATTTGGAGCCTTTATCTTACAAACTGCAGGGTGATGCATAGGAACTTAACTTTTTGAAAATGCAATGTTACACATTATATGTTTTGTTTGATCTAATTGTTATTTTCCACTATCTTCACAACATTAGAAATTTGAATTTACAACGTTTTAAACCCTATGTCTGCTAAATGTCGCCATCCATTATCAATATACTGATGCAGTAGATTTCAAAACCTTTGAATCACCTTTTCAAGCATATCCACCGGGAATATTGTCAATTTTGGCTCGGATGTGGCTTCTTAGGTCTTGTAGGGGGACTTGGAGACTCTAAAACCTTCACAGGAAGTAATCAGGAGGATGTAAATCAGGTGAGTACTCAGGTCAGCTTATGTCCCCTCACAGGAAAATCAGTCTTTCGGGAAAGGCTGCTTTTAAAATACTTATGAAAACCCTGAAGGTGTGGGTTGTGGGCCCATCTTATTGCAACCATACGCTGTGAAGATCCCTTTCTTAACGTGTGGGTAAATAAAATAGTTGGATTATTGTCACATACAGGTCTGCATTGACACACAAACTCCTTTCCAATTTTCAAGTATTCTAAAGGTTTTCGAAGGCTTTCTTTGGAGTCATTCCACGTTGCTCGTAAGGCATCCACCCACATTAAAGCACATTTTCGATCAGGAACACGACCTTATAGAGGAATGTTGAAGGGACGAAGAAAAAAAACATTGCACAATAATCATCAACCGACAGTTAGAGGAATATGCCTCCACGACAAAAGCGCGCCGTTGCCTCGACCACAGCAAGTTTGAGACTTAGACGGGGTTCAACACAAATATCCTCATCCACTCCTGCCACCGAAACCTCAACCACACTCTTCACCTCCTTACTAACATCACTACTGGGACTTGTTAAAAAAAGTTTCCTAGCCCCAACCTTTATAATTCCTCAAGGAATTTAAAATTTCGAAACTTTTCTGCAAATTCCGTATTTACTTTCGTTTAATGTGCCAGCAAATGATTGCATGCTTGGGTTCTTAAAGCTATACATTTCAAATTATGTTATTGAAATAATAAGCTAAATATGTCACGTAAAACAACACACTGGACATAATTCTGATAAATTTTTTTGAGAACTTTTGGAGTCCACAAAAGACTTTTCAGAAAAGAAATAGTTTTTTTTCTCTTGAGAAAGGAATTTTATAACCAATATAAATAATTATATCCTTTTTTTGAAAGAAATGTTCCAGAAAAAAATATCATTGCACAGTGAAGAATAAAAAGAAATTTCTAATATGTTTAAATTAATTCCCGATATTAAGACTTTCTTCACTTTCAGGTTTAGAAATAGTTAAGATCTGAGGAAGAATTTCGAGTACACCCTCACCCCCTGTTCCAACAGTTCTCAGAGAGAGCAATTATATTTTCTAACAAGAACATTCCATTTTAGCGCAGATTAATTTATCATGGTTGCCAAGGGATTCAAGCAGAGAGAGAGTTCAATAGATACATTCCATTACCAACATCTTATTCTACTTAGTTTCACGGAGATAAAGTTTTAAAACAATTTTCACTCTATTTAAAGGATATGTTATTTTAGTTTTTTTTTTATTACTATATGAAACACAATAAATGGTGTATGAAACCTGTTTAATTAGTATCAGTATTTATAAAAAAGCTGCTTTGCTGATGATTTGAAGCTAACTTCTCCGTCTTATAAGTAGTTTAAAGTAGGCTTGAAATTATGTTAGGTAAAAGATCTTATGTTTGTTTAAGTAAAGATATATATATATATATATATATATATATATATATATATATATATATATATATATATATATATTGATTAGGCAGTTATATTCTGTAATAATTAATTAATTAAACATTTAACCAAAATTAATAAACATTTGAAACAACAGCGTCATTTTTATCGTTCAACTCATTTAATATTCTTTCGCACGCAAAACAAATCGTATCACTAAACCTCGCTAAATTTTATTCGTATGGAAAATAATAGTCATTTCAGTACGTATTCATAAACCGAAATAATCCAATTTAGACTAAGTTCGTGTTCGGTAAGTGTTAAGTGTTGGTATTCAAATTTTTGACGACTCCATTTGATTAGTTTCGATAATAAGAAATTGTAGTGAATAGATAGTAATATTTGAATAGTTTTGATTATGGAATGCATTATTGAAAAACTAGAAAGTCAACGGGTCTTAGAGCTAAAAACTAGGTATCATCTGAATAAATGTGACCTCAGTTTTAATCGTTAGAAAAATAACCTCTACACATTGCGTTCCCATTTAACCCTCCTTCGGGTGCAGCTGGCTTGAGAGGCCAGCAAAACAGTTTTTTAAATGCCCCTTTTACAACGAGTGCCTCAGCTTGATGCCCTTCTCAATACTTTCCTGACTCTTGGTGATGGGTAGCATGCCCCAGTCGATTCTTCCTTCAACCGTTACGCTATTTGCCCACACCCCTACTGGCTAAGTGCACCCGATTGCGTCATTTTTTCGAAGATATAATTTTGTAAAGATATTTTTTTAAGGCAATCATTTAATTTGCCCAAAACAAATTTGTTCTGTGATATATTACAAATGCATTTCTTGAGATGTAAGTGCTATTTATTGTCCTGGCCTCTCAGGTCGACTGCGCCTGATTACGTTATATCGACAATTAATTCTCGTTTCTTGTCCTTAGTTCCAAATTTCCTGTTGAAATCGCTAAAAATGTTTGATCTATCCAACAGATTGTTCTTTTTCAACAATTATTACACTTTGATTTCTTACGCACCAAAGAATTCGAAAAACGTGACTCTCGTTTCTCCACTCCGTGAAACTCATGCCATTGATCAATCTATTGGAGAACCAATGGAACTAGAAGTAATTGCATTTTACGATAGCACTAAAACTGGAATTGCCATAGCTGATCAAATGTATGCATTCAATGTGAGCTGAAACATAAGCGTATAAGACGCTGACCGATTGCCTTTTATGTTTGTTTTATACCTTTCTGACCATCACAGGTATAAATTCCCAAATGATTTCGATTGAAAAAAAAGACAGGAATCACTAAAAACAAAAATCTTCCTTAAAACCTTGTCTTATTAACTTGTAATTGAAAAACTAATACGGTGAAGTCAGAATACAAGTGGAATGCCGGTTGAGCTGCAATTCTGTTCTTCGAACGGAATTGCAGCTGATTTCCTCCCTTCTCCCAACGGTCGAAAATGTGGGATGTGCATGGCTGAATCAGGATTTAGGAGGACAACAAATTACGAATGTATTTGTTTTTAAAAATTCAATACATAATTTGTTTGTAAAAATAACTGGATATCAACTGCATATTAACTAAAGTACAGAGGTTTTTCAAAAGTCTTCTATGCCCACAGCTTCAAATAGCTGAGGAAACTTAAAACTTCCAACTCCCTTAGTCTCCAATCCATTAGGAAGTCTTAGTCCATTTTGGAAGTGCATTCTTACTTTAAATTGTGTCCCTCTCCTCTCGAAAATGTAGAATAAAATTACCTGTGTACATCTGAATTGAATACAACCCACCTTTTTCGTAAATTTATTTGCTAATCTTTCAAGTGTCCCCAACACATATGTTCCACTTATATCTTCTCCACTGAGTATACGGTTGCTCGAAAGCTAGCGAAATTCTATGGAATGAATGATTTCAAAAGATAAATACATAATCTATGTACAATCGAATTTCTTCGGGTGGAAAATGATTAGTATTTTAGGAAGAATATTTCTAATGATTTAAGAAATGTAGGGGCGCATTATTCCCCTAAATATATGGTACATATAGAAGGTTACTTATATTTTTAATAACATATGCCTTGTTTTAATTTTTGTTCTGTGACTATCTTGGAAGAAGTTTACCGTTTAAAATTAAAAGTGTACATTATCGTTGCGTCCATATCAGATTCAGGTGCTTACAATTTTGTAATTAGCACCCTCTAGAAAAAAAAAAGAAATGTTGTTGTCAATGCCACCTGATTGGCAGTGCCAAATAAATAAACTCCATCTTGGCAAATGTCTACAATATTATTCCTGTCGTTAGACGTAGCTTTGAGCGCTTTTGCAGGCAACTGTACGATTTGGTATGGTTACACCCGAATTTTTTGAGGCAGAGCACCATGGGAGGGGTCAAGGGCCTCCCACCACTGTTCCCATTCCCCCAACCAAACAAAAGGAATACCGGCTTAACGAATATTTAGTGGGCCTCCGTGCCACACTGGCCCTAAACATTTATAAACAAGCATGTCTTCCAGAGGATTCCAACTCAGACCCTAAGGCATAGCAGTGAGTGTCACTAAACCGTAAAAATGTGAGGTAATGATCTTTCTGTTTTCAACGTCAAAGTAATTTGTCAAGATTTGGGGGAAATAAATTTGAGTAATGGCAAATGATATTTTTGTAAGAATGCAGAAACAATTAATTGGGGAAAAATTGATGGCGTGGTAAATTTAATTTTCATGTAAAAATAGTCCTACTTGTGTAAATCATGATAAAGATTTTACGAAAAATATTCAGTGGTATATATATATATGGACTCCACCATCGTCAGTGTTCTCAGAGAAATTGTGCTTTCAATCTATTTAACAGCTGTTTTGGGCTAATTTAACAATCTCAATTAGTAACACTAAATATTTGTAACAGCATATGTATAACCACCAAATTATCTCAGAAATACTTATTTCTGAATTAAAAAAAATAATTCTAATATGCAAATATTTGAAGAGGGATTTACATCCTAAGAAAGTGTTCTAATTAGTAAGACTGAAAATAACACAAATTTTTGTCATAACAGCTTTCGTAAATTTGCTGAAAACACTCTAGACTCTATAACTCAACAACTAAAAATCAAATCAGGTAAACATAGCTCTATCCTTTTTTTAACGCCAATGGACTCGATTCATCTTATGTCATAATAACATGATAGGACCCTAAGCAAAAAGCCAAGTGTTTCATTCGTGTTTGATTCGACTGAGTAATTTAGCAGCATTTTCGGATTTGTATTTACCATCATACAAAATGAAATAAAGAAGCGTATTAAATTGCCATAATGACTGTAGGATAAAAAGTTTTTTTTCAGTTTTCACTGAAAAATCCCTATTTATTTAAAAAATGGATACAAAACTTAGGTAGAACTTTCAAACCAACTAACTATCCATCAGTATGATCCATTTATTTTTAAGAAGCATGCTTTATGTATCAGCCTTTCACCAACAGAAGGACATTTTTTTTTTTTTTTTTTTTAAACCTAATTCAATTCCTACAAAAATATGTTTTTCCTTGCCACAATCTACTCAAAGAATTTTGCAAAGAAGGAATGAATATTCAGTGTCAAAAAATTTAAAGATATTTCAAAAGACATTTCGACTAAAATTTGAGTACTTTTTATTTATTTTGACGCTTACGTATTAACGCAACAATTGCAAACGTTCAAGCTAACTCTCCAGTTGGCGACTCCGATTTCCCCCGTGTCATATGATATGAACTGAATTGGCAATCATGTACTTCGTTTCATATAACGTCGGCGAGAGGTTGCGATAATACAAAAAAGTACTATTATTTCACTTTCAATATATTTTTTTGTTCTTTTTATCAAATACACCAGCGATATTTCTGTTTTAAAAACAGTCTTGAACATTTTCTGAGTATTTTAAATTCAATGAGTTTTTTAATTTTCCAGACATAAAGAAATACATAAATAAAGTGTAATAGGATTAGCTGTTATTGTGTGTTTACTTGATAATTCCGTTATAATCGGTAAAGATCGCAGCACCCTCTGGAGATGAATCAACCCTATTCCCCGTGAACGTTTCTGCAGAGTATAGGAAACATTAATATAGCTTGCTTTTACCCGTTTGGCTCTTGTTCTCTTTTTCAAGAAATGTCTAATTCATGAAGTAACGCCTGCTGTTGGAAGCTCTTGCGATTCAATAGGATCTCCTCCTCTCTATCCTTTCTTATCTCTATTGATTTTGTGTATCACATGTTACGGTGAAAGAAACATGGAGCTGATCAAGAAGATATTGCTGTATACATTAACACATTTAAAGTGGAGATGAATGACTTCAACTTTCCTGAAACATTAGGTAAGGGAGTTTAAATCAGATGTCTCTCAATACGGGGTATGTCTGTTTAAAATATTGAACTAAAGAATAATGGGGGGAGTAGTTAGTAATAAACAAGAGAAACTAATTAAGTTAAATGACGAGCTTCAGAGAGTTCAAAAAGATTTTAATTTTAATATTACAAATCCTTTTGGGATTTATATGAAACTTCTCTTCAATTAGTTATAAAATCAATAATTCTGTTGAGAAAAAAGTCATAATTATTGATTAAAATTTAAATGGAAGTTAAATATTAATGTGAAATTAATATTTCTTTTTTTCATTTCTAATGGGCTGCCGATTCGATTTTTCCCATTTCAGACCTAGTACATTCTCCGAAAGCTTGTATCTCGTTTTAGTGCGGTGCTATATAAAGCAGATATGCAAAACTAATATAATTCAGTGGATCAGGAAATAACTAAATAACCTTTATGTAATATCTAATTGAGATAAACTTTCTATGTTTATTTTAGCTTAGTACGCAAAAGGAAAAAAAAATATCAGGTCTTGTTATAGCACTGGTCTTTTTTAGTTCTGTGAAATTTTACCATTTTTTTTATTTGTTTGCTAAACATTAATTGAATAAAAATCAGTATCTGCAATTATTTCCCTTAACTTGAAAATAAATTGTTCTGATGCTTGAACATAATTTGATTTTAAGCAATTTGCTCAATAAAAAGTAAATAGTAATAATAATAATAATAATTGTCTCCATGTTTTAGTATCTTTTATAACCATTGGGTATTAATACGCGTAAAACTGCCCAATAGGTATTGAATATATCAATCAATTATAAAGATAGTAAATCCCTCAATTATAGCCTATTGGATGAGTGGATAGTGCCACTAGTTTCTACACCACAGGTTCGAGGTTCAAACCCCGGGCTGGGCAAGGTTGACTCAGTCTTTCATCCCTTCAATGGATCGATAAAATGAGTACCAAGCTTGCTTGGGAGCTTAACACTGGGGATTTTGCTTCAGACCGACCACCTAACCAGAACATCTGCTTCTGCCCCTCAAGGCCCAAGGTCGCGTATACTGAGTTGGGCAGCACTTGTTCCTCATTGGATGTTGCACCACTGAGATATAGGATTAATTTAAGATAAATCCCTTAATTATTTAAATTTACGATCTCAAGAAAATTGTACCAAATCTGATGTAAGTTACTTATTATTATTTGTTTCAGATAAATATTCAATTTAAATTTAACCTTGCTATTCTATTTGTATTTACTCCTCGTATGTAGCGTTCGGGTTAATAAAACTCTATTCAGAAAACTAATCTTTCTTGGAGTAAATGACACGTGTCATTTAAGAAATAGCTTAAACAATAGTAATGTAGGTTTAAAAAAGTTCAAACACAATATATGGCTTCTATAAAAATGACAAAAATTATTTGAAATTTGAAAATTACAATAATAATAATATAAAACATCTATAAAAATAACACAAAAAAATATTCGAAATTGAAACTTAACTTTATTTAAAATATAAACAGTAATATCTTACATGAGATTTCAGATGTGGACCTTACGATTGCACCTTAACATATTAGTTTAATAGTCGTTGCTTGAAAGACAGAGCTTGCACCTTTCACATTTCACACACAACGAAGTGTTCTCGGCAGATCACGATGGCACGTTTTCCTTGTTCTCTGAGTTCGTTTCACTATTTCTATTGACTCCTTATTTCTTGATAAGTGTGGTCTTGCTTCAATGTGTGGGAGAATGAGTGATTTTTCCAGTTTTTACAAAACCAGCCTTCATTTATAATTAATTTGTTTTCCTTCCATTCACTCTATATTAAAATCCATAGTACAAATGCATTGTTCATAGCATAGTGCTTCTCAAACTGTGTGTGAGCTGCGCTCTCTAGGGGGACTGAATAACTCTAGGAGGGGGTCAAGAGCATATTTGAAAGTCGAAAAAACAAAAGATTATTTTTTTAAAAAAATTATTAATTTATTGAAAGTAAACAAAATACACATCTTGCATAATTAAAATGAATAAACAACATTTGCAATGATGTAATACACTTATAAATTTATAAGTACAGCCCAATGCATTTTATAGTCAATATTTAACAATACGAAGTTAAGAATAAGCTTCATAATTATCAGTGATCCCCCACAGGCTTTTCATATATAAAATTATATGCAAAAATTAACGCTTCTCTTGATAATCTTTACGGTTTCTAATTAATCCCTTTAACTGCCGATTAAAAGTTACGCGATTCGCCACATTTTTGCACGTATATAAACGTATGTGGGGTATTGGGGGGAGGAGGAGGCAGAGAATAAATAAGAAAATCCTCTGAAATAAGTACACATATCAAGCTCATTTTAACGCATTCCAAATCATTCGGAATTATTTAAAAGATAACAGTGAACACAGAAAATAATCATGTTTCGGAAAGACGTATATATACGTCCAGGGCAATTTACACACTGACTAAGTGAGACGTACATATAAACCGGACGCACTTAATATGTTAAAGTTGTACTTCAGCTTTAGCGTTGAAGTATCGTATTATCGAATTCAATACGTTGTTATTGTATGGAGGGGGTCACGATGAAAATTGTGATTGAATATTGTGTCGCAAGTATTGTTATACATTTCTATTATGGGCCAGTGATTTGTTTTTCTTTTCTAAATGAATTAAAAACTGATCAAAAGTATCCCGAACCCTTCTAATTAAATTATAATATACGATCATTAATGGCTTTTGTCTATTCTGTTGCTAATTTCTTTGTCATGATGAAAAATATTTATATGAGTGACATTCTTGTTCTTTTGTGGGATGCAGTTTACAACTATTGTGTCTTTTGTAAAATGAAGTAATATCGTATGAACTTCTTTGTTTGGTATTTCTTCAGGAATTCCGGATTTTTTTTTCTAATGTTGAAAATTATAGTCACATGTTCTGTTTTACAAGAAACTGCCCTAATTTATAAGATAAGAAGAAATTTTCCCTTGTAATATTATGCCCCGAATACCTATAAGTAAGATCGCACACTACTCGCATTTCCTTATTTTTCTCTGTATTGAAAAATAGTTTTATAACTCTCACCTCTTGATTTAAAAAGGACAATATTTTTATATAGTAATTTCTAAAATTGAAGTAGAATTATCGGTTACACTCTTGTTGCACCTTTCCGAAGTGAATTTACGCAAAAGCCATTTTTAGTCTATCTCTACTCAATTAAATAGTTTGCCAAATTTCAAGTCTAAATCTAATAGTTAAAAAACGTAATTTTCTGTTATGAATAAGCTCCAATAACCACCTTTGAGAGTCGATTTCAGTTTGACATTTCCTTAGTGAATTCCAATTAAACAAACGAAACAAGCATACCAAGTGTCATTACTGTAGATCTAGTAGTTTGAAAACGGGATTTTTTTTCTCAATACATTGCAAAAGATCATACGAGTTAATTTCCGTAAACTCCTTTCTTAGTGTATTTTCATTCAAGAAAAGTTACAAGTATACTAAATTCCAATACGGTAACTAACAGTTCAAATACGGACTTTTTATATATATATATACGTGTCAATAACACCACATCTCCACTGCATCGGAGACAATTTGCGTAAAACTTGTTTATAGTAGATCTACATTCGACAAAAGAAACAGGCCTTCACAATTTAAAGTCTGTAGGTCTAGCAGTTCAAAAAATCACAAAATGATCTATAATACCCTTTAAATCATCGCAATGATCCATCAGGTTGATTCTCAAAGCTTGTTTTGTAGTGGATCTCTTTTTTATGAAAGGAAGTGGCCTGCCAAATTTTCAGTCTGTAAGAGTAATAGACAAAAAATAAGAGGATATATTTATCTAAAACGCCCTTTAAGCCCTCAGAACACCCTTTGGAGGTCGTCGCAAAACCCTTCTTGCAGTGGATATATACTCCGTGAAAGGGTTACCAAATTTTACTTCTGAAGGTCGAATGGTTAAAAAGCGGGAATATTTATCTCTAACGTCAATTAAGCACCCACAACGCTCCTTAGAGGACAATTTTCGCAAAAAAATATTTTGTAGCAGATCCTGCTCTATGAAAAGAACGTGCGCAACAATTTCAAGTTTGTAGGTCTAATAGTTAAAAAAAATATCTATAAAGCCCCTTAAACCCTCTCAATGCTCCTTAGGGTTAGGTTTTCGCAAATATCCGTCCTTAGAGTGTTTATACCCTATGATAGGAACGTACCTAATTTTAAGTATGAGCGAGGGAGTCATTTTTCTCCTTTAAATACATAAATTTGTTTTTTTTTTTAAAAAAAGAAACGAGCTTATACAGTAGACGCATATGATGTGTAATATCTGACATGTTGTCGTGGTAAATACGCAATAGTAACTTATATCCTGAGCAAAAAAGGAATCGGATACGATTGGAAAAAATTTTCTATCGAATAACTATATCTTTAATGAACATTTTACTTAATTAACACAAGGAGCAATGTAATTTTTCATCGAAAATAATTATTCTTATTCAATTTGGGGAATTTTGGAGATAATATAGACTTGTGATAACTATAAAATATGACACATATACTTGTGATTTTAAAGTATTTAAAACACGCGTTGAAAAACAGCATTAAATAACAGTACCACTGTAAGTTGTGAAAACATTTTGATTTGTTTTCGTTTTTAGCTTGAGTTCATCCTTCAAAAAAGCTATGAGCGGCTAAGCTTTTGGCAAACTGATGTTGAAATTAAAATCACCATTCTAAACTATGGGAATCGATTGATTGATGGAATATTAACGTCGCACTATTCAGCTACACGAGGGCTTTTGGCGACGGATTACGTAATTTTGAACCATGGTCAAGTGACGTGGACGACACCTGAGCTAGCACCCCCCTCTCCGAACTACCACACCAACGGGAGGACGTTTCAGCTCTCGACAGATTTAACGTGCATCGCTGCCCTACACGGCGGGTCTTTAGTGGTACTGGGCTCGAACCCGTGACAAATCAAGCCACGGTCCGATACCTATACCACTCGGCTACCGCGGCCACTCTAAACTATGGGAAGCGAGTGATATATTTTTTTTTAAATAGCAGAATCAACTTCGGTGTATCCCTTTAAGGGGACGATGGACCTTTGAAATTAATTTCTTAAATTGTTAGCTTAATTAGCTGGAAATGGAATTAATATAGTAAATTATCTATATATTTCACAATTTAAGTATATATTTTTTTAAAAAAATTATAATTTGATTTTTTTTTAAAAAAATAATTTTTAAACTTTTTTAAAAATGCTCCTTGTGCGCATCAATTTTTAAGATAAGTACATAATTTTTGTTTTATATATATATGAACTATAACTAAATATATCTGTGCATGGATTTTAAATTCAGCTTAAAATTTGATGAAAAAAAAAGATAAATTTTCTTTACTATATGAAATATTTCACCAATTATCACATATTCAAAGTATTCAAAACAACGTAAAATATGATCCGTTAAATGTTTTTGAAAAATAATGCACATATTTGTGACTTACACTATCTTTCATAACTTGTTAAAATTTTTAAGAGATACGACACGATATATATGTTCAAGGAGCATTTTACGTAATAAGGAAAAGAGAAAATTTATGAACTGAGAAATATGCATTTTATAAATTTATTTGAGTAAAATAAAAAATAAAGCAACGTTTTACATAATTACTTACCTTTAGATGAAAATCAAACATATAAGAGATTATTATAGCAAAAATCTAAATAATATTTAAATAATTTATTGTATTTAGTTATATATTCAATAATTCAAGAAGCACGCATCCGCAAAGCTGATACTTATACAAAAAAAAATATAGCGTGGCAAAACATTCACTTAAAATTGACCAGCACAATACGACAATACTTCAGATTTTATAATTATGTTTTCTATTTTATTTGAGATTTTACGCTTCATAGTTATTTTGCTATTTGAAAAGTTTTACTTCTTCTTTACTTTAATCGACGCTCATCTCTTACTCCACTGATTTGCATCGAG
This sequence comes from Trichonephila clavipes, assembly GCA_019973935.1. NCBI lineage: Eukaryota > Metazoa > Arthropoda > Arachnida > Araneae > Nephilidae > Trichonephila > Trichonephila clavipes. The sequence continues at coordinate 241,498 of BMAU01000357.1, read as the reverse complement.
GGTAATGAAGCATTCTGACGTACATGTTTCAAGGTAAACAGGGATCCAAAATTGAATTCACTAACAGCTGTTACAACAGATATTTCCAGTCTTTTCTTTGATTGGAAACTTTCTTTTGGGCAGTGACTCCAGATAACACTGTGCAAACTTTCATTTGCATTTTTACTCTTACCTGTAGTACACCGAGACAATATCTCGTTGCTTGCTAATCGCTGATACACAGGGGGAATCTTTGCAACAACCTCCTCAATTAATTTTGCCTTCATAACAGAATGACTTTCAGGGGATTCTTCATTTGCTAAAGCTCTTTTGAAAAAACACCAAGAAAGCTTTCCATTAGGCCATTTGTTGTGTTTCGGTTTGGCGTCTGTGGAGGAACAATGATAAAGTGTGGCGTAAATAGCACTTTTCATTTTTTCGACATCATTACAATTATCTTTAATGGCTTTTCTGTAAAAATTAGTTAGCTTAACTATTGTGGTTTCTTTTAAGATACCAACCTTTTTGCCACCAATGCAAACACCTTTGCTTCGCCACTCTTTTACTTTGCTGCGTAAACCTGTTCCTAGACGCTTGGAGATATGGTTGATACATTCCTCTTTTTTTATCGGTTTACCGTTTCCATAGATGTTCAACGACATCAGATGTTGGAATGTTTTTGAATCGCCATCCGACAATATGCAAATATAAAGCATATTACACTCCTTGATGGATCTTTGCCACAAAATTGCAGCAGCTTCCATTTCCATACTAGATGAGGAACCTGTATGATTTATTTGACTTTCAGATTAGTGACCTTCATACCAAATTGCAAAATCTGGACTATCGCCCGAGAGGTCTCTTACTGCGGCAGTACATTCTGTACAATACTTTGATAGAATTTCATAATCTATAACTAAACCTGTCAATAAATCAATAACAACTCCTATTCCGTACAGTGATTTGTAGCCCCGCTTTTGCCAAGATCCATCAAATGACACAGTAATGTCTAACACACCCATTTCCTTTTTCTCTTCATCATTTAAATCAAGATGTTGCTTCCTAACTATATTTCTCACTACTTCAAGGATCTGATGTTTCATCTCACTATTTTCTTCCGACAAAATTTTAATGTGCTTCGAAAAAGATTTTTTGTTCATTGCATTCATACCAGTCACTAATGCAAATAGTTCCAATCCCGCGTGACCTTTCCCAAGTCTTAAAAAAGACGAAACCATTTTTTTGTTAATGTCAAAAAACTTTTTTCTTTCACGCGAGCACTGGAAAATGAGGAATTTAACACTGCCTCACAACTAGAGCAAACCAACTCTAGTTTGGATGCCATACCCAACTGCATTGTTTTTATGATATTTAAAGCATTCATATCACATTTAGGACACTTTAGGGTCGACAGTATATTCTTCCATATGTTTGTATCAACTAATACATAAGTTGTATCATCTTGTTCATTTGCCAAATGTTCTAGAGAAGTGTGTGACAGAAGAGACAGCTTTCTTTCTGTTGCTGCATTCAGTTCAGTAGAATTTAATGTGTAAGTATTTACTTTTGCATTATTTTTATAATTAGAGGATGCATGACCACTTGCATTAGGGTCATTGTCATGAAAACTTGGATGCTCCAGTTCTAATTGTCCTGAGGCCCATCTCTTCTTTGCTTTTAGCAAAGCCTGCATTTTACGTTTTGATGACCTTGCTTTTGGCACATGATATCGAGAACTAATTCTGTACATTGTACAAATACTAAATTAATTTATCAAGAAAATTGTAGTCGAGTGTTCAACCCCAAAAAAGGAAAACTTCGAAAGAAAAATTACGTCCAAAACGAATAAATATACTGTGTTATAACAGGTATGAAACAAGCGCGCTAACACGATGTAAACAAACAATCCACAAGTAGAAGTTGAAGTTTCTATCGGCGTCCTTCTTCATAAAATGTGTGATGAAAAAATAATAAGTGAGGCTATGCATATGCTAAAAACTAAATACCAATAGTTCTTGTTTATGTTCAAATGACAGGTGCCACACCCATTTAAATGGTCGATGGCGCCATGTTTAAATCATGGATCACTCATAACTCAGTAATTATTCATCAAAATGAAAAAATTCTTCGACAGAATCATTCTGTGAAATATATGGAATATTATTAGTATAAAAAATAAAAATCGCAATTTTGACCAAATTTTGATATTTTGAAAGTCCACCATCCCCTTAAGACGCGAATTATTTTTATCTTTAAATATTAAAATCTTCTGATTATTAATACTATATGGATTCCAATGTCACTGGGAAAAATACTTAAAAAATTCCCACTGCCCCTCCCCCGGGAACCAAATTGTTACGTTGATTGAAGTTCGAGGATTTTATGCAAAACAGTCACAAAGAAAAATAACAGCTCTTTAAGAGCGATGCGAATTTATTATCGCAAATCCAATTCTTTAAATACAGAATTCCATAGCATTATTCACTAAGTAAATTTTCGAAAGTCTTCACACTTTCAACAGTAATCAAACATAGTTATCAGTGTTAAAAATACACACATGTAAGCGGTTATTCATAAACACAGCCGAGCTAATCGGTAATCAAAATAATTCTCACTAACTGTGGGTTGAATCTAGGCTGACTCGCGCGTTGCGGCTAGCACCGCTTTATTTATAGACCCAGCGGAAACTTCTAGAAAAATTCACACGCGTCTGAAAGCGTGCGGATTGAGAAATCCACTAATTTCCAGAAGAATCTAGAGGGTTCTGTACTCGCAAACATGGTCGCCAATTTCGCCAAAATAACCCATTTCCGTCCCTTTTCACGAAATCACTCCGACAAATATCCAACAACCGAGAGGAAAATTGTTACACATCAGGAAGTGAAGTATTTCAATATATTGCCCTTATCTAGTTCTTTTTTGAAAGATATATCTATGGAATATGGATACATTTTACTGTATTTTTATTTTAAAGAAAGGGGAGGTAACTGGGCTAGTATATTTCAATAATTTTTTTTGAACCCCAAGAGTCAATAATCAAGTTAATCATACGATTTTAATGCTAATTTATCTTTTATTTCTTACTTTTTATTTCATTTAAAATGTATAAAATAATATTCAGTGACTGACATTTGTAAGCTTGATATAAAGTATGAAAAATTTATAGAAAAAAAAATTTCAATTGCCATGAATCACAAAATTAAAAGAAAAATCCTTAATATACTGACCTAATCTACTAACTATCAAATAAAAAAAAATATTATCCTTAAATAAAAATTTTAAGAGGGAAAAATATAAATGAAATGGGATTTATGTATTTTTGCGACAAAACAATTCAGCTTTCTTATTATTTTCCCCCCGATTTCTCCCGTTTCCCTCCTATTGATGTAATTTGAGTAACATTTTGGATAAATATTATTTATTATTAGACATACAGTAAATATATATATAAATTAAATGAAAACGACTGAATCATCATCTGCTATGCAAAGATACAAAATTCTAAATTGTTCTTTAATTTTAAGAGTATGATTTTTTTTTAATTTGAATAAAATTTATATGCAAAAAGTATCAATTTTCTTACCATATTCCTGGAAATTCTTTTCAGAAATGCTTCAGATAAAATTTTTCTTTTGTCAGTTTTTATGATATTAATATTTATCGATAATGTACACCTCTAAAAATTTTCAAGAAATACACTTTAGGCTTTGAATTTCCTTAATTGTTTTGAAACGTTGCAATCAAACTTATAAAAAATGTGTTTATAATCGCTTGCATATAAATGCCAGTTTCAGATGAAAAAAATATAAAACGAAGAAACTCATTCTACAATGCAAAATAAAATAAAACAAACATCTATAAAAATAAAAGAAACTTAACTTCATTTTGTTTAATATAAATTACGAAGGCTTTATACCAGTGTTTCACAAACTTTCAATATTTTCGACCCAATATTCAATCAGAATTTCCATCGCACCCCCCTTCCATACAATAAAACTGTTTTGAATCAATAATACTATACTTGGATGCGAAAGCTACAATACCATTTTAATCTCTCAAGTGTCACTGGCGTATCTATACGCCTTACTCAGCCAAGACGTTAATTGTCTGGGACATATATATGCATCGTTTTTAAGTACGAACTTTTCTCTGCACCGCTACCCATACAATTATTTCGAAGGCTTTGGAATGCAATAAAAGGACTTCGACAGAGTTTGCGAAAGATTTACTTATTTCAGAGGATTTGCTTATTTGTTCCTTTTCTCCACCCCTCCCCCATTCCAATACATCACATGCGCCGCATAGCGCTTCAATGTGGAAAACGGTATCTTTGGGGAGCGAACTGCGTATCGTTTAATTAGCAGTTAAAAAATTAATTATAAACAGTACAAATTATTAATTTTATTGAAATTTGTGTATATAATTTTATATATGACAAGCCCTTGGGGTTACTGGGCATGATCCAACTTGTTCTTAACTTAGCATTGTTAAATTGCTTAAAAAATGTATTGTTCAGTACTGTTACATTCATAAGTGTATTATGTCAGTGTAAATGTGTATTTTATTTTTTATTATGTCAGAATGGGTTTCTTATTGTTTACGTTCAGTAATTTAATATTTTTTTTTAAATAATCTTTTGTTTTCAACTTTTCAATATACTCGCGCTCCTCTTGTTGAGTTATCACGCCCCCTTAATGGTGCGCGTCCTAAGGTTTGAGGAACATTGCTTTATATCCCTCTTTTCTCCCCCATCATAAGCTAGGTGTAGACATCTCTATAAGTGAATTCCTCTCCTACATACACAGAGGAGGCTAATAACATATTTTGGAGTAAATTAGTTGTCAGCTTCTCTGTTAAATCATCACTGCATAGAATTAATCAATCAGATGAACGTCTGCAGAAATCTGATCTACAGCTGCGGTTGCATAGAGTTGCTGACGGCACTGAATACAGTTATTAGAAATGCATTGTAATCAGTGCTCTTCTAATAGTATATATTTCAGCGAAGAATAAGGCTATAAAATGGTTTCACATTTAATTTACATTCATTTAGATACATTAGAGATATATTGTGGCTAAGTCGAGTAAAGGAACATATTTTTATAGGCTAAAAGCTGACAATCACAAAAGTAGTGTTAGGCATTTATATTTGCCCATATTTTAAAGTATCTATAATTTAAAAGAAAAACTAAACACACATATAGATATAATTATTAGTTCAAGCTAGTCTTCTTCATTTTTCCCAATTTAAATTCCTTTTCTTAATTTAAAACTCCTGCATACTTATTTATCAAAATTTCTGAAATTACGTTTTAAGTATAATATCATTAAGTATAATAGTATATTAGTTCTAACTCCACTGACCAACGTTCAAACATTGGAATAAATAAAAGCGCTTAGCCCATATATATAGAGTTTTTCTAGCCAAATTGCTAAAGATGAATGTTTACGGGCTCACATTAAAGCAATTAAAATCGACCTTTAAGGAATGAATGTTTACCAGAAATCTATAAAGTGTTCTGATTCGGAAATAAGAACACAAGATGACAGTCATTCTAGCTTAGAACTGCGGTAAGATCTTTACCCGTTTGATGACTTACAATGTAAAGGTGTATAGCATGGGCAAAAAAATACACATACTATATCAATTATACTGCTATTGACGTCAATGGGAATCTTCCAAGAAATATATTTAATGCAATAGAGAAAAATTCCATTACAGTAATATAGTTCGATTTCTTTCCCCTCTAAACATCGTTCAAAAATCTTTGAACAGAAAAATATTTTCTTCCTTAGTATGGTGTGGCGGATGTACGTGGGTAACTCTGAAATTTTTGAAATACGCTCAGACAAGAGAGAGAGAGAGAGAGAGAGAAGTTACAAAACAAAATTAACGGTTTAATTTTAAAATACAAATTGTTTTAACACAACTGACAACTTTTTATTGACTTACTTCAAGTTATTTAGGGTAGAATAAATTTTAAACAGAAGAGAAAATGGAGTTGACGCGAAAACATTATCATGTTGTGATTTTCTATGATTTTAAAGCTGGATTAAATCAAGAGGAATAGATCCAACAGCTACAATTAGCATTTGGTAAAAAATCCCCATGTCATGCTACTGTATTCAGATGGTTTAAAGAATTTTGCAGTGGTCCCGCACAATTCACTTCAGGAGGAAAAACACATAGAAAGGCCACGGTTGGCAGTAATCCCGGATAATGTGTCTTTCATACGAAAAATGTTAATGGATGATAATCACTGTACCTACCAAATTATACATAAGGAACTTAACTTTGGATTCGCAGCCATATACATAGTTATTCACGAAGAATTACATTAAAAAAGTAACTAGCCTTTGGGTTCCCCATAATCTAACTGAGTACCAAAAAGAGGAAGGTGTCAGAATCAGTAAAAAAAAATCTTTTAAATTGCTAAACGATGGTGGTCATCGCATCACTTCTAAAATTGTAACGGGTGATGAAACATTCAAGCCGTTTCTTGACGTTTCAATATGTCAAAAAAGCAAACTTTGGGACTTTGACGATGATCCTACGGAAACAATAGTGAAAAGCCAACAAACACAATAAAAAGTAATGCATGCTGTTTTCTTCAGAAATACGTGATTGTTCAAATCCATCGAGTTGAAGGGACAAAAGACAGAAACAGCAAACTGGCATACCACTAAATGCCTTCTAGAAATTCTCCAAGGAGTTAATGTTAGGGGACTAATAATTCACTATAACAATGCATCTTCCCATACAACCGGATTAACAGCTGAGTTCGTTAAAAACAAAATAATGTAATAGAGTAACCACTTAATATCTCCAGATCGAGTTATGTGCGACTTTTGGTTATTTTAATCTATAAAAGAACTTACTTGAACATAGTTTTCATTCAGAAAAAGAGATTAATGTGACTATATAAATACATTGCCTTTTTTTCATAAATTCCAAGAAATGTATGTCTTCAGACATTTACTATGTGGGAAATTCATCTACAAAAGCGCGTTGATACTAGAGGAGACTACTTTGAAAACTCCTAAAATGTTCTAAATTTAAAACATCGTAGTATCTCAAAATTTTCAAATTGCACCTCGTATATGGTCCCTTCCACTCAGTTGTTTGTAATTAAACCCTTGTTGACAGGAAATGGTTAAGTTCCTCAGAGAAGGGGATTTTTGGAATAACAAGGGGTCAAAGGACCCTTAAAGTTTTCTCTGTTATATTACGCAGGTACTCTCATCTAATTAAAACGGGAATGCACCACACAAAATTAGTTTTGCGGGGACACTTCGGCATGACATGTCCGAGTTTAAAAGAAGGTGCATAAAGAAATCAGCAGCAGAAAACCAATATTAGAAATAGCGATGTTGACACAATTTTGTAGGCCTCCCTCTGCTCCACTCCTGCTACAGATCAGGTATATTTCTTTGTTTTAATCATAAAGGAAAAATAGTACAATTTTAAATAAACTTTTAATTTCCTATGTTCGGAGTTTCTCATTATTTAAATCGAACCTGGAAGAAAACACTAATCTTATAAGCTCCGTATCACTAGAAACTAAGATCACTAGAAACTAAGGTATGGGAGGAATGAAAACGCATAAAAGTTTGTTTAGAGTAGGAAATAGACAAAAAGTCTTATGTTTAAAAGCACATTAGGTCTAATTAGATTAAGGTATGCGATGAATGTAAATGCGTACAACTTTATTAAGATTAAGGTATGAGATGAATGCAAGTGCGTACAACTTTATTAAGATTAAGGTATGAGATGAATGCAAGTGCGTACAAATTTTTTGAGATTAAGGTATGAGATGAATGCAGGTATATAACATTTTCTTGAGATTAAGAGTTTGTGGCGGGTCTTCTAACTAATCCTCATGGGGAATCTTTGGGGACAGAATGGCATTTCAATCTAACTTTCTCTAGAAGAAAACGCATCATACAGTTTAGTGAATGAATATATATTGGAGCTTTTGCATTGGCGAGCTAAGCGCCTGAAGGCCGTTGAGTCATACATGAGATATATAGGAGTCATATAGAAGTCGGCTAGAAGATGGAAAGTTGAATAGAAGCTGGATCAAGTCGGATAATAATATATATCGAAGATTAATATTAAAAGAATTGAATGTAAGAGGAAGACATAAAGTTCGGTTGCTGATCGCCGTGTGATATCGGTAAGAGATTGATTATTAAAGTTTAATTATATAACGGACCCTAGCTTGTTAAGAAATCTACTGCAGATAAAAATTCGGAAGTTAATTTATTATAAAGATACTGAGTAGGATTTCAGACGCTATTTTAACTTAGTATTGATAATTACGTCTTATCATTCCAGATCTGATCTTCTAGTAAGACTTGTGTTGCATTGATTAATATATATTGAGACGGTAACAAAGTAGATTTATTATGGAGAGTTCGAGTGGTCAATCTATTATTCCTGCAAATCTAGGTCGCATGGATGAATAGATGATATCCCAGGGAAGGACGGTATCATAAGTTATTACAAATGAAATTACTGGGTAGATTAGGAGCTTCTTCGTCAGCTTCAACAACTCTATATATCACTTTTACAAGATAAAATGTTGTGATTAAATTATTCGCGTACCTTCCACTAATCCTCACGGGATATCTTTGGGCTATCATTTGCTTTTATTCACAACCAACCATTTTAAAGAAAAAAACATGATATTCAAATTAAATCAGGGTACTATACTACACTTAATCAGGGTTTAGCTAGCAAGAGGAAAAGGAAAGAAAGAAAGCCGGGATTCAGGTGAGATTTTTACAGATCGTGTATCACTACAAATTATTGTTTATTTCAAATATTAAATAAACGAAGATTTAAAGCGACGATTGGCAACTTAACTTAAGGTAACGTTAAGCTAATAGTGATAATTGAATTGATCCGAAATTAAAAGTGGTCGATATTCATAGTTTTCATATAATTCGTGCATCTCGTTCTTGTTCCAATTGCATTGTTCTTTTGAGACATTGTCTTCGTGAAGTTTATTGAATCAGTGTTGATAATTTCGTTGAACAATAAAAAATTGATTTTGGATATGTCTGTTATTCCTTCCTTTCCTCCAACACACCTAGGGGGCAAGATAGACGGGGAAATCCCTCACAAAGTTATGCTATAACCCTTAGCCCTAAACACTGACTTTAATTCATAACACTAAACATAAACACTCAAAATAGCAATCAATATTTCTGTCATGCATGATTTGGGCATTATTTAAGTTTTCATTTTTAATCCTTTATTCGTTTTTAGTGCCGAAAATATGCGGGTATTTATGCCTCTTATTTAGTACAACTAATACTAGAAAACATACGCCCAGTGGCTGATTGGTAGCGTATCGCGCTTCCACACCACATGTTCCTGTTTCCATCCTTCGACTGGGTAAGGTCGACTCAGCCTTTCATCCCTTCAGTGGGTCGATAAATGAGTAACAAGCTTTCTTGGGGATTAAAACACATGGGGTTTCGCTTCAGACAGACCATCAGATCGGGACATCTGCTCATGCACCTCAGCGCCCAATGGCCACGTATAATGGGATTACCACAGTAGGCCTCCTGGGCTGTTGAGCGATCTAGTTTTCAGTTGAGTTTGAATTCTACATAACTGAAAAAAGCTTACGAATCATTAAAATGTTTCATGGCACTAAAATTTTAATGATTGATATTCGTGTTACTAATATTTTAAATAACATATATAATCATAAAAAAGATATATAGTATACATAATTTAGATAATGAGATACTATCCAGAAAATTCAAACACCCACCCCACACACACACACACATATATATATATATATATATATATATATATATATTACATATATTATTAGTTGTGTGTATATATATATATATATATATATATATATATATTTATATTTGTGTATATATATATATATACATATATTTTTATATTTCTGTATATACATATATATATATATATAGTGGCCGCGGTAGCCGAGTGGTATAGGTATCGGACCGTGGCTTGCTTTGATCACGAGTTCGAGCCCAGTACCACTAAAGACCCTCCGTGTAGGGCAGCGATGAACGTTAAATCTGTCGAGAGCTGAAAAGTCCTCCCGTTGGTGTGGTGTGGTAGTTAGGAGGGGGTGCCAGCTCAGGTGTCGTCCAGCTGAACATTGACCATGGTTCAAAATAACGTGGTCCGTCGCCAAAAGCCCCTCGTGTAGCTGAACATTGCGACGTTAATATTAAATCAATCAATCATATATATATACATATATTTTTATATTTGTGTGTATATATATATATACATATATTTTTATATTTGTGTATATATATATATATATATATATATATATATATATATTTATATTTATATTTCTGTATATATATATATATATATACATATATTTTTTATATTAGTGTATATATATATATATATATATATATATATATATATATATATGCATATATTTTTACATTCGTGTATATATATATATATATATATATATATATATATATATATATATATATACATATTTTTTTTATATTTGTATATATATACATATATACATATATTTTTATATTTGTATATATATATATATACATATATTTTTATATTTGTATATATATATATATATATATATAAACAATCAATTATTTTTCCTTTACCTTCTATAAAATTTGAAATTCTTTCAAACTTCTGCAATTAGGTAAGAATTCCTACAAATAGCTGATTATTATTTTTTCATGTTTTTCGAAGTTTCTGTTTTTTTTTCTGATATATAGATTTTCGATAAAAACTCTCTTAAAGATTTATTTCATATAGAAAGTCAGAAAAGAAATACATGTTTCTCAGGAACTATGCCCAAAACTATTGATCATTATTTTTATTATAGTTTTCTCTTATTTTTAAAAACTGTCATCTTAGAAATATTATATACTTTTTAATTAGTTATAATCAGCTAATTAGTACAGTAAAAAACTTTATAATTCCTCAAAATTTTAGCTTATGTTCTTATAAATATACAACTTTAAGAAATGCAGAAACTGAGCCAAGTAATTTAATAAAAAGTCCTCTGCTGATACCTTATTAGTACGTTTGTCGTGTTCCCGCATCAAAAGTGTGAATGTTAAATTATCCTTTTAAATATTTTGGCATATTTTGGATAATTATCCGCTCTTGTTCACCAAAGACAATTAGAAACACTGGAAATTATAATTTACACATACATAAAACTTATTTCGTTTTAAAGTAGTGTAACACTTCGACTTACTCGAACTCGGAGATACGCGATTTTCAAGTCTCGTAGATTCGTGTTTTGTTTTAGCGTTACACAACTCGATAACTTACCTCCTCGCTTAGTGTATAGCTAAATGTCCAGTTTCGGACGTATCGCGCGGAATAAATGCTTAACTTTAGCAACTTATTTTTTTGTTATTTATTTCTTATCTACTGAGTGTGTGTTTGTTATTGCATGTTATAATTGTTATATCACTGCTTGTTAAATACAGTATATCTACTCAGATTTGAGAAATGGCTATGACATCCAAACGCATGAACTAAACTCAACACCAAGACATTGAAGATTCTGAGGGCTTAGACCCATTTCAATCCGAAGATGGAATGACGACTGGTAGTTTGACAGATGGTTTCAGTTTAATAGAAAAGGATTACACATACACAGACACAGATTTTAGAAAATAGAGACTCCAACCAAGTGTGTATTTTTTAAACAAGCAAATAAATAAATAGACAAGGAGCAAAAAAAAAATAATTGAATGCCTTGAATCAAATAAGAATAATTTATATGTATTTATAGGCGAGATTATACCCCCTCCCCCTTACGCAAATTCGTTTAACGCGGTTATCATTCAGTCCCACCTATCACGTTAAATTCAGAATATTATTGTACTAATATTTATAGCAGTGAACTCGTGTCCCCCCAAAAAAGGCTTCTAACAATCACCCAGCCTTGCATCTCTTTATCCGACATTTAAAAAGAGGTTGTCCTCCCTCAATGAAATTTATATGCACATCAGCCTTCCATGTAATTACTAGTTGAAAACACAAGATCAGAGGATTTGATGACTGATACGTTTTTTCTCCCAAGGGGCATTTTACTGCTTACTAAGAAGAATTTTCCCCTCTTTTATCTTGTCCTATTCCGTTTTTTCCACGACTACACCAATCAAGAGCTATTAGTCTGATTTCGTTTGACTCTACATTTAATAAATAACATTAAACCAAATTGACTGCGTTACAAGATGTTTCTTAAGTGAATAAGAAACAATTGCTACAGGCTCAACCGGCTGATTAAGGCGTCATCCAGATTTCTGAGGTGTATCGTTAAAAAAGGAAAATCCCATCTTATGAAAGAGATAAATCATGCACCAATCAATTTAATTTTATTAAATTTCTTTAAAATAAAAATCTTATTGTTTCCTTCTGTTTTTACTCACTTGTATTGATTATCATTCATTTTTTTTATTATTTTTCTTTATAACTAACTTATTTATTACCGATAAGATTTTAAGAAGTGTTTTGCAGTCAAAGAATAATTTTTGCTCATAAACAAATTTATTGCTTAGATGCAAATTGCTTGCAAATTATCATTTAAGTTTTAGACAGTCTTTATTTAAAAACAAGTTTCAAAATATTTGTAAAATGTTATTAAGTTAAATGCAGTGACTTTTTTAATTTGAACTAACATATGTTTTATATCTTGAATAGATTATTTAGATTATTTGTTGTATAGAAAACGTCTTTTCGATATTTGTGATAAAATTGAGTTGTTTGATGGCGTGTGGTGCAAGTTTCATTTGTTGGAAAAGATAATACACAAGTTTAGAAAACAAGAAGATCATATTTTCATTGAGGAAATACACCCAAATCATCTTATAAAAATATACTATATACATAATTTATGTAACAATCTGTACACACGCACTTATACACCCTCTTATTAACACAGTAAAATATTTCACTTTAAAATAATGCCGTCAATTATACTTTATTTTTGTATTTTTTATACTAGCTGAAATACACATTTTCCTCGCGTAGGAATTTTCAATCTAAAAAACACAATATATTAAAAGAATATTCTATTTTTAAATCATGTTTTTTTATTCGAGTTTCTATAGTTTGTATCTTCTAAATCCAAAAAGAGCGTAAAAAATTAATAAAAATCTTTAATGAATTTTGAGTGAAAATTCCTTCTTTTATTACCATTCTAAATACTGAGCACTCGTTCGAAACATTTTCAAGATCAATGCACTGAAATGTAAAAAGATGCAATTATTCTTAATAAAATTTAATATTTCAATCAGATCTATCAAGCTTGTTTTCAGTAATAAACATTACAGCACCAAAGTGCAAAAAATCAGTAAAGAGAAAAGCAGTATTATATAGAATCATTAAACTCCATTTCCAACCTTTGAAGAAACTGCTAGTCTAGAGCTGCTTTGAATAAAATTATCAATATGCTATCATATGTAATATATTTCAAGATATACACCAAACTTAAATGATGTTAAATGTATTAGAAACATTTGACTGTTAGAGATGAATATATAAACATATTTTTGCCTGTATTCTAACAGGTTGTAAACAATTATGTCAACCTTTGTGTTTGTCAGAGGAGTACATTTATGTTTTGGTGGTGAGAGGAGTGCATAATTTAGCATATTTGCAAGATTGATCAGATATCGAGTATTGTTTGGCTTTTTTTTTTCTAAGTAGATACAACTCTCGCTTTAATTTTTTTTAAACGAATGTTTGGCGCATTTTAGCCGAATTTAGTATTTGCGTCATTTAATCCTCACGCACTCACTTTTGTATTTGAACATGAACCAAGACATTTCTTTTTTCAAGAAGTAAAAATTTATAAAAATGAAAAAAAAATATCAAAAATGTAGTTTAAAATGAAATCTATTTTTTAATGAATTTAATAATAACTAAAACTATATTCTAATATATTTCCTAATTTTTTTTTGTTTTCATGTGTAGTAAAAGCAGAATTGTCTGATTAAAAAAAAGGTGTAAATTTTCATTCAAACAAGCATTAATATTAGTTGGCTCTTGCAGAAAAATCTTTTCGAAAGATTTTTTTAAAAAATTAAATTAAATCCCAAACGTATAACTGAATGTTGTCTTAAGAACTAAAGATGTCAATTATATTAAAAATAATTAGTAAAATATTTTTCAGTTAACTTATATAAATATTTAAAATTCATTTGTATGAAATCCTTCAAAAGCATTTTTGTCATTATTTTAATCCTGAGACTTAAATTGTGTCTAATTTGATCCACAAATGAAACGCATGACGTAATTTAAATTGAAAAGTTAAGATAAAAAAATGGACAATTATAAACAACTAATGAAAAAGGTCAAACAATAAATTTTAGAAAACTGATTTTGAAATTGAACTTCATAGTAAAGAGCGATTTTGAAAAGATTACTTTAGACATTGTTCGGTTTAAATTAAATGTACTGCTTATAAAAATACATGTATAAAAATGCATGTACTTTTATATAGAATAAAACTTACATACACTGACGGAGTAAAAAAATCCACACACCAAGAGATACTTGTGTCAGATAGTAGTAGGCTTGGGGTATGCGTGTATATGCATCTCAAGAAAGACATCGATTCAAGTTTCGCGCTTTGCACACATGAATAGCGCTACTAGAACATGCTATCAGGGTTGATTAAAATTATTCTTGTAAAGTTCGTGGGTTCTACCTGTCTGGGAAATTTGACGAATTGAATAAATGATAGCAAAGAATGTCTTCAAGAGGATGAAGAAACCATTACCAACAGCTCATCGTGTCATCGAGTCGTATTATACAAATACTAGAAGGTGGATTTTCTTTCCGTGATATTGCAGAAAGACTCAGCCGGAATGTATCCAATGGGCATGATTTTTGAGAGGAGTGGTCAAGGGATGACACTGCCTCGAGATTAACACGTTTCTGGTGGCCAAGTGATACACCTAAGAGGGAAGACCACCGTGTTCGGCGTACGGCTGGTGCGTATCGTACTGGGCTTGCGGCAGAAATTTGAGCTGCCTTTAGTACTAAAGTGGCACAATGGTCTATTAGAAACCGGTTACTTTAAGGACAACTCCAAGCCAGGCGCCCTGTAGCGTATATTTCACTCACTCCACGTCATTGCCGTTTGTGACGCCAGTGGTTTCAAACCGTAACTCGTTGCAGGACGTAGTGGAAATCAGTTACCTTTTTTGATGAAAGCATATTCTACCTTGATACCAGTGATGACCGTGTGTTAGTCACAAGCAGGTCAGGGAAACGTCTGTTACCAAAATGTCTGTAGCTTAGACACCCTGGACCTACATCTCTAGCCATGGTCTGAGAAGCAATTTTCTATGACAGCAGGAGCACTCTCGTGTGTAATCCCAAACACACTGACTGAAAATTTGTCTGTCAGTCTGGTAGTTTAGTCTATAGTACTGTCATTCATGTACAACTGTCAAGGGGGAGTTTTTAAACAGGATAACGCTTGCCCTCACGTCGCTGTTGCAACGCAATATGTTCTACAGAGTATTACATTCGCTTACGAGATTATCAGACCTGTCTCCAGCACATATGATTTATCATTGGACAACAACTCTAGCATTATTCACAGCTAGCAATGACCGTCCCACTTTCGACACAAAAAGTACAACAAGCATAGAATTCCATTCAACATAGTGACATTTGGCACCTGTATGACAGAATGCATGCAATCTTGTAAACTTGCATTCAAAACTGTAGGTTACACCGGTCATTATTTTAACAGCAGTTTGAATTTTAAATGTATTTTCTTGAGGTTAACTTAACCTGTGTTCTTGAAAATTTAATCAGTTAAAAATGTTAGTTATTGCATTGTTCAAATTTTCATTTCTGTACAATAATTTGTTCTTGGTGTTGGGATTTTTCTTTTGTGTCAGTGTAATTTAACACGTGATTTATTTAATTTCCAATCCCATTTAAGTTACTAGACTTTCGACGGAATTTAGTGTAATCTACTGCATTTATTTATGGACACGAGAACAACAACAACATTTAAGTTACTTATCCTTCACTATCATTATCTTCATCCTCTTACCTTCAAAGCATCTATATCTGTTCAACAAAAATTATTCCTTTGTTAAAAGGAATAATTCTTCCTTATTTTAAATTTACTTATAATGGTTTTTCTTTTACATCATAAAAAAAAATCCTCAATTTTAATGAAGATCATAACATTCAGACAAAATATATTTTCCAACTGTGTTAAAATAGATTTATTTTATTAAAATTCGGTGAAATGTAATTAGGTCTTTAATGAGTAAAACGCAAAAAAATGTGCATTATTAATAAGTGAAAATACTCGGTGCTTAAAAAATTTTGAGCTTTTTAAACTTCAGCTAATTACCTTCTAACGCCACATTACAGATTTAAAAGCATGATTAATCTTTATACTGAAGTGCAGTACAGCCTTTTAAACTAATTAGTACATCGTTTCCATTTTTATAAATGTGCGTTTGCTTCCACGTACTCTTTCTTTGAGCAGAGACCTGAACTCTTTTTTTTTAAAAAAAGAAAGATTATTTAGTATAAAGTAAAGACTTTTTGCTAAGAAATAATTCTATATGTGATATGTTAACTATGACTTTAATGAATACTTTTATGAGTTTTATAATAGTATGTGATATAAAATACTCATAAAAAATTTATAAAAACCCGTAATTGGAATTAATGTATTTCAATTTCTTTAAGAAAAAAAGCCTCACTGTTATTAAAATTTAAATTCATCTGTTTTCTTCTTATATATTATAAATGCTAAGAATACAATCTTAATCCCGTAAGTGGTCATTTTTTTAAACCAAAAATGTTTTTAAAAAATGCTCATTTTTTATTTTTTATGATTAAACACCATACTAATCCCCTCCTTCACCACAACAAGTAACATAAAAAAATTAAGTCAAATCTTACTTAGATCAACTAAGAAAAATTTTATTTTAGCTACTTTTTATTAAATAGTAACAATTAATATAAATATGTATATACATATGTCAGAAACGCAACATTAAGTGGAAATGAATGTTTTATTAATTATCGTATTAAAGTATCGTATTGCCATCCAAAACAATCGTGTATATAGAATTTCATTCAAATGAATGCTTTAAAACGTGAGAAAAACAATATATTAAAGTTTTGACCCATGTCACTAAAAATGAAACCAACATGGCTGTATTTGTAACA
The DNA here is from genome assembly GCA_019973935.1 of Trichonephila clavipes. Lineage (NCBI taxonomy): Eukaryota > Metazoa > Arthropoda > Arachnida > Araneae > Nephilidae > Trichonephila > Trichonephila clavipes. The sequence goes on along the minus strand of BMAU01000357.1, from coordinate 224,286 downwards.
TTTTAAATAATTAGTTTCAGTCAATTAATTTAACTCTATTATAATTAAATTATCGTATTTTCACCCGAAACAATAGTGTTTGGAAGTGAGCTAATTGTAGGTATTGAAAAAAGAAAATGCCAGACGAAAAGCATTTCACTACCAGAGAAAACCTACATCACCTTTTCAAAATACTTGCAATGGATGATATAAACCCTAAAAATTTAAAATAAGCCCAAATCAAAGAAATGAATAAAATATCAGTGTCCATACATTGTACGAGCAAACCAATATAAACTTTTAGTAGCCCGTAACTTTGTACAGTAAAAACGGCTTAAGAGTAGTTAAATAGCAAGAAATTATGAGAAATAAATGAGTTATAAAATATGTAGTACGGATTATAGTGTTTGTACAAACATTGTTAATTTTTCTGTAACCATTCATGAAGTGAAAATGTTCATTTCAAGTGCGTTGATGGGAATATTTCTGTTCTAGAACCGATTTGGTTGTCATATGTTTAGCAAATTATTATTAAAACTATTATGTTGTTGTTACTTATCCCACTTGATCAACAGTAGCAGCTGATTGAGGCCAATGAAATTCATAGTTGCAAAAGGCTAATTGTATGCCTAGCGTTTTACGTAGCTTTTAACACCACGCGGGTGACTGTACAATTTGGCTTGGTTCCACCCCGATTTCGGGGTAGAACAACCCTCTCACAATCTCACGAGATGTTTTGCAACTTGACATATATTTAGAGTGCCCCCATGCCTGTATACATTTACAAGGCCATCAGTTCAGACCTTCCCGAAGAAAGCATGGGTTCGAACCCAAACCAGCACTAAGGTTTGAATCCAGGCTATACGGCACATCAGTCAGCGTCACTAATCCTTATACCAGATGAGTAGCTAAACTTTGCCAAAATGTATGCAAAAATCATTGGAAGACGAAGACTGCTAAAATGTATGTAAGAATCATTGGAAGACTGCTAAAATGTATGCAATAATCATTACAAGAATATGTCGTAATGTAGAAATGTCGATGAGAAGTAATTTCAAATGAAAAATGAGGAAATATTTTTTTTTTAAAAAATGCGTTGTCATGATCCATCGTCTTAGGATTATTGTTTTGATCATTTACTTTGTGGTAAGGCCAAATATAAATTCATAGGGCGTTTTCTCAGGAAGTTAATTAAGCGTCTATAACTTATACTAAATATTAGTAAATCCAGTCGGACCTCTATTTAACACTAGAACTGGGGATGGGGGCATTTTGACCCAAAATCAATTTTGTTTTCAATTTTCTCAAAAAATTACTAATAAAATTGAACAAAATTTATTGACTTTTTTCCTATTATTATACCAATAAAAATCTGTGAAAATATGAAACGTTAAACACTTATCATTTTTTATTTTATTTTTAATACTTATACCTAAAACCACGGAATGCGTCATTTTGACCCCATTATAATCACAAGTAATAAATTTGCAACTCAATGTTTCCTGGAATGGGAAAACAATTTTCAGTCAATACTCTTTCCATTTCGCAGATATAAGCAGAACCATTTTTCAAGGTCAGTAGATTGTTACTGATAACAGAAGAGTAGCTGAGAATTTTGTTGTAGTACTGCTGACCCCTTCCCCTCCCGAATAGGAGAAATGCCTTTGGTTAGCGTATTCAAAGAATGTTTTCTCTCCAAGGTTGTTGTTTTTTTATTTTGGCCTATTGAAAGGAATGTGCGGCAATATTACCATAGCCAATGCGGTTGTCTAACGAGCACTTATCTAGTTCTTTATGGCTACATAAATGGTTGATCGCATTGCTTTGGAGATAGTTTGAGTATACCAGTCTTGTTCGATTTTTGCCACCTTGTTTACACGCGGTGATAAAAATGATCTTAGGTGAAAATGGCTAGAAGAAATAAGCGTAAATTAACAGTTAGTGAGACCCTTGAATATATGCGACAATTATCGGAAAATGAATCCGAAAACAACAAAGATGAATAAATTGTTTTCAGCAATGATGAAGATGTGCTTCCGGATGAAGAAAATATTTCCTCGGATAAAGATACCATATATAATTTTCCTGTACAATGTACTAGCAGAAAACCACTTCTAGGAAGAAAAAGCAGAGTGTAAATAAACGTAAAAAGTCATCAGATTCAAATCCAGATGAAATGAACTTTGGAACTTTAGTTACAAATGATATGGAACGTGTTGGAAATGCACCCCTTCTGGAAGTTGTATGCGCGGAAGAATTGCTAAATATAATATTTTCAAAGAAAAGAGTGGCCCGACCAGTAATGCAGAGTAAAATATTGAAAGTAGCTTTGCAATTTAGTTCATGGAGGCTACTTATAGACGAGCCTATGATTCGTTATATCAAAAATTGTACAGAGGAAGAAGCTCACCGGCAACTGGGAAAAAAATGAATGATCAACAACTTTAGACGAACTAGATGCTTTTATATCAATTTTGAATGATCTAGGTATATATGGTGTAAATAATCTAGAGCTTGCTAGTCTGTGATCTGTTGTTTGGGGTCCACCTTTTTTTCGCGATACTATGGCGAGAGATATATTTAGAGAACGCGATTCGACGCGACGCGATTTTTCTGCGATTCGACAAAAAAAACATGATCATAACGCCTTCAAACAGTTAAATTCTGCTTCATTTCTGAAGTTTGCAAGAAATTTATTGAAAATTCGATAACTTGCTATAAACCAGGACCATACATAACTATTGATGAACAGCAGTTTCCATCAAATGCCAGATGTCGTTTCAAGCGATATATGCCAAGTAAACCAGAAAATTTTGGTATCAAGTTCTGGCTGTATATTAGCACTAGCGACGAATTTAGTTGATTGTAATAAATTATATTCTAAGATTAATGTTTCGGTTTTGAATTCCAGTCTGTTGAAAGAAACTTGATTCAATGAAAATTCCAAGTTCAATTTGATATTGTTTGATGTATTTCAATGCTGAAGAATATTTCAATATGAATAGAATAGTTCACAAGTAATAGCATAGTTGACAAGTAACAGCATAGTTGACAAGTAGTAGCATAGTACACAAGTAATAGCATATTTCACAAGTTAGAATTTCGGCACAAGAATATTTCACAAGAGAATGTTTCACTAGCGAGTATGTTTACATCTTAAGAAAGGTACTTGCACTGACTATTGCCACAAGACTACATCTAAATAGAAGCGTCTCACTGCAACAGCGCTACCTAACGGTTTTTACTATTCAACACTGGCTTGCCACTGATGTTGATAGTAAATTTTTGCTCAATGGTATTCCATATTTGGGTAAAGATGAGGAACGTTCTGAAAACCTATCTCTCTCCGAAAACGTCGTTTTGCGTTCGATAGAACCTTTCGAAAATAAAGGAAGAAATATTAGTAAACATAATTTATTCACTACAGTAAACCTGTGCCAAATTTTACAAACGAAGAGCACCGCTTTAACTGGAACGATGAAACGAAATCAGAAAGAAGTACCTGAATTTGTGAAAAATGTAAAGATGCCGTTATATGATACATTGTTACTGGAGCATGGTAGAATAACTTTGACAGTTTACCATGGAAAAACCAGCAAAAATGTCTTATTATTAAGCTACCTTCATCCCACAGTTCATATTGACAATAATGACTAAAAAAATCTTCCAGAAACAATTTCATTTTATAACTCAACCACATTTGGTGTCGACAATGCCTACAAAATGGCTCGGAAATATTTTGTGAAGGCAGGATCAAGGAGGTGGCCAGTTCATGTATTTTACAATATCCTTGATCTTGTAGGGATTAATTCTTGAATTTTATATAAGGAAGTTACTGGAAAAAAAACTTAGGAGGAGATAATATCTTCAACAACTCATTGAAGAGTTGCGTAGTATGTATATTCACAAAAGAAAGTACAATTCAGATACACAGACAAACGCAGCTACAACTGAAGAATCCTCCCCGCAGATGCGAAAAATGGTCCACTGCCAATCTTCCAAGTGTAGAAACAAAACTGTAGATACTTGTTCTAACTGTAAAATACCGATATAGGGAAAGTGTAGAACAGATATAAAAAAGAGTTACCCAACGTGAGCATGAACTGTGTAGAAAATATTGACTGGTAAGAAACTAAATATTTCTATTCAAGTTGTTTATATATGTTGCTAACTGTTAACAATATTCCATACTGTAATACCTTATTATTTTTTCCACCACTTATTATAACAATTTAATGTTAAAAATGAATACATGTCATTGCCAAATAGTTACAGCAACTTTTAGCTTAATAACACGGGTTAGCATTAATTGGGGTCAATTTGACCCATTCCGGGGTTTTAGGTATACCGAGAGAAACTACCGCGGTTCTAGTGTTAACGAAGTCGCTAAATCTCGAAAAAAAGTTAGAAGAAAAATTCGGTATATAGAGGTCCATCTTTCAATATGCTTTATAAATCCCTTAAAACCTAAATAAAATTCATGAACACTATATATTAAAAAGAGTAATTATTCACACCTTTTTGTAAACTAATATTTATTTTATATATCTTACCCATCAAAAAGAAAAAAGAAAGAAAACAAATCTGCAAGGAAAACAAGAAAAAAGAATGTCGAGAAATATACTGTATTTTAAAACATTAAGAAAATAATTTTATATTAAAATTAGTGAATTTTAGGACATTTTCTAATTTGTAGCATACAAGTAATTTTAAACATACGTTATTTTATAACTATAAATTCTAAGCATATATATTATCGCATGTGCGCGTCCTTAAATTTAATTACTCTTAAAAATTAAAAATTTTGTTTGAATTTTTTTGTTTGAAAGATGCTTTGTTTCATATCACTACTCACATCCTTTCAATGCACCAAAAACGCCTTCAGGCTTATTGTTCCGTGTATTTTCTTAAAATTTTCTAGTTACCCATTGCTACATAGAATTGGGTCATATCCTAATACGTTAGAAAATCAAATAGCTTTCCCTATTACGAAAGGTCTAGAGATTGAGATATTAATAACTCGCATTGGGGTATCCACTTCAAAACTGCCTCGTCGATATCTTCATAGACACATGTCCTTAAAGGTTTTGAACAAGATTTCGATGAATCATAATTTTGTAACTTATCTCGATTTTTTTCAATAGTTGATAAGCTGTTCAAAGGAATACCAAATTTTAAAGCAATACCCTTTTTCTTGACGCTTATATCCACTTCCTGAAGAATTAAAATTTTTGTTTGATGTTCAGACGTTTACGTTTTGACATTTTGGAGCTGCAAGAAACCAAGTTACATGCACGACTGATCAACACTACAAATGAAGGGAGACTAGTTCAAGGACACGAAGTGTGAGGGTGAGAGGGGATATTGCAGATATATATCTATATTATAAATTGGAGTTAAAGTTTGCCTTTCTTGGATGAAACGCGCAGAATTCTTTTACTATCAGCGATGTAGGTACCTTATAAAACCAGTTGAAGTTTTATGATCACCGTAAAATGTATTAAAAGAGAAAATAACTTGAAATGTCCAGGAATACTTTAAACATAGGGAGAAAAAAAATTGAATCGCAAGGGAAAAAGTTCGTTACAAAGAAAATGCACTTCGCTATTGGAAGGTTATTTTACGAGAAAAATCGTGAAATGTTCTTGGTTGCATGAAGAAGTTTGCTATATAACGATTCGTTATATGAATGTTCAACTGTATATACAAACCGAATAAAGATCGATATGAAAAATTATATCTAAAACAACATAATTATAACCGATTTACACAATTGTATTTTCTCATCGTTTCGGGTTGTGTTCCTGAGAGGAATGGGCGAAATACGTTGGATGTTCACTTCTGGTAAAGTCACCCTGGTCTGAAGGCCATCCCATTATACCCAGCAAAAATCAGTAGGAGAATGAAGCAAGAAAGTCATCCACTTTAGGGGGCTCCTATTTATGACCAATAATCAGGATAATCAGGAACTCTTTCAGGGCTTAGGCAGAAGGCCCTATTCGATAAGTAAAGGAAGGTCTCTACATAATCTGAACCAGACACTTGTTGCGCAGGGTAACATTTTTCAGGATTCCATCTAAATATTTTACGGAAAATGAATAGTTTCTCATGTATCTGAATTCAATGTCATATCCATTGAAGGAATTTAGCTTGTAGCCGAATTTTAAATATATATTTTTGGATACCGCTTCTTAGGTAATGTCGTAACCTTTCGTGTAAATCGCCTTACAGTTCGTTCTAAATGCATGAGCACACTTTAAAATCTTTCTTATGCAATGGCGTATTATTGTTGTTGAAATATGATGTTTAAGTAATTTAATAGATACAATTTTTAATACATATAATACAACAGTATTTTCGAATGAAGAAAGTCTTTTTGCGGGGATGATGAGGAAGAACCGCATGATGAAGAGTATAGTAGCAAGATTCATCTACTGAAATAGATCCAGATAATTTAATTGAGGGAGCAATTATTGTCCTAATAAAAGGACCATATCTTATTCAATGGATAAAAAAGGTAATGTTGTTAGCCTATGACAATATTCTTTGTGTTGTTGAATGTTGCGACAATAACTTTTTTGGCGCAAATTATTTTGTAAAGTACACAGCAACCACCTACTAAATATCCAACCAGACACTGATTTATGAAGGGTTCGAGATTTCAATTTACAAAAGAAAGAAATAACGTAGAAACCAGAAAGAAATGCCACTACGAAATTATAAAAATATTCCCAGTGAAAACATTGCACTTACTTGTGACGAAGACTAAAGGAGTGTATACACAATGTATGAATGCGCTAATAAAAAGAACATATAAACTAAGTTTACGAGTGAAAATTGTAATAAACATATTGTGTGTGTATATATTTCCCAGTTTTCTCCCTTTTTCACCTTTGCATGCAAATTTTATGACAAAACAGAATGTAAACAACGTTAAGTATAAGATATACCCTGCGCGAGAAATTCCGTTAGTTTTTTTCACGCTTAAAGTGCCGGGTTAAGATCTTGGAAATATTGCAATGCAATATAATTGGACTATTAATAGCAGCAATTGGACATGAGTAAAATGAAGAGATGGATTTCTAACCGACGGAAAACAGCTGCTTTAACTGTTATTTCACGATTTGCCAGTGGCCACATTAAGAGCCTGCCACATGCTATAAATACCATAGGCATTACGCTTCTGCTGAGTATCTTTCAGGTTGCTTGCACCACACCAGAGAGGAAATATTTGGCAATCCTGTAATAGTAATCGATTTTTTAAGAGCCAACGGATTTATTGACCTGGTGTGATTGCGCCAGAACTAGTTGATAGGAAAAAAAGGAAACAATTATATTTGTAGAATTTTAAGCATGACATCAAATTTGTCTTACAATTAAAATTTTTCCGAGGACTTCATCTTTTATCTGAAAAAGAATCTATTTGTTAAATAAACGATAACTTCTTTACAACTGTAGGGTTGGATATGTGCAATGGACAACCCATCCCCCTGTACTTAGGGTGGAGCAGTCCACACTGACGTCACACCCCGTCAGGAATGTCCGACTAAAGGACACACGGAAAAATACGCAGACGGACGTTAGAGACGCTAAGCTTTAGACATAGGAGAAAGACGTTCTCCTTGGCTGTCTAGTATAATTTAGATATTTCATCAATAAAGCTTTTATCATCCTTAGGTTGTAGCCATTTTCCCATATTTTGGGGGCTCGACCTTTCTCTTGCATATTAAGGAAAATCTCCTCTAGACGAGAGAAAATTTTTAAGACGCGTTAATATTTTTCTTCAATGGACGCTACATTGCAAAAAGCGTAAAAACGACTTGTTGCTGTTGGACTTTCTTTTTCTTGGATTCCTATAGTGCCTCAACTGGTTTTGGATTTATTGTATGGACTGCTCCCCAACCCCAGGTAGGCAAAATTTAATTAAACGTATTTTTTGTTTATTTTGGCTTTAAAATTACTGTATTTAGTAGTTTTAACTCAGAGTGTGATAGGGAAATTTCGATTACAACCTTACACTGTTTATAAATTTTCAAAGTGATTAATTTTGTATATTAAGATGTCCTGTAAAAATATTAAATTAGGCGATATTCCTATAATTGCTAATTCGTTGAAATGTGGTACAACTCGTGCTGTAAAAACATTAAATTTTATATTAGGAGTCACCGAATTTGACCGTTCTTCGCGAAATAAAATAAGAAATTTTTCTACATTCCCTAAAGAGTTTAGAGTTGAAGAACACAAAGAAAAAATTTTAACCGAATTCTCATTGCCTGATTTCATCTCAGTCGCTAATTTATTGCATTTAAACGTAGAAACAAATGAGCAAAATTTATGCAATAGTATATTTAAAGCTTTGACGAGCTTAGATAAATTCCAACTAACATTAAATAATTCGGAGACATCCTTTTCTGAAGGCGAAAACGTAGTTTCAAAAACCACGTTTCAAAAAAGAATCACGTTAGACAGGAGTTTTTCATCGGAAGGGACAGACCAGCACTCCCCTTTTCAATATCCGGTCAGCAGCGCACCCCTACCCAGCGTTCAAACTTATTCTTTCATGCCGGCACATCAAAACGTTTTATCTCTTTGTACACAAAATAATTTTCCTCCCTATTCTAACGATGCTTCCCTTACAGAAATGAATACCCAGTTTTGGACTTTATTGCGGGATATTTCGGCGACTAGTAGAAAATTTACCGGGGAAGATTTTTATTCTGTAAATAGTTTCTTTCGCGATGTTGAAGAAAATTTTGATTTATTCCCAGCTACCAGTTCTTCTCAAAAATTAATTTTCGCGAAACGTCTAGTATGTGGAACAGCTAAATCATTTCTTTTTTCACAAAGAAATTTAAATACATACGAGTCATTCAAAAATGCTTTAATTGAAGAATTTTCGGATTCAGTTACTTCGATAGAAATTCACCGCGTATTAGAAAAAAGAAAAATGTATAAAACCGAGACTTTAATGCAATATTTTAATTCAATGCGTAAATTAGCAAATAGATGTGATTCAAAAATTGACGAAGCATCAATCATCCAGTACGTCATTAATGGAATTGAGGGGTCTCGTTCAGATAAAATAATCCTGTATGGTGCAACCTCATTTTCCGAATTTAAGCAGAAATTACGTACCTATGAAACTGTCATTAAAAACATGGAAATACATAACTCTAATTCTTTGAATTTTCGTCATTCATATGAAAGCCGAGGACGCGATTTTAAACAACAAAGCTTCCAAAGAAAACATACAAGATTTAACGTTTCTGACGCAGCTAAAAATCCCCAACGTTGTTCTAATTGTAATGATATAGGTCATCTATCTAAATCTTGTACTATTCATTCACGTGGCCCCAGATGCCTCTCATGTAATCTTTATGGTCACAAATCATTTGAATGCCGACGAGTTAATTTAAATAACACCTCTACACCACCTTCTGGTGTAAATGCTGTGCATAAATTGCCTTCTCCTATTAATATGTGTAAAGACGTAACAATTTTTGGCCGTAAACGTAACGGGTTAGTAGACACAGGCAGCAATTTAACACTGTTAAGAAATTCTACTTACATAAATATAGATCCACTGTCACTGAAACAAACCAACACATTATTAACAGGTTTTGGTTTTTCGCGAATTAATGTGATAGGAACTTTTGATTCTGAAATTTCTATCGATGATCAAATTTTTCCTGTTACTATTTCTGTTGTACCAAATTCTTGTACAAATTATGACCTTATAATCGGTTGTGATGTAATCAAACAAGCACATCTAAATGTATCGCCTACAGGCGTAAAGTTTGCACAAATTTTAAGGCCTTCTGATAATGCAAATGAAAATTTTATTATGACGATTTCTGACGGTTCACCCACATTTGATATCGGTCCAAATGTTTCTCAACATAATCGAGCTGAACCTGCTATCGACATACACGCCTAAAAAAACAAAAACTGTAAACATTGAGCTTGATATCGCTCTCACCGACGACGAACCGATATTTCATAAGCCCCGACGTTTGCCATTTGCTGAACGAGATATAGTGGACGCTCAAGTTGATGAATGGGTTAAAAATGAAATTGTTGAGCCGTGTTCATCCCCTTACGCTAGTCAAGTTGTGGTAGTAAAGAAAAAAGATGGGAAATCAAGAATTTGCATTGATTATAGACGCTTAAATCGCAAACTTATTAAAGATAACTATCCTCTTCCTTTAATTGACGATATTTTAGATTGTCTCCAAAATGCTAAAATATTTACTACTCTAGATCTAAAAAACGGATTTTTCCATGTCGCGGTAAATGAAAGGAGCCGTAAATTTACTAGTTTTGTTACTCACAATGGTCAGTAACAATTTAGACGAATGCCTTTTGGACTAAGTACTTGTCCTTCCACCTTTATGCGGTACATAAATGCCATTTTCCGACATCTGATTTCGAAAAGTATTGTTCTCACATATATGGATGATGTCGTTATTCCCGCTGCTAATGAGTCCCAAGCCCTTGAATATCTAAAAATTGTTCTAGAGGTAGCTTGTGATTACGGACTTGAAATAAATTTTAAAAAATGTCAATTTTTACATTATAAAATTGAGTTTCTTGGCCATATTATAGAAAACGGTAGATTGTTTCCTTCCCCTTCAAACACTAAAGCTGTTATTATATATCCTGATCTTAAAAATATTAAAGACGTTCGCCAATTTCTAGGTCTTATTGGCTATTTTAGAAAGTTTTTACCCTCATATTCGACCATAGTAAAACCTTTGAGTGATCTCCTTCGTAAAGACTCCCTTTTCCAATTTTATGCTTAACAACAGACAGCATTTCAAAAATTAAAATACTTACTTTCCCAACAACCCGTTTTAAGTATTTTTAACCAAAATTATTCTACTGAGATTCACACTGACGCGTCAATCGATGGTTTGGGTGCAGTCCTACTCCAAAAATCCATACAAGACAACCAGTTTCACCCGGTATTCTACATGTCAAAAAAGACATCAGACCATGAAAGAAAGTACACTAGTTTTGAACTAGAAGTCCTTGCAGTGGTCGAAGCACTTAAAAAGTTTCGCATCTATGTACTAGGAACATCATTCAAAATTATTACTGACTGAGACGCCCTCGTCAAAACACTAAGTAAAAAACAGCTTAACCCCAGGATAGCCAGATGGGCACTTTATCTTCAAGAATTAAATTATACTATAGAACACCGTACATGCTCAAAGATGGCTCATGTGGATGCTCTGAGTCGACCTCCACATTGTATGCTAATCCGAAATAGTGTCCATCTTCAATTTCTCAAAGCACAACAGGCTGATGATCAAATAACAACGATAAAGACGCTTCTAGAAACAACGCCGCATGACAACTATATCGTAAAAAACTAACTTATGTACAAAACAGTCAATGGCACCGATTTACTAGTGGTACCTGACGAAATGCAGGCTAACATCATTAAAACTGCACATGAACGTGATTATTTTGCTGTTCTACGCACACAAGATTTAGTTAATAAAGACTTTTACATCCCACGACTTAAAATCAAAGTTGAAAATGCATTCAAAACTGTGTTACATGCATTCTCACAAACCGGAAACGTGGTAAACAAGATTGCACGCTTAACCCGATAGAAAAAAACGATTTACCACTCCATACATTTCATCTAGATCATTTGGGTCTCCTAGCGACAACTTCTAAGAAATATAAGCATGTTTTTGCCGTGATTGACGCAATAAGAAAATTTACTTGGCTGTATCCCACTAGATTTACGGACGCTGCAGAAGCCATAAATCGATCCGAAAACCAAAGACATGTCTTCGGAAACCCCGCTAGGATTATCACTGATAAATGATCCGCATTTACTTCCTCCGCATTTGAAGATTACTGTAAAAAGCAAAACATCCTTCATATCTCCATTACAACTGGTCTCCCAATATCTAATGGCCAAATTGAAAAACAAAATTCCACCATCATTGCTGTGCTATCAAAACTTTCTGTCGACGATTCTGAGAAATGGTACTCTCACGTACACCACCTGCAAGAAATCCTGAACTCAACTTTTCAAAGAAGCATCAAGATGACTCCATTTGAGCTCCTTTTCGGCACCAAGATGAAGTCTTGACAGGACATTGAGATTGTCGAACTTCTTAACGATGAGGTTACAGCTCAATTCCAAGAACAACGTGATGCTCTCCGTCAAGATGCCAAAAAGCAAATCTACAAAGTTCAAGATGAGAATCGCCGCACGTACAATCTCCTTAATGACTTAAAATGATTGAGATTGCGTTATTCAAAAGAATAACTATGTGTTTAGGAAATACGCTTCTTGAACTATATTCAATTATATTACTACGATTCCATTTTGTATAAAATAATTAACATGGGGAAAATGAGTTTAATTTTCCCACTACATTTGAGATAATGTGTTAAAAAAATTACGAAAGCAAATACATTTTGCAATAGTTTTTATATTAAAATTTTTATTTTAGAAATTTTTAGTTTTACTTTCATTTATTAAAAATAATTTCAGAATTCCAATTAAAAATAACTAAAACAATATATATATATATATATATATATATATATATATATATATATATATATATATATATATATATATATTACCTATTTGTAACTTCCAATTCTTAAATATTGAGTGAAATTTTTAACTCAAAATAAACTGAAATCTTATCTTCGACGAACAGTCCCTCGGTAGGATTAAACCGAATTTGTTGATGAACGAAACACAGTAGCAAAGTGCTTCTGAAAGATTCAATATTTGCGACCCAATATTTAATAATACTTTTCATGGCGCCCCTCCATACAATAACAATGCTTTGAGTTCAATAATACTATACTTTGTCGCTAAGACCACAATACGACTTTAACCCAGTGCTTCTCAATTGTGTAATATTTGCGTCCCACTTTTCCATCATAATTTTCATCTCGCCTCCCGATACAATATCAATGTATTGAATTCAACAATACTATACTTTGAAACTATAGCTGCAATACGACTTTTTAAGTACCACCGGTGTATATAGATGTCTCGCTCAGCCAATGTGTTAATTGCGTCAGACGTATATATACGTCTTCCAGAAATACGATCTTTTCTGCGCACTGCTATTTACACAATTAATCAGAAGGCTTTGGAATGCAATAAAAGGACCTTGACAGTGTCTGCTAAGGATTTACTTATTTCAGAGGATTTGCTTATTTGTTCCTTTTCTACTCCTCCTCCCCCCAATGCATCCCATACACTAGCCTAAGTGTAAAACGGTGGCATTAGGAAGCGAATCACGAAATTTTTATTTGATATTTAAGGAATTAATTATAAACTCTACAAATTATCAAGAAAAATTACAATTTTTGTATATAATTCCTTGTGTGAAAAACAGATGGGGTCACTGGTAATAATTAAACGTTCGTAACTTATTAGTGTTTAGTTAATTGTAAAATACTTTGTGCAGTGCTGATATATTTATAATTGTATTATATTAATGTAAATGTGTATTTTATTTTTCATGTCAGTATTAATTTTATTTGTTTACTTTCAGTAAGTTAAAAATTTCGTTAAAACTCTCTCTTATGCTTTCGACTTTTCAATATGCTTGTACCCCCTAGGGTGCATGCCCCGCAGTTTGAGAAACGCTGCTTTAACCTCTTAAGTTCCATTAGCATATGTAAACATCTCGCTCAGCCAAAGCTTTAATTTCCTCATACGAATATATACGCCTTTCCAAAGTACGATCTTTTCTAAACACTGCTACCTATAAATTTACTAGGAAGTCTTTGGAATGCAGAAAATGACCTTCCCAGTCCAGTGTTTCCGAAGGATTTACTTATTTCAGTGCATTTGCTTATTTTTATATATACATTCATTCCCCCCCCGCCAATACATAACAAACGTGTGCCTATGTGGAAAACGGTGGCATTGGAGAGCAGTTTAGGGATGCATTATGCACAAGATATCAAGATGAGAGTTAACTTTTGTGTATAATTTTATACATAAAAAGCCCATAGTAATAATGGAAACTATTCATGTTGTTGTTAACTTAGTATTGCAAACTTAATTATAATATACATTGTGTGGTACTGATACACTTATAAGTGTATTACATCATTGTAAATGAGTATTTTATTTTTTATTATGTCAGAATATGTTTTATTTTTTATTCTGTCACAATATATTTCCTTTTTTACTATGTCAGAATGTTTTTTATTTTTTATTATGTCAGAATGTATTTTATTTGTTTACTTTCATTTAAGTTAATTATTTTTTTTAAATAATCGCGTTTGTTTTCGACTTTTCAAGGCACCTCACCATTTTGAGAAATGCTGCAGTAGTAGGAGTAGGTGGCGAGAAACTTATTTATTAATTTTGTTACAAAAGTATTTCAGAATGAAGTAAAAGCGAAAATTTCCCTTTACTCTCGCTTCCATATTTGACATTTATCTGAGAACTACAGCCGTCAGAATTCAATGCAAGCTCCGGTATCGAAACCTCTTCCTCAGGTCATCTCAAACGTGGCAAAATGATTACAAACAGGTGTCGTTTATTACCCTAGTAGCAGGATTTCGTCATTAATGTCAGATCAGGGTGGACGGAAATCATTAGTAGAAACTTCGATACTGTTCTTCCTACTGGAGTATGATTGCGTTTTGAGGGAATTTCCGATTTTTTAAAAATAGTTTGGGTTAAACTAAGATGACTACTAATTACGCTCGAATCCATGATTTAAAAATAAAAGACTATAAATAGATTTATTTTATTTTTAATGTACATTCAACTACAAAAGATATACAGTATAATATAAAAATATTATTACAAAAAATAATTAAATGACTCTTTTCAGTATAAAATGAAAAAAGAATGACTCATTTTCAAGTCATTCTTCTTTTACGTAAAAGGCTTCTGTTAAAATAATGCATTGCCTATATGTTGCTATAAGTCCTTTGTACTAAGAATGAACTAAATTTTTGGAAATATATAATTTAGAAGGGGATTTACTCACATATTTTTATTTATATCTGAATAGAAAAATTTTAACAAAAAACCCCTGTTATTGTTCCAATTGCTAGCAAATCTGTATCCAATGTGATTTTTTTCAAAACTTTATAGCTATACATAGGTAAATAATTATTATGGAAATTTTTTTTTTAAAAAAAAATAATGTTTGTTAAATATGTCATTCTTCATTTTTGTCAAAATTTGCATTTAAATTATTTTTCTGGTGATAATATTCTTAAAACAATTATATAGTTATATAAACATTCGACTGACACTAATTATCGAAAGATTATTTATTTTTACTCTTTTTCAAAATCTCGGTTGTCAAATCTAATTGAGGGGGTCCGGCACGTCCGTAGGAGCCCATGTTAAATTGTGTAAGTTCATGTACCTTTTCCTCAGAAACTACATACTTCTCATGATAAAATTTTTACAATAGGTTATGTGTACTATCAATAGCACTTTAAAGTGGGTGTTTGTCTTTTTGTTAAAATTTAAATGAATTATGAATTCTTTAAACATTGCTCAATATTTTTAACTAAAATTTAGTTTAAAAAATCATATCTACGGAAAATTTTGTAATAGGTATATATCTGATTCCCATATTTAATGTATGTAAACATGTAAAAGTCACTGAAAAATTGAGGATTATATGATAACAGTTTTTGAGAAAAAGGTACTTAAAGTGAAAAATATTACATTTTGAGAAAGCTGGCTTTAAAGTAAAAATGTGTAATTTGTTGATCATTTACTTTTTTATGTCTCTCCAGAAGCATATGAAGCATTTTTCTTTACTCTCTGCTCCTACAAAAGACACTATTTTAATTTTCTTTTTTTTCATGATTTTTAGCTATTTTGCCTTTTTTTAGGATCTCAAGTTGCTTTCGTTGGGCTACACGAATCCTATGCGTATCTAGGTTTTTGAAGCAGACACACATTTAAAACTTAGTTCAATATCACAATGCTTTAAGATCATTAATTTTGCTACATGACTCATATTGAACCTGCAACAGCATTTCGGTTACGGAGGTCAATGAAGTTGCAGAAGCTACAGGTGGAGTTTCTGACGCGGGTTTGGTACTGCATTTCTGCGGAAGGCACTCATTTTGAACATTATTTTAATTCGGTTATTTTGATATAATAAAGTCCCTGATTCATGACTGGAGCATCATTCTACATTATTCTATAATTTGAACGGCAAATCATATATTCTTTTGCTGCTATTTGTTTAAACAAGCTGTTTAAATCCTTTCCTGGTACAAGTTGTATTTCTTTAATTTAACTTTTATTGTTTGCAATATAGCAATACAAATTATCAATCTATGATGTTTGCTAAGATGTTTTTTTTTATTACTTTGATGTTTTTCTTTTGATTTTTTTGTAGATAGTGAATAACTATTCTCTAAACTCAATTTGTATACGACCCATTTTTTTCTAAGCAATTCAGATGTTTCAACTTTATGTCGGAATGACTTTGTCAGTTTTTATCGTAATAAAATGAAACTTTTTGTGTACTGCATCTTTTCCTAAATATAATGGATAGGACCTCGGGATCGTATAAAAATTTAATTTTTGTAATTTTTTTGTCAATGTGGTTTTGGGTTCGAAAGGCACGTAAAAACATTCGTTACATTTTTTTTAAAACATTTTTTAAATTGGAAGTGCATTTCTAAACCCAATGTTTCGGGAATTAGTTATTGGGTTACTTTAAGGCTGGGCACCCTGTATATATTGATATTTATCTTTTAGTAGCAACATTAGAAGAGAAATAATTGATTCAGGATAGATTAAATAATAACTGAGAATTTATCCTCAAACATGAAACTGGATGAGGTTTTGAAAACAATTATGCAGACATCAATTGAAACGGAGAGAGCATTTTCTTCAGGATTTTTCTTAATAAAGCTAGTAACTAGGCTAAATGTTAAAAGCATAGACTGCTTTTGTATTCTCAAATCACACTTTAAAAATAAATATTTAGCATATTTCACATTTTTCGAATTTTTAGTGGAATATACACTACTGTTTGTAAAAAAAACTGCAACACGATAAAGGAATAATCAGAAATAAATGAACTTTGCAGCAAATTTAATTTATAGAATGTTACATAAAACAGTAAAGTTTCAGAGCGACCACGTATGCGTGACATGTGCAGTACCCTCTGAACTGATGCTGAAAATGTATAGAGGGCTGTAGCGGGACGTTGAAAAAGTTAATGAACATTTCTTACTTGCGAACGTTTAGCGAGACCTAGTATGCCTCCACAATGAAATAAGGAGAAATTTCAACAAATTATAGAGTTTGAACGGGAAGGATTATCGGGCTTCGAGAAGGAGGATTTTCCTATCGCGCAATAGGAGCTCGTGTGCAGCGGAATAGTTTCACAGTGATGCGAGTTTTAAAGCAGTGGGTCGACGAGCACCGAACAACTCGAAACACTAGCAGTGGACGACGGTAGGTGAGGTCAGCGAGCAACGATCGACACCTGTTCTGCATGGTGGTTAATGACCGTAAAGCTTCCTGAAGGCAGTTGGCAGCGCGTTGATCTTCTGCTACCGGCGTATAATGTCGGCTTCGTCAATTCGTTGATGTCTGCTGCGACGCGGATTGCGTGCTATGGGGCCTTAATACAGGATCCTCCTCACGGGAAACCATCGACGGCTACGTCATCAATGGGCTCATGAGCACATAACCTGGCAAGCTGATTTGCACCAAGTTGTCATTTTAGTTGAATTACACTTCAATTAGTGTTACCATGATGGCCGCATTCATGTTAGATGCTATGCCGGTGAACGCTGTCTTCCAGAGTGCGTTATCGAACGACATATATAGTGGCCTAACAATTGGGGTTACGGCTTTAGGTGTGATTTTGTATCATGGACGTTCCAACCTGCTACGGATAGATGGTAATTTCAATAGCAACAGCAATGTCCGTGTAGTGCTACAGCCCGAAGTCGTTCCTTTCTTTTAAGGCATCTCTGGAGCTATCTTTCAGCAGGATAATGCACACCCACATGTTGCAAAGACTGTTTGAAACCTCTGTTCAGCCCAACACATGCACCTTCTTCCTTGACCTGCTTATTTGCCGGATATGTCGCCTATTAAACATGTGTGCGATTTGGTTGGTCGGCGTCTCGATCGTGATCTGCGTCTTGCAGCTTTAAAAGCCGAAATTTTGCAGCGCATACACGCAATATGGAATTCTCTTCCACAATCAGACATTCAAAATCTGTTTGACTCCTTTCCACGTCGTATAGAAACACTTATTGCAGCGCGTGGTGGCTACATCAAATACTGATTTCGAACACTCAATATTGTTTTTTCTTTGAAAATTTCATAATTTATTTGTACTAATATAAGTCGTTTGTGCATTAAATTTCATTTAATTCTGATGTTTCATTCATGGTGTTGCATTTTTTACAAACAATGATTTATAAACTATGATATGCTTGTTTAGTAGTCATTTTAAATTAAATACTGAGATAATCACATTTTATTAACAACAACTTATGCAGAATTTAAGTATAATTGGGAAGGATGTGTGCTTGATTATTCTTAGTTATGTTATTAAATCTTGAATTAAAATTTGAGGCCGCAAGACGAAGAATTTTCTCAATATTCTTGAAATTTAATCGATATTTTGATTCTGTGATTGCTAAAGACGAAAATGACGTCTTACATAAATATGTTTCAGAAGAAGTTAAAACAATATTTTGGCTTTCTCCGATAATAATCTGAATAAACAAGTAAATTATTATTGTTATTAATGACGAACAAGCTATTTTACGCAGAAATATATATCGAATGTCTTTAAATTTTCGATGACAAAATCTGCAAGTCACGTGACTGCATTTGAAGTAGTGACCCCTAGTTTAAGAAACACTGTACTAGACCATTTCACTAGAATTCATTAAATTGACTTGGTATTACTAGAACTGACACTTTGATAGAGTCGTGGGACACTAGATTAATATGTTCTATATATCCTAGGCAGATGAATTGAAATTTCACATTGACTCCTTAATTATCAAATGAAGGTTTGACAGCTATACGTAAATTCAAACAAAAATGTTATCCTAACTGTATTTTCAAATGTTTTCGTCAAAGATTGTTGATTATTCTTACTTTAACTCTTGTGTGGGTTTTTAGTTTAACAATATATATGCTGATAAGAATATCCCATTCTAATTTCGCAGTGGTTAAATTTCAGAGATGTAAAGCCACTAAATCTACGTATAGTTTTAAACCGATTTGAATTTCATGCAAAATTTACTATACAAAAATTTAGAGAATTTGATATATATATATTATTAATGGAAACGTAGTTTTACAAAACCATACAAACGAATATTTCTTTAAATTCTTAGACAAAAATGTTATCCTAACTGTATTTTCAAATGTTTTCGTCAAAGATTGTTGATTATTCTTACTTTAACTCTTGTGTGGGTTTTTAGTTTAACAATATATATGCTGATAAGAATATCTTATTCTAATTTCGCAGCGGTTAAATTTCAGAGATATAAAGCCACTAAATCTACATATAGTTTTAAACCGATTTGAATTTCATGCAAAATTTACTATACAAAACTTTAGAGAATTCGTAATATATATATTATTAATGGAAACGTAGTTTTACAAAACCGTACAAACGAATATTTCTTTAAATTCTTAGGATTACTCTTAGATAAGAAAGTACGCGTAAACTTTTTTTCAGGATATTATTACGAGTACTCAAAAGTTCCCGGACTGACCCTGTAACGTAAAAATTGTTTTCAGTAAAATGACATCGACAACGTTTCTGTGTGTGTGTTACTACATTTTCCCCCTTTTCTAAAATGAATGTCCCAAATAACTTGGCAGGCTTTCAACTGCATCATATTTTGTAGATGGATGCATTTAGTAGCCGAAGATTGAACCAAAATGCGTTTGTTGAGCAGAGAACAACAAAAAACTTTGTTTTGGCTTGGAAATAGAACTACGAAGATTGAAGAAATGTTGAATCATGTTTAAGGCAGTTATACATTATCGCCAATGCAAGCTTTTGAGTGACATAGACGTTTCAGAGAAGATAGGAAAAGTGTGAAAGTCGACGATGGCTCTGGACGTTCGCAGACTTCCTGTACCGCTGGAAACATTGAAAAGTTTTTTTGTGGTGGTACGCAAGAATATGCTTCAAACAACGACTGGATGAAATTTAAAACAACGGTTTTTCCACACCCTTCTTATTTCCCTGATTTCACCTCCTGAAACTTTAGAATATTTCTTGAACTGGTACGTCAATAGCAGGGTCGTTTATTTCAATCTACAAATGAAGTTAAAAGTGTATCGCAGGCTAAATTAGAGCAGTGTTTCCCAATCTTTTTATCGCCGCGAACCAGCCAACGTTCGATAATTTTACCGCTGCCGCTAAGGGGAAGGACGTTGATTGTTTATAGTTAAGATTGTTTTTATTTAATAATTTTATATTAATTGTAGTTAAACGTGCCTTCAGAATAAAATAAAGCTACACCAAAAATGAATTTAAAGTGAAAGCAAGGAATATAAAGTGATTTTCATAAAGATTAGCCTAAACCTGTGAAAAATATACCACAGTAAATAAAATATAAATAATTAATTGTTTCTTGAGTGGATCAATACCATTAGTATTTGATCCACGGACCGGAGGTTGGAGACCACTGAATTAGGGGACATGGCTAAAAATTGATTCCAGAAATGTTTTGATGACCTTTACAAGCTATGGCTAAAGTGTGATTTTGATCAGGGTCTTATTTCGAAGGAGTATGTATTTCAGCATCTTAACTGAAAGCATTTTTTAAGTTGTAGAATCAGTCTAGAAAGTTTTGAATCTGTTGTGTTGTGTGAGTTCAAACTATAATTAGATGCACATTTGAACGACTTCCTCCTTAAAATATTATTTTAATATATCTCTACTTCACTGTACAACACATTACTAATTACCCATACAATTTCATAGTTGCGTGTTATTTATATACAATCCTCCACTCAGTCACAGTTAAGTCTATAATTGGTTACAGTTAAATATACCACATCACTGGTTACAGTTAAATATACCACATCTCCTCCCTCCTTAAAGAACAAGTCTCTCCGGAGGCCGCCTGATTCTTCCGGAACGCCTAGGAAATGGCCTGTCTGGAACTGGTGGACTCCTCGTCTCGGAATCAGTCTCTTTAGCTGAAGACTGTGATAGATCTGGAACCGCAACATCAGTTGATGGCACTCCTTGTACGGAAGATGAACCCAATTCCTTGTTCCGATCCTTAGAAATATCTTCCGCCGTTTCTGCATGCTGAATATTAGAGTTGTTTTCTCGAACCTCTGATGATGGGAATCTCTGGTGCATAAGTGGAATGATGTTTTCTTGCACTTTATCCCCCACTGGACGGATCTGGTCAACATGTCGTCTCACGAGGGTTCCTTGAACATCAATGATGTAGTGGAGTACGCCATCCTGGTTTACAATGGTACCAAACTTCCATCTAGTATTAGCTGCTCTGTAAACTCTCACAGCCACTCGATCTCCAACATCAAATTTCCTATCTCGGAATTCGAAATTATCTCTTCGTAATTTATCCTGAATTTTTGTTTTCAATTCAGGTAAAAGTAAATCTATCCTGGTTCTAATGTCTCTTTTAAGAATAACATGGCTGGACTAAGTGTTGTAGTTACATTAGGAGCTTTTCGGTATTGCATTAAAAATGTACTTAATTTCTGCTGTATAGTACCTTCGTATTTATGCATAGCTCTTAATGATTGCTTTAAAGTAGCAACATAACGTTCTGCTTGTCCATTACTAGAAGGCTTGAAAGGTGCACTAGTTTTGTGCCTAACTTCATTTTTATGCATAAATCGCTGAAATTCATAGGATGTAAACTGAGATCCATTATCGCTGACAAGTACCCTAGGTAATCCGAATCTTGCAAAACTATCTCGAAGACATTCGATGGTTTTTTTGGTTGTGGTTACCTTCATAGGGTATACTTCTAACCATTTGGAATGAGCGTCAACGATCAGGAAAACGTGTGTTCAAAAATTGGTCCAGCAAAATCTACATGAATACGTTCCCAGGGCATACTGGGATATTCCCAGTAATGAACTTTAGATTTTGGAGGATCAGCCTTATATCTAGCACAATCGACACAGTTTTTTGCGGCTTCTTCAATATCGTTATCTATATTTTTCCAATAGACGAACGATCTAGCTATAGCCTTCATTTTTACTATTCCTAAGTGTCCAGCATGTAATTCTTCCAGAACGTTCTTCCGAAATTTCCTTGGAATACAGACTCTTTGTCCGTACATAATACAACCATCCTCAATGGTATACTGGGATTCCCTCCCTTGCAAATCTTTACCTTCCCTTAAGGCTCTTAAGAGTGGACCCAGCTCTATATCTTTACTCGTCTCCTGTCGTAACTCCTTAGAAGTAACCGGTAATGCTTCAATCTGTGACATCTGAAATATTGTGATGTCATCTTTAACTTCAAGCTCTTCGGATGTTTTTGGTAAACGAGAAAGAAAGTCTGCATTTCCGTGTTCAATCGTTTTACGGAATATTATATCAAACTCAAATAACTGCAAAATGAGCGCATAATGTAAAAGTCGGGTAGCTGCCAACACTGGTAAACCTCTTTTTGAACCAAAAATAGCTATCAAAGGTTTGTGATCTGTTATCAAAGTGAATCTTCTACCTTTCAAATATAGATAAAACTTTCTTACTGCCCAAACTATTGAAAGAGCTTCTTTATCAATTTGGGAGTATTTTTTCCCGGACCCAGATAAAGTTCTTGATGCGAACGCGATCGGACGTTCAGAACCATCTGGATACACGTGTGACAGAACACAACCAATACCAACTGGAGATGCATCAGTAGCTAAAGTTAAAGGTAGGCTAGGATCATAATGCACCAAAATTTTAGGTGAACACCAAAATTTAACAAATTTCCTTCTTTATTTGCTCAAAGGCAACCTGGCAATCCTTCGACCATAAAAATCTAACATTTTTTTTTTAAAATTATTAAGAGGATTAGCAATAGTAGCTAAATTTTCACAAAATTTCCCGTAAAAATTAACTAACCCTAAGAAACTTTTTACTTCATGAACATTTCGGGGTACAGGAGCATTTACAACGGCTGAGATCTTTTCGTCAGTTTTATGTAACCCTTTTGAATCGATTCTATGCCCAAGAAAATTTATTTCATTTTGGAAAAACTTACTTTTATTTAAATTAAGCTTTAGCCCGTTTTCTCTACATTTCTTAAAAATTCCTCTAAAGCTGTAAAATGCGAAATTTCATCGCTCCCTGTTATTCTAGCATCATCCATAAAGACCTTGACTCCATCCATACCCTGAAATAGTCCGTCAACATAGCGCTGCCAAATAGCAGGTGCCCCATTTAATCCCTACATAAGTCTTTTACAAATATATAATCCCTTGTGGGTATTTATAGTCATTAATTTCTGACTGTCGGGATGGACTTTCATTTGCAAATATGCATGCTTAAAATCTAATTTTGTAAATTGTTTTCCCCCATTTAAACTACCAAAAATTTCATCCAATCTTGGTAAAGGATGCTGAGGAACAATTAAATTTGGATTCAGGGTTACTGAATAATCAGCACATAGTCTTATACTACCATCGGATTTAACAACAGGGACTACTGGGGTTGCCCATTCAGAGCTGTCGACTTTTTCTATGATACCCTCTTTTTCAAGTCTGTCAATTTCGTTTTCAACTCTACCTTTGAGAGCAAAGGGTACTGTTCGAACCCTACAAAATATAGGTTTTACTCCATGTCCGAGTTTTAATTTAGCCTCATAATTGTTTATTTCTCTTAATTTATCATCGAAAATATATCCTTATACTCTCTTAGAAGGTTATTTAAATTTTGTTCAGTTTTTGCTCTAAAAGCTTTAATAGCCGGCCAATCTAAATGAATTTTATAGAGCCATTCCCGACCCAGAATAGTATCTAAGTTTTCTTTCACAATGTATAAGTTCAAGTTTACTTTTTTGATTTTTATATTGTACCCTTACAGTAACATATCCTAATGGTATAATTGAATCTCCTTTATATGTTTTAAAAACTATATTTGTAGGTTTAATTTGTTTATTTGAAATTTTCCTGAAATTTCCAATACTCATTACACTAACCGCTCCCCCCGTATCCAATTCCATAGAACAACTTTTGTTTTCAATTTTTAAATTTATCATAATTGGAGGTCATTTTGGTTCTTCCTCGTGTAATATATAATCCTGAATTTTTAATTCGTATAGTGGAATTCTATTTCTATCTTCAACTTCATTTAATAGAGTTACCTGTTTTTGTTTAACCGATTTCGCATTTGCCTTTTTAGATGCGAAGCATGCCTGTTTAATGTGCCCAATTTTCCCACAGAAATTACATTTACTTGAAATAAATCTACAATTCTCTTTTGCATGGTTGGTACCTGTGCATCGTGAACAATATGTTTTCTTTCGGCTTTTTGTAAAATTGGATTTTTTATCCATGTGTTTTTTAAAAGTTTGCATTGAATTTATTGCTCGGCCCATAATATCATTTGTCCCTCTAAAAGCTTTTTCCATAGCCAGTGCTATATTTAGCGTTTTCTCGAGATTAATATTATCTTCCTCAAATAATCGATCTAAAATCATTTTATCCCGCAACCCGCTTACAAATACGTCGCGTAACATAATATTTAACATATCTTTATCATAATCACAATTCATTGCTAGAGCCCGAAGCTCGGCAATGTATGTACTAATACCTTCCCCTTCAGTCTGTTTTCTGTTTAAAAATTTGTGACGAGAAGGTATAATTAAAGGTTTTGGGGTCAAATGTTTCTTAAGTGCATCTTTTAATTTATCTAACGTTTGGTCGGAAGGAATGTCAGGTGCAAGCAAATTCTTTAGTAACTGGTACAATTTTGCACTAAGAGACGAAACAAAAACCTTAGCTCGATTTGCTATTGGTACATTCTGTATATCTAAGTAAGTTTCGAATCTTTCAATGAAACTATCGAAATTTTTTCATTTTCTTCATCAAATTTGTCAAATTGCACAGTTACTTTATGACTATGAGAATCGTCTCTAATTTGCAGCGCTCGAATCAAATCTTGATTCTGCCGGAGTAAGTCTGCAATTTGCTGTTCCATGGTTCCTTCCGATTAAAGAGAGAGAAAAAATTTCCTTTACCTTGAGCAGTTTTCAGGCAATGCCTTATCCAAAAGAATCTCCAATATATCCCATCCTTGTCGCCAACTGTTGTGTTGTGTTGTGTGAGTTCAAACTATAATTAGATGCACATTTGAACGACTTCCTCCTTAAAATATTATTTTAATATATCTCTACTTCACTGTACAACACATTACTAATTACCCATACAATTTCATAGTTGCGTGTTATTTATATACAATCCTCCACTCAGTCACAGTTAAGTCTATAATTGGTTACAGTTAAATATACCACATCACTGGTTACAGTTAAATATACCACAGAATCCTACTACGTATAGTAAAAGAATATTTAAATATAACATTTTGGCAAAAAAAAATGACCATAGAAAGAGTTATTTTCACAAACTTATCCTTTTAAGGAAACTGCTTCGACTATCATATTCTTTCCCCTTTATACACCTCATACTTCTGCACAGAGCCTGAACAAGGAGTTTTGAAGTATACGTATAATAGGATTTATTCATGATTTATTACTTCAAAGTTGGAGAAATTTTAACAAAAATCACCTATAGTTATTTTAATTATTACTCTAGCTCTGAAAATAATACCAAATTATCAAAAATTCAATTTCAAGCCTTCTGGAGAAGTCTAAGCTATATATAAGTAACATATTATTAATATAGAAGCATTTTTTATACAAAAGAATAATGTTTTGAAAATTAGGTAATTCTAATTTTTTACCAAAATGCTATCTTTAAATATTTTTTATTATTATAATAATAAATTCTCAAGGGAATTTTATACGTGTGTTCTATTTTAAGTGACTATAAATAAGAAAAAAACACTAATTGTAGCTTTTTCAAAATCAAGGTGCTGAAAGTAGGCAGATACCTTAAGTAATAAAATTTAAAGTAATAAATAAAAATCACATATCTACTTCTAGGAAACCATTTTTTCATGGTATAAAAAATGGCACACGTGTAATATATTCGTTCCTACTCATTAATATAAAATTGTATATTACATCAATTCAAACATAATTAAATCTATTAAGAGTATTAAAGTCTTTTTCATTATCTATTCCAGAATACTTATCAATTAGTAAAGAATTTCTACTGACACCACCGAAGATGTAGCTATCACATTTTACAATTAAAATATTACAGTTAGTTCTTGAAACACTATGCCTGGTTTCCATGGGAACAAATAAACTAAGTATTAATAAATTTTGTCACCCATAACTTACATATTTATCAATTTGAGTTTCACATTTCTTGAAGTTTATTTAAAAGTATTTAAAATACACTAAATCCTGCATTTAGAATAAATAAAAATTCTGAAAAACATGTTAAATATCTGGATTAATATTAAATATTGACGATGAATAAGTATTTAAGGAATTTTATTGCTGATGCAAACGATTAACGACACCTTATCAAAAAATTTAATCACTAAGCTTTTATCACCCAAGAAAGCATTTTATATAATGCTGAACATGAGTAAAAAGATACTTGTATTACCTAGTTAACTGCAATATTTTTTACGTATTGCAACTTTAATTATTTTTGACTGTGTATGAATTATTTCACACTGAGGTAGTTAAGATTGATGGCTTCATCTAATGATTATTTCAAACAAGTACTATCAAACTAACTTTAACAAATTTCAGGGAATTCAAATTTAAATGCAAATTTTTTGAATAAGGAGAACATTTTTATAATGAATATAATAAAAACTCAATTAATTTAATATTTTGGTTGCAATGCATTTTGTCAAAGGTGGATCAATGCGGAGGTAAAATTTTATCTTTAAGTTATATGTGTTCGCATTTTTTTAAAAAAATTGATACGATTTGATTTTAATTTTCGTTAAACTGTAAAGAAGCATGATAACTATTGGTGACGGACTTCATAAATTTGAACTGAGGGCAAGAGAGTGTGAGAGACGAGAATGACACCTGGACTGACCCCTTGTCCAATCCACCACTCTAAACATTACTAGATTTAAAATCTGCAATTTGGAAATGCCGGTTAAGGCTGCGTCGATTCAATTGACAAGAATCAGTCAAAAATACGACTTTTTAGCCTCTTTTTTATATGTAATTTTCTATAATTTCATGAAATTTAAAGCTCTAAGTTTAAAAAAAAATCAGATTTTAGATAACTTTAATGTTTGTTTTTATGCACATATTAATGCCAAAAAAGAAACTTTAATCGCATGCATGCAAAGAAGAAAAAATTACCTTATGTTTTCATTTAAAATGTTGAAACTTTTTATTTTTATTTTCCGTATGCTTTGATTTTTTTACCAGTTGTTATTACTACAAATAACTACTACTATTGATAAGCTTCTTAGTGGACATACGTGAGCTCAACGGCATGTGACGGGTCTTGAAGTTTACCCTCCTTGTCTGAGTTGAAAATTGTTCCAAGCCGCTCCTGCCCACATCATGGCTTGTATTGGAAACCATAAAAACCAGCTGCTGTCGTCCAACCACAGTCTTTCATTGTTTAAATAAACATGGGTTCATGATTTTAATATAAATGTTTCTGTCGATAAAGTGGGATAAAAACAACAGAAACAAAATGTTGGTATGCATTTTTTAATTAAAGCAATACTTACTTTTTAAAAAAGTAATTGAACTTAGAATCTACTAATTTTTTAATGAATTTTCCAATAGGCATTAAGAAAAAAGTTATTTCACAAGTATCAATGTTGCTACCAGAAAACCCATCCAAACTCTTGTCATACATATCTTGATGTATTTATAAATCAAATTTCATGTGTGTATGCCAACTGTTGCAGAAGGAATAGCATTTTTAAAATCTTTTCCTAAATTTGAAACTTTCCTTAAAAAAATAAATGGTTGATTTTGTATAGTATTTTAAGTACAGTTTTAAAAAAACCTAAAATAGCGCGCTTTCATTGTGAATCGAAACAAAAAGTAAAAAAATAAAATCTTACTGTAAGAATAAAATGATTAACAAGAAATTTATGCAATGTCATTGGGATAAAAACGTGGGCTGCTCGATATCATTTTATCCTTATAGTAAGAATTATTTTTTTTTACTTTTTAGTTCAATTAAAACCATAAACGTATGCTTATACACACACACACACACACACACACACACACACACACACACACACACACACACACACACACACACACACACACATATATATATATATATATATATATATATATATATATATATATATACATATATATATACTTTACTTTTAAGAGCATACTTTCAAGTTTGTTT
Organism: Trichonephila clavipes; assembly: GCA_019973935.1. Classification (NCBI taxonomy): domain Eukaryota; kingdom Metazoa; phylum Arthropoda; class Arachnida; order Araneae; family Nephilidae; genus Trichonephila; species Trichonephila clavipes. Next base: position 195,846 of record BMAU01000357.1, on the reverse strand, counting down.
TTTATAAATTTACTTGTTTCTGTTTTGCTTTGGCACACTCTCTTTTGAATTTCAACTTCTGTATTATTTACAGAAATACCTATCTATTTTGACTTGTTAGTTATTAGGATGAGGGAGTTTTATAACTCTCCCTCTTTCTCCAATAACAATTTTGGAAAGGCACTGAATTCTGTTAAAGAATTAAATATTTGTAATAGTAATTCTAATATTAAACTAGTCAAGACTATAATTTTTTGGAACAAAAAATTCATTAATGGCCGTCATAATCATTATAAACAAAACTTGTTAGATTCTAGTAATCACATTTCACAAAATATTAATAAATGTTACATTAAGAGTCCTGTTATACATGTAATTTATGATAATTTATCTTCTTATAATTTTGATAACACTCAATATTATAACAGTCTTAAGTTAAAGTTCAATAAATGTAGAGACAGTAGATGTAAGACATGTACTATGTTAAATAAAGATCAATATGATTGTGAATCTAAATTTATCCTTTGTAAAACTTTTAATTGTACTTATATCTTTTAAATTGTAACGTATTTCAATATAAATATATTGGACAGACCTCCAATACTATTAACTTAAGGATTAATCAGCATAGACATGGCGTAAAATTCTTTAATAATTCCAGTAATTCTAATAAATTTGAACTTAGACACCTCCATATGCATGATTTCAAAAATGTTGAACTGTCTATCATTAAAATTATTCCAATTACTAAGCACATATTATGGTGGGAAAATCACTTTATTAGGAGTTTTAATACAATTTACCTTTAATTTTAATATCATCAAAGTGCCTTACTGGAATTCAAATTTATCATTATCTATATATAGAAATATTATTTTTAATTATGTCGTAATAATGTATTAGTTAGCGATAAAGATAATATTTTTTTCAATTTGAATAAATTTTTTAATCACTGTATTGAACATGGATATCCTGCTAACTTTCTTTGTAATTATATTTATAATGGTTTTTCATGATACACAATTTGTATTACTGTAATTATTTACTGTCATTATGTTTTGTAATGTTTTTTTTTTAAAGTTCTACAATATCTAATTTATTCTACAATTATTAAATAGATGGCGCCACATGCTTATTAAATTTTAAAAATATTATATTTTTTGTGTTTCATTTATATATTTCACACTAATTTTTATATGAATATTATTTTATGATTTTTTAAAAGTATATATATATATATATAAATTTCTTAATATCCTTTCACAATTAATTTTATGTGGATCTGCTTTCACTCCCTTGTATTTGGCGGTAACACATTACTAGTTGATGCACTCCCGATCTACGTCTACACTGCGAATAAAAGTAGGTTATGTTTTTGTTCATATGTTATTTAGTTTAATGATTTTTTTATTATTTAAATTTCTCTTATATAATTCTTTCCTTTCCTCTTGGTACATAGTATGACAAATTACAGGTGAAGGTTGATCGGCCCCAAAACATGTTTAAACCTGCAATCCTGGTTCCTAAGGCCAGGAGTTTGTCATTATACTACTGTGCCTTCTACCTATTTATAGTTATCTTAGGTTATAACTATCTGTTTATTATATATATATATATATATATATATATATATATATATATATATATATATATATTTATATATATGTGTATATATATATATTTATGTATTGAATTTTTATATTGGATTCTATTCTATATATATATATATATATATATATATATATATATATATATATATATATATATATAGTCCAATATAAAACAATTCAATACATAAATATATATATACACATATATATAAATATATATAAACTATGATTTATTTTTTATTTTTGTGGGTTTTTTTAGTTTTTTAAACTATAATTTATTCATTGAAGAATTTATCCTTGACGTTAATATTTGGAGCCACAATAATGTGGCTTCTAGGATTAGACCTGCTCTTCAAATTACCTTACGCGAAGTGAATAAAGGTGAACTTTGCGAAACGAAGCTTTCTATGGAGTTTTATATCCTTTTTGAGAGCATGATTTTTAAGTAGATATTTTTAAACTGCCCACATCGATAGCAAACAAAGGTAATTTTTAAACAAATTTCTAATGAAAGGATTGTGTAAATTGATTCACCGAAAAAAGTTTATTTGATGGAAAAACAAAAACTTTTTTAAAATCTGTAAATTTTACGCAATCTTTATAGACAGAATACGAATAATAAGATTTGGCACCAGCACAAAAAAAGTGTGGTTATTTTTAAATGATGAAATTATTAAATGTTTAATTAAAATCTTAAATAATTTTTGAAAAAATTAAAAGAAAAAAGGTTTTTCATTTTTTTAAAAAACTGATTCTAAAAGAGTAAAGTATTAATTTTTTAGTATAGAATTTTGAATCGTTACAAAGATAAGAAATTCATTCAGAATGATTGAAAAATTATTTTTATAAAAACGCATCAATATTGTCTCATTTTAGAAAAAGATCGAAAAATTGTAATATATATATATATATATATATATATATATATATATATATATATATATCTTATTGTGGCGAAATAAGTGATCCTTCCAATTCAGGAATTATTTTTTGTCTGATTTTGATACGGAAAATAGGATTGCAGCTTTAAAAACGACGAAAATAATTTTAAAAACGAAGAAAATGTAAAAAATCTTTCTCTCTTTCCCCGTCGGGTTCTTCGGTGAATTGCCAGAATAAACTGCAAACAGGAGCAAACTATTCGCCCCATTTTAACGGTTTTATGAATATCCTTTTAACTAACTTCTATATCAGAAAAAAAAATTAATTATTGTACTGTCATCCATCCTTGACAAGTGTGCAAACTTTTGAATTAATCTGACGTTTCAAGTAGGTAAAAATCGAGTTGCAAGATTTCACCCGAAAAAATTGCATTGCAACTTAAATATAAGCCTGTAATAAAAACTGGATACAAGGAATAAGATTGTAAAAACAATTAACATTTTTAAATCCCTAAGATCAAAGTTTTTTTATCACAGATCTTACTAGGTCCTCTTAAGTTTGAGACCCTGACTACTCGACAGGGACTCGACATTTTTAAATAAATAAAGACTTATCTGGAACTCAACATATTAAAATTCTTTATTTAAAATTATTTTCAAAACTACAGCTTAAACATAAGTAAGAAATCATTTCAATAAAATACTAAAAAGTAGGCAGATATAGAAAATAAAACAACAACGCCCTCTTTTTACAAGATTGTCAAGTCATAAATGACCAAATGAATACATTTGAAATGCAACGTATAATGATATTTGCAATAAAAAGAAATAATTATTTCTAAGAAATATTTCCTAAAATTATTTTTAACATATTGCACAGATTGAATCAAAAGAAGCGAAACCAGACATTGCTGTCTGGATCTCTGCTTAAAGTTTGGATCAATGGAATCAAAATAAACGCTAAGGACCGTCATTGCCAGTAATCATAATCGTTCTTAATTGCATCTTAAAAAGGTGCTTGGGATGGAATCTTTCATCGGAACTTCAGAAAGTGCCTTTTTTAGTTTTCTTCTTTAGACCGTTCGACTGTGATCAGCATTCAAATGAAGTACGTGAACGATCCTCTAGGAATGCCAAATTGTCTCTTATGGGTCATTACAAGTATTGTTTATGCAAAGTTAATTAGTTACTTCCGTAATTGATTGGAACGCAGAAAGTGTAAGTGATTTTAAGAAGCTGCAAGCATTTAGTTATTCTCTTTGAAATGATTGTGGCGGCGCTGCGATATCCCTCGCCACTTGTAAAGTGAAATGAGGAGAACCGTATCTTCATGAATAAATATTTCATTTTATAAATAGCGGGGTATAAGGGATGTTAACTTTATCCCGAGGGCTAAAAATATAAACAATTTTAAATAGATATAATTCTTTGAGATTAAAATTAAATAACTTGAATATCTTACAAAGAAGTGGCGCCTTAAAAAAGAGAAAAAAATGTTTCTAGTCTCAGCGATATATGGACCAAGTACATTTAACCAAAAAAAAAGAAAGACAGAAAGAATTCTTAAACATCCTCAGATGCAAAGTAGAAATTTCTATTAAAAGATGGGGGATGTGACGCTTTCATTGCAATGGAGCTAAACAAAAACCACAACATATACTTATAAAATTTCTACAAAATGGTAAATGTAGACTTTTTTAGGAATTTTATATAGGTTGAAATAAATTAAACATAATTTAAAACTAAAATACCCAGTGTGAGTACTTATAAACATTGCTCTGTAGAGCAACACGAGGGTTGCCTCTATAGACCAGGGGCGTAGCTACCGCCGTATCAATGATACGGAGCCTCAAACTACAGGGGCCCAACATGTGTAACTACAGATCCACTAACAAGGCTCCCATATCTAGAAAAGGGCCCCGATGGAATATTGATGCAGGGCCCCCTCAGAACTATAGACTTTCAAACTCTCGAGGTACTCTCAAACTTCCGGTGAAGTCTGTAACTTTGTAGACCTAATGAGTCTGCAGACGTCCATCAACAGCTATAAGATACTTGTAGTTGAGGATTTCTGGAGGCAGAGTGCCTAGAAGGATGGCGAAGATTTTACAATCAGTGCTGATTCCACAAGTTACAATTTACATCATTGCAGTAATGATTCGTTGATAAAATAGCCTAATTGATATTTTTATCGATTAGGTAATTTCATGTACTTTTAAGGATTGTAATCGTTTATCAGTTTACTGAAACTGAAATGTAACAAGAATGACAAAAAATAATAAGCCACATTAGCATCTGCAATTCTATGTAAAAATTAAATATGGATATTCAGGGCTAAAAGAAAATAACTGGTTTAAAACCATTATTATGTATGACTTATATACAACTCTTTAGGTTTTAATCCTTTGGTTATATATAAGCATATATATGCGGAGTTGTAACATGGTATTCGTCTAGACTTTCATCTAGGTGGCTAATTTTTCCAAAGAATACGATTTGCGATATATTACCGATATCATAGTACAAATGTAACTTACTAAGTTTAATAAAACAGATGATTCGAGAATTATTTTACTGTGTCGAGTATTATCCGTTTAAAGGTGACAAGAAAAATGACAGAATGTTTTTTTATAAAAACAATTAAGATCTCATTATTACGAATAGTATATTTATAGTATTAAATTTATCTAACTAATAACTAACTGTTGGGATTAATTTAAAACTTTCTTTTTCAATAATTATTATTATTGCGTACATATTTATGTACTAATTCGTTGTTTTTAAAAATGAACTTTTCAAAGGTATAGATATTTATCCGACAATACTTTCTAATTAATTTACAATTTTTTTTGTAGGAACTATTGCACAATTGCAAAGCAAAAAAAAACGTAGTTTCCAAAAACAAAACAATATGTTTATCTCTCACTCAGAAAATGGCTGCATTTCTTAGAGATAATCGATTTTTATGTCTACGCCACTCATTTCTTAGAAACACTTCAGGAGTAAAAATGTCAACTCAACTCAGCGATATATATACCAAGTATATTTAACGAAAAAAAACCTCTTTATCATCCTCCCACGCTGTAGAAATTTCTATTAAAAGATGGGGAATTTGGTGTTTTCTTAGCAATGCAGTCTGTAGCCGGCGACAGAAAAAGATGTAAGCACACAATAGGGAAAGCTCTCGGGGGAAGAACATTTACCTGTCTTTCACATGTCGGATGAAAGCAAGCTTTGAATATCAATACAGATAAATTTGTTATCGAGATAAAGCGAAAAGAAGTTTACCACTAAATTTCTTTTGAATAATTTTACCCCTATATTATGTCTCATTCAAGTTGCATGATATTAGCATTTCTATCTTTTTAACGACCAAAATGAGATTCTTTTAATGAATTTATGGGAAAAAAAATCTGTATATTTTATAAATTGTTGATATAAGACCGCGTTTCTCAAACTGTAGGGAAGATCCTTTTAGGGGGCATTTCATTACATTCGAAAAGAAGATATTATTTTAAAAAGTTACACTGATTTAATATATTTATAAATGTATCAGTACTGCACAATGTATTTTATGTAAGTTCAGAACAAGTTGAATAACAACCAGTGACCTCACGGCCTTCCCATATATAAAATTATATACAAAAATGAACTCTTACCTGGATAATTTGCACGGTTTACAAATAATCCCTTAACAGCCGATTAAAAGTTACGTGATTCAATCCCCAGTGCCACTGTTTTCCACGTACGCATGCGTATGTGATGTATTGGAGGTGGGGGAGGAGGAATAAATAAGCAAATCCTCTGCAATAAGTAAATCCTTCGCAAAAACTGTCAATGGTTTTTTATTGCATTCAAAAGCCTGCGGAACAAATTTACGAATAGCAGCGCACAGAAATGACCGTGCTTCGGAAAGATGTATATATACGTCCGAAAAATTAATGCTTTGGCTGAGCGAAAAATTTATATACCCCAGTGGTACTTGCCCTTGCGTACAAGTGTCACTGGATGATTTTCTCTCCACAGTGACGCCATTACAGGCAGATTGTTCTGTTTTTCACATGTTAGTGCAATGCATCTCAAATTTTCAATATTTGCGACTAAATTTTCGTTCATACTTTTCATTGCAGCCTCCCCTCCCTGAAATAACAATGCATAAAATACAATAATAATGTACTTTGACACTAAAGCTACAATACGACTTAAATAATAAACTGTATCAATAATCAAGATAAGTATTTTGTACACAATTTTGTATATGATAAACCCATGGGAGACAAAAGTAATTATTAAAATTGTTCTAAACTTAGTATAGATAAATTAATTATCAAATGCATTGATCAGCACTAATATATTTAGAAGCATTTTATACCAACGTAAATGTGTATTTTATTTTTTATTATGTTTAAATGTATTTTGTTTTGCTACAGTTCAATAAATAAATATACTTTTTTTTTAAAAAAAATAAATCCTTTATTTTATACTTTTCGCTAATCTTCCATCCTCCATAGGGTTAACATATCCCCTTGGGAGGACGTCCCACAGTTAAAGATACTGATTTAGTTCATTGTTATCTTTCTCTTCTAAAAATATTGCTTGCCGAAAAATTAATTCAATTTATCCTAACTTATGCAGCAATCATACAAATAAATACATAAAAAGATAATTTCTTTGCTTTTTTCTTCAAATAAAGGTGAATTATAAGTAATAACATTTATTTTATACCCATAAAATATTTGTGCACAGACTATTTTGAAGTAATTTATCTCCTATGTATAAAAATACTAGCTGGTATACCTGTTTTCCCGCGGGTGAATTGAAAAATAAAGCAATATTAATGAGTTAACTTTAAGTAAATTGCAAATTAAACAAAAAAAATGCTTTTAGCATATATGTAATCAAAAAAAAATTATATTTGTCAATCATATTTGTAGGTCTTAGAGTTGAAAAAAGTTTTTTTTTAACTATTACACCCCGGTAACTTGAGGGTTCAACTTTTGAAAACCCCCTTCTTATCTGATTTCTCCTCAGCAAAAGTAGCATGTTTTCCTAATTTCAAAGCTGTAGGTTTAGTAGTTCATAAAAGAGAAACTTTTAACCCTCTAAGTGGATACCTTCCTCCTGAAAAGTTATTCCGAAATCGTTTTACTCTTATTTTGCTATTCCCTTCAAAAATGCAACAGACTTCAATTCTTTCCCCCTTTTAAAATTTGGGAGGTCGAAAGGGGACAATTTTATGACTTAGTTTGGCACCTTTGTTCAGTGAGAACCAGGATAGCAATCGTTTACAGCTAGCTGTTAAGTTGCCTTGCGCAATCTTGTATGAAAATCGTAGTTCTACTCTGTCGTTTTCCCCATAGATTCAGTCACAGTAAAATTAAAACTAAATGAAGGTTAAAAAAAAACATGAAATAAATGGCGTGTTAAAAAAGTGAAAAATAGTTATATTCTTCAAACAAAATTTATTTTTCTGTCATTTTTTAAAAATTAAAAAAATATTTTGGTATTGCAAATTGTACCAGAAAAAGCATCCTGTATTCATTTTTGAATATGAGAGTAAGAAAACGCGCTCACTTTCCTGTTCTTAAGAAAAGTTATGAGGTAAAAAGAGTAAAGGCCCTATCTGTTTTTTAAAACAATAAGACAATAAATGGTGCATACGATGATTATATTTATGAAATAAAACAGATCTTTATCTATTCAATTATATTTTTAATTTAGAATAACATAAAAAATGATTTCAATACTTTTAATTTATTTTAATTAAAATCATATAAAAGATATTTTTATGTTAACTGAATATTTTTCGGAAAAAATCTAAATTTTCATTCCTAGTGTTCTCCTTTTCGAACTTCTTGTATTAAATAAAAATTTCTTTTCTACATCGGCATTTGTGATGGACATAACACACATTCAGTCAATAATTTTTAATTTTAATGGGGGATATACTTTTTCAAATGCGCATGACAGTACTTCTAACCATTTTCTACTCAAGTTAAATTTCTTATATTTCTGTTTCTTTTATTACAAGAAAAAATATCACACATCGATAACTAAATTTTCACACAATTCAGTCATTACAAATTCTATTGAGAAAAGTTCTCCCTAATTAATTTTGTCTTTCAAAACAGTACACTTAAAACAATTTTATTCAGTGAAGTTAACCGACAGTTCCACAATGTATTCATACCAAATTTTAAAAACAAATTTAACACTTGGAAATGTATCCAGTATTAAATTTTTCAGTATACAAAAATATTTCCTGCTGTAGGGAAGATATAGTATGAGATGTGGTGTACGGTTGTGAAAGAATGTTTTCGTACGTGTAGACTATTTTTGAAAATTTAAACATCACTGAAGCTGATCATATAATCGCAAATGAGCCTTATTTTAATGTGTGCTGATATCAAAGTAAAACACTTTACAATATTAAACAGCCTATGGGTTTATACTCAATATCAAACTATTCGCAAAATGGCTTACAACTTCTATTCAAATTGTAAAGAAACTGAAATATAAATATATCTTACTGCAGTCAAAAATATTCATAATATGTATAAGTATCCTATTTCTCCGCTTATTTCTGTACATTTTAAAAACTGTAGTTGAATGCAATTTTTTGAATTTATAAACGAGGCATAAAATCTCACACAGTCGTAAAAATGTATTTATCATTTTTAAATATAATACTATAAAACGTATATGGATTGTAAGATTAGTTGTAAAATCCTAAAAGCTTTTAGAGGAGGTAAAAACATGTAATTTTGGATTGATCAAATTTTAATATAATACACAAATATACATGTTATTAAGCAAATACATTTGAAGAATCAAACTTCCTTCTGAAAAAAACGTAATTGAAAGAAAATGTTTAATTGCAAATTAGTGGAAATACATGTTTATCTAAGGGGTATCCCCAAAGTGAGGTAATCCTCAAACCTAAGACTTAAACTCAGTGGCACAACAATCCATGAGGGCCAGGAACTACTGTGCACATCATAATACACGTGACCATTGGACGCTGAGGTGCATGAACAGATGTCCCGATTTGGTGGTCTGTCTGAAGAGATACCTTCAGTGTTTAAGACCCGAAGCAAGCTTGGTACTCATTTATCGACCCAATATAGCGGGGATAAAATGCAGAGTTGACCTTGCTCAGCCCGTTAATAGAACCCCAGACCTGTGATGTGGAAGCACTATACACTACCATTCGATCCTATTCGGTGAAAATAAAATTTAATGTTAGAATCTTATATAATTCCCTAATGAATGAAGGAGTCCAAACTTTTTTTTCATGTAAACTGTTTAGACAGAAATGTTTAATTATGAACATTCCACAAGTTGCATAAATTAAAATTAACCGTAATCGTTTACATAAATTTTTAAGGATGCAAAAGGTGTATTTCGGCTGCACGAATTAATTTAAAAGGAATACGGTTACGAAAAAGTAGTACAAATCTATCTTAAGTAGGGTTGGTTACCTTACATATTGTCAAACACAACAATGTATTGGAAGCCGATTCCACAATTCGTTGTTATAAAAATGTATGGAAAATTACAAGGTTTATTTTTGCATTTGTAATTTATATATATATATAATTTTTCCTGGGAACTTTAAAAGCTAGAGTGGCATCCATCACATCCGCGGTTCTCTCTCTCTTTTTACAGATCGCCCCTGACTAAGCTGGCTCTGCCATATTAAGTGAAAATGCCGGATTTTGATTGTCAAGAACATTTTATAGCAGACTGCATTTTACATGTATGTTAGGTGGTCGTTTCATATTTTCTACATCAAGATCTTAATGTCTGAATTTAAAATTACATAAAAATCTTGACATTCGCATCAATGACCATGATAATTTTTATTAGTATATGAATGTGTCATCAAACGATTACATGACTAATATTAAAATATTATTTTAACCATTTAATTAATATTAAGTATAACATAACGCACACAACTTTTCTGAACTTTAAAAATAAATATATCGAAAAATAACTTCAGATATACTCAAAGTTTTTCATTCCTACGCTTTAGCTTCTCAGTTTTGCTTCTATGTAAGAATTTATTGTAATTGTATATTCATCAATTTTTTTAGTATATTTTTTGCTCTTAGCATGCAGTTTTCAACTGAATTGTATGAAATATTCGAAATATATTAAAAGATACCAAAGAAGCTATATAATAAAATTTGAAATTTTTATTATACTCAAACAATTCCTAAAATTTATGGTAAATAATTTTTAACTGCGCGATGCATTTTTTTTTCGAAATGTCAAATAGAATTTCTAACATAAAATTTCTAGCTTGATACGGTCGAGATTTCAAAAAAATATCCAGATTTTAATTACTTATTCAGTTAGCCTTTAAAAAAGATAAATGTTGAGGTATTTTGTATAAATAGATATTTTTGAACAATATATAATTCGAATGTTTTTAATAGCTCGATTTTAAATTTGATTTTTATGTTTATTTATATGCATAAATGTCTACTGTAAATGTTTCCCCGTATATTTTTGATTACCATTTATTCAAACATTCATGTTATAAAAAAAACATGTGAAAATCTTCATTCATGTTTTCTTTGATGTAAACTGAAGTTCAAGCACTTAAAATTCAAATATAATTCGGTGTATTTTAACAATATATAACTAGGCACTGTAATTAAACTTCCCTGAACACTTGGGCTTTGAAATCTAAAAAAAAAGTAATAAATCTTAATTAGTTTTTTTTTCGTTATTATTTTTATCTAAGTGTAAGAAAATGTTTCAAATGATTTGATGAAGTTTAAATTTATTCATTTTTAGTGGTTTGAAAATTGAAAAGGTTTCAAATTTTAAAGTGTTTGGTGTTTTATTAATTTTTTTCGGTATCTTATAATAAAATAATCATGTTTCAAAAACTAAAATCTTTGATTAAAATAAGAAAAATGAAGAGAAAGAATATACTTAAAAAAAGATAATTTGTCTAACTATATAAAATAGCAGATTGCACTGACACGCCCCAACTTGTTACAGTTTCAAATTAATATGAAACCAAAAGAGAATTGTAACATATTTTACTTATGCGTTGGGACTTTTCAAAACTTTTAAAATACGAGGTAACAAATAAACACTTCCTGGGGTCTAAAGTAATTTCCCCCCGATTTTTTACGATTGCCTCAGGGTCAAAACACGGGGTTTCCTACGAGCCATAAAACTTCCTATCAGTGTCCTGCTGTGTTGCTTCCACCGTCCCCAATTATCTTTCAAGATGTTAAACCTTTAAAAGGGGGAAAGGATTTCAGAAAAGTGCGGCTAATCCGCTTTTGAAAACGTTACTTGAAGGCAGAAAATCCGTGCAGTGCATTTTCGAAGCATCTTTACACTGACAGAATTTTCCGTGCTATCCGCTTAGAGGGTTGAAGAAAAAAATGCTCCGGTACAACTTTATTTGGGGTACATTTTCGCAAAACCAGTTTTACGGCAGATCTCTACTCCATGAAATGAAACCACCTTATAATTTTCAAATTTGTAGGTCTAATACCTTTGAATATTTATCTCTTTCTATAACCCCTCACACCCCCCTTAGGGTATCGATTTTCTCACAAAACCCTTTTTTAGTGAGCCTTTACTCGAGGAAAGAAACATGGCTGCTGAATGGCAAGTCTGTTGATCTAATAGTTCGGGGGATATCATAATGAGTGAATGAGTGAGTCAGTGAATGAATGAGTGAATCGTTTTTCTGCTTTATATAGTTTTATTAATGAATAAGTATAAGCAATTTTGGAATTAAAATGCAACCTTTATTCTGCGTCTCATCATTCAAAACTGACATTATTTAAATTCTACTCTTTCTGAAATCTGAAATAACATATTTGTAATTTCCAATACTTGACAATGTTGATTTATGCTAGGTATATTTTTAAAATGGAGTTTATTTATAGAACATTTTGCATGTATTAGTATAATAAGACTATGGTTACTTGCAAATACATTTTAATAAAACTTTGTATATGTATAGAAAGCCTGAATTAAACTATTAGTATTCTTCGAAAGTCATATTTACAGAATTCAAGTCCTATGAAATCAATTAATGGACTAAACTTATAACACTTCATTATCATATGACATCTACAAACATATTTTTCCATCCAGTCAGTTCAAAAGTTCATGTGATGCCATAGTCACATGATTAATGCAATCACGTACTTCCAACCTAACAGTTGATACGCTTCGCTGCTGCCAAATTTTGCTTTTGCAGAAATTGTTTACTAAAAAGTGCATAGTTGTCAACAATAATAGCACACATAGGTATACAAATTGTATTTGATAACATTTATTTAAGGTATACACTTTGATTAATCATCGAGTTTGAAATCTTATCGAAATTTTACAAGTAGAACAACCAGTTCAATTCTGATGTCAGAAGTATTTTCAATGCCGAACAAGTGGTTATATTTATCATGCGACCATCGTGAGTTCGGCGAAATGGTTTAACATACTTAATTATGCGAGAACAGTAACCCCTTCCCAACTGAGGAAAATTGCACGATTCTCTCTCTAGCACCAATGCGAATCACACACGCAAGCTTAATTATTCGGAGTATTGGAATAAATAAAAGCCTTAAATGAGTAAACCCATGGTTCAAATAAGTAAATTCTTCACAAACTTTGCAAATGTTATTGTATTGTATTCAAAACCTTCGGAATAGTGTAAATTATAGCAGCCGAAAGCAAAGGATCGTACTTCGGATAGGCGCATAACATACTCGTGGCTGGCATGTCCTAAGTTCGAGCATGGTATGCCATTTTCTAATGTTTATAAACATTAGAAAATAAAATTACTGATTATAAATGCTGGATTACATTTCTAGTATCATTAAACTAGATGAGATCTGTAAAACTTAGCTGTCATCACAAATTTACTTTTCCCTAAATATACACAAAAAAAAGGTGATGGTGTAATAAATGTATTACGTATTATCGCAACAATGTCAACGTTCAAGATAACTTCCCAAGTTGGCAACCCCGATTACGCATGTGGCGTATGCGCTAAAAGGAAAACCATTTATTTAGTTTCATATAATGCTGCCAATACAATTGGTTTAGTACATTAGAACTGAAAAATAGTCATATTTTCGAACGAAAGAACAAATAAATAAAACTACATAATACATGCAAAATACAGTTTTACAATTTGAACATTGCAAAATTTAGATACCTGATTGAATGTTTTATGAGAAGAAATATTTCATTTTCTTGTGCCAAAATTAATTATAAATATTATAAAACAGAACAGAGTATTTTATATTCGAATTATTGAATGTATACGAGTTAGTTTTTGTGACATCTCATGATTTAAATTAAAATTGCTAATACGTATATTATTGTTTAACTTGAATATATACTAAAGATTACCAGAAAAAAATACTAAATACTGTATAGGTATAATAGACATTTACAACAGAGTTTTATACAAACTTTCATCTTTACAATAAACATCCCTACAAATTTTTAAGCATAGAACGGTATTAACTACCTAATATCTGAGGAACACTCTTCAAAGCAGACTTTTGTTTAACCAATCTTACATTAGTTCCGGCAAAGTAGTTATCGAAAGAAGCAAGCCAGTAATTGTACAACACAATAAAGGCAGATTGCGAAATCAATTAATTTTGCAACAAAGCTACTCTTCGAAACAAAGCAAGATGCGGGTAATGTCTTACAGTCTGAGTTCGAGGTTTGACATTTATCTGAGGATAGCATATATTACAAATTAATCCAAAAGCCATTCGACACCAATTAAATTTTATTTTGAATAGTTAAATCTCAATGCATAAAATAGTCAAATAATTAGAAGCAAGTGTGATATTTTTTCTTCTAAATGAAGCAAAATATTACGTTATTGGTAAGAAAATTTTAAATATATTTATATTTTTTTAATTTTATTTTTGGATTTATATTTTAATGATTGAGATTATATTTATATCTTATAATAGATTTGAGGATTCACTGTTATGTTCTTCTTTTGTAAATAGTAATTTGAATTATAATGTGATATAAGTTAGGTGCTTACGAATTTTCATTGTTTTATATATTAACCTTTTTCGAGAAATAATGATATGGTCGACAATATGCTTAACTTGCCTTAAAATTTTTATGCATGTAATGTATTTATAAGATTATAACCATGCAGGTTACTTTACTTGATCACTACTGTTCAGTGTACGTATGTAAATGTAGAGCACCCTGTAGCGCTCAGAGTGTCTTACTATTCTGTGTAACCTTGGACTGCATGAGAAATGAGTCAAATCGAGCGAGCTGAGCAACAGAGTAATAAAAATACAGTCCACTGAGAGAGACTTTTGAGTTCTTTAGTTGTAATGCAACGCCCGAATAACTTAATGTTAAATTGATTCATTTATTTCGTTATCCATTTTATAATACCCAGGTTCTAATTTGTCATTTGGCGTCACACTATAGTTTACATTTAAACATTAGATCTTTTAAAGACAAATAAAACAGGACACTAAATTAAAAAGCCGTTCTTTAAATTAACACTTAATTTATTTACAAAACATTTAAATTACGTTAATTACTAAAGATATACATGATTACTTAACTGAATTAGGATCTGAGAGAGAGAGAGGAATCTTGGTGTGCCATCTCGGGAGTCTCCAACCTCGGCAATTTGTCAAAGGGTCGTCAGACCAAAATCGGTGATAAAATTTGTGTCAGAGAGAGTCTAAATTCGTCGTGCAAGCGCTTATATTTCGCGGCGGTTTACCTGTGTATTCTGGAGAGGACTCTTTCTCGAAACACAATCAGCTTTTCTGATTGGTCTGAAGTCAGCGGAGGGATATCTTCCCGCGGTCCATAACTCACCCAAAACGCGGGAAATTCCCAAAAACATCCCATACCATGATGTATTTATGGGTACATTGCCTTCTTCCAGGCGTGGAAATGCGTCACCCTTTTTCGGTGGGGTGAGAGGCACTCCCAGAAATTCCTCGGCTTGTAAACAACAACAGGGTCTGTATACAAATTACTGTTGTAATCCTTATGGAAAGGCGGCCCCCATCACTCCTCCCCTCTCAGATTAACAAAACCAAAATGAATAATAATAAAAAAAATTTCAGTAAGCAAACGAAATACAGAATTGGCCTAGCGTCGGCAAATGTCTATGTCAAGAACAAAATTTGTAGACTCCTGGTTCACTATCAGCTGTCCACGTCTTATGAGGGGTTCTGTCCATGTTCATCCATGATGTTGGCAGCTCCATCGTCGCTCAGATATTGCTAAAGAAATCTGCTATACTGCAAAAAAAAATAACAGAAACTTTGTCTCCCAGGGAAACCATATTAGTAATGAAACAACAGTTATGAGAAAAAAAAATTAAACTTGGCCCTTTGTGACCACACTTGAAGACTCCAAGCACCAATTTCCAACTCCTCTCACCGCTCATAAAATGAAAATAAGAATGTTAAAAAAAATACAATCAATTTCTGAAGTTCCTAACCTATTCCGTGAGGGAAAACCAAATTAACTATCAACAACTATAATGACGTTAATGTACTAAGAGGAGAAAAAAAAATTTACTGAATGGATCACCCAAACAATTCACAAAACATCAGACACAGACTGACAAATAGAAATAATTAAACAATCACAAAGAATCGTGTGCCACTAAATAATAAAAAATATTAAGACAAATAACACGTAAGAATACAAAATTGGCGTATGTAACAACTGCGCAACTAATAAAACAACACTTAGGAGTGTTGAACAAAATACATTGATAAAAAATAAACGCCAGTGAAAACATTTACATACAATTCAAGCGTGGCGCTTAGAAACAGACACTTCATAATCGTTTAACATCGAAATCTTGACACGACCAATGTGAAGTGAAAGTCCCAGACCATCAAAAAAAAACAAAAAACTAGCAGAACTTTTTACATACTCAAGCGTAAAAATTTCAATGGTTAACTAAGAGCATTGATAATATTTAATGAAAATAATTAAGTAAAAGTAAAAAAAAATTAGAGATTGAAACGATGAGTGTGCATAAGTGGAGAAAAAAAAAATTTTTGTAACTTCATAGAATGCTTGGTAGCCTAAGAAATTAAAAAAATTCACTACAAGCATTGGTTACAAATAAAAGTTTTAAAAAAAATTTAACGGAATTAATTAAGATTTGCAAATTAAAATTTTATAAATGAACTAATCGTATAAATGATAAAAAAAAAAATTATAACCTGCAAGAATGCTGAGTAGCCTAAGGAATTTTAAAAGAAAACTTCACTACGAGCATTGGTTACAAATAAAATTAAGAAAAAAAAAAATTACTGTGATTAAATTTAGAATCGCAAACTGTGAGTGCGCATGTGATCAGTATGCACCCCCACTGTTTACAAATGCAACACAAAAAAAAAAAAAAAAAAAAAACATGCCATTCCCTGCGCAAACGATTTGCTGCATGCCGCAAACGCCAGCACAAGAGATAGAATGAATTTAAGATAAAAAAAAAATTTGCAAATCCGATTGTTAAAAAAAATAACTATAACGATTAATATTGCTTAAAAGAAACTTTAAAGAGAAAAAAAAAATTTCTTCCACCTTCAATACATTTGAATTTCCATTTGAGAAATGAATTCCAGAAATCAGAAGTGCAGTTGAAAATTTCGGAAAAAAAATTTAAAACATAAAATTGATATGCAACCCAAGTCATATGAGGCGATACATACAGAGTAAAGTAATTTAACTAAAAGAAAATTATTGCAAGTGTTACACAGAATTAAACAGTTTCCAATATAAAAAATATCGCTTAACTAATCAACATAACTTTTTAACAATCCTCGTAATACAATGTATCCACAAGTCCAAATAATATAAAAAAAAACTAAAATTGTTTCACTATACGCGCAACAAATATACAAACACAAAAAAAAAAAAACACACACAAGATCCTCGATTTACAACAATACCGCTAACTCAATTCATCGAAAATCCTCTAATTAATAACTCAAGTACAATTCTATAACAACAACCTAAAATTCTCAGTAACCTTAAAATGATTCCTCGATAATCCAAAATTGCCTTTACCTCAGATCGTTCACATCTTATGCCTCAACAACACTAACTAAACTCATCTGCAACTACCGAATAATCAATTGACTGCTCCACAATACCATTAACTCAAACCATCTATGCTCATCAACTTATTTACACAAAATCTCACATACTCAATAACACTTAACTAGACTTATCTTCAACTTTCAAATAATTAATCGACTTCTCCGCAATACCAATAACCAAAACCAGTCTTTGCTCATCAACTTATTCACAAAAATCTCGCATAATCCTCCACTCGAACTTTCCTAAATGCATCGCAAGACATTCCTAAATATACCACACACCCATTAATTCAACTTATCCATGTTCATCAACTATTTACTCGGAACTGTACCAAATCATTAACTCAAATTATCCTATCTTACATCAAAACAACTTTCTCAATTATACCGTATAATTATATCAACTCAATATTCCCTTTGCCCAAAATCCGTAACTCAAAAATCTCCTTCTGTACATCAAACAATTTTCTCAAATAAACCATGACTTTCCCTTCAACTCAATTATCCATTTCCATAAAAAACAACCATCGAATAAACGTACACCTTGAACACAAACTCAACTATCTCCATAAAAAAAAACCTTCCCAACCATTCAACAAATTCATCAGTGCAGACTTTATCGATCTCCTTCAAATAACTGGCTCAAATATTCCACGAAATCTCTTAACTCAAACTTATGTAACTCCTTACAAGTAGTGAAACAACAACAACAAAAAATTCACACCCAATCCCATTCCAACAATTCCAAACTCTCATAGCAACAGCACCGTAACTGAAAAACAGGAAACAAGGGGGGGAAAGAAACGAAAACCCATCGGAAAAATTTTACTGAATCTCTGTCGCGACAGCAGTGGGGGGCGAGGGGAAGACCCCTCCTAAGGCGGCAAGAATCTGACATCCAAAAATTTCACCCCTGAATTATGCTGCCCGCGGGGAGGAGTCCCTGCGACAAGGAGTAACCAATAAACAGAAATTCCAATCAACAGTGTCCTGTCCTATACCGGATGGCGTGCAGGGGGATACGACGAAAAGGGGTGCGCTCTCCCCACGTTTTCGAAACGAATGGACGAAACATTTTTAACACCATTAGCTGACCAACAACAAAAAAAAAAAAAACTTTTTACCAAATAACAAGCAGAACTACGTACTAAAATCCAGAACAAAAAAAAAAAAAAAAATTGAATCAACGTCAACACTCAGTGAAATAAATCTACCCGCACTGACATAAATCAACACATGTAAGCCTAGCATCAACGAGAAAAAAAAAATACAATATCGACCGACCAAAACATCAAAATTCTTAGTAGTTTAGCGCACAACCGAGACACACTTATTGACTGCAAATTCATTTAACAACCATAATTAATCTTAACCAACAGAAATACTATCTCGACAAACAAAACCTTCAATTCCTAGTACAGTTTAGCACACAAGCGAGACACAATGATTGACTGCACATTAATTTAGCAACCACAATATTAATCTAAACCCCTGAATAACCACAAAAAAATTTCAAATCTATAGCAAAACAAACAACGCAGAATTTAGATGAGCATTAAAACATTTAACAGAAATAGCCGCAAATTTTAAGTCAAAGTTAGCAATCATCTCACATAAAAAAACAACATGCGCGGGAAAAAAAATTATTAAAGTTTCAACCTAATATCTTATAGAAAATATTCAAACAACCATCTCTATCCATATCTTAACAAGCATAAATTCCAATGTTATCATCATTTAGTAATACACAACCACTTAAAATTAATACACCAACACAATTTAGCAATAAAATTGATTCTAACAAAAAATGCTGCTACCAAAATTGATCTTCTATGCAAAAATAAAAATTTAACCAGAAAGTACAGTTATAAACAATCAATTCAGCATAAACTAAACAATTCAATAAAGGAACCTTTTATATGAAAAAATCATTGAAATTCTAAATAATAATCACAAAACAAATTATGTAATAGGGAAAAAAAATTTAAGATATGTATGTATCATAACAACATTCAAATTTCATGACAGGTGTCCAGAGACCCCAAAATTTGACCTTTGTCACAAACATAAATTAAAGCTTAAAATTACTAAAATTAAAAATTGACGTACGTACATCATTATCATTGAATAACACTTGCATTACAAATTTATTAAAGATATTGCACAAAACACACAGCATGAAAATATTTTATCTAGAGTTAAAATTGATATTAACCACAAACAACACTATGTCATTTAAGCATAAAATCACGACATAAAACAAACTGCATAAAAAAATTTAACTGGAATTCATTAAATAACAGGAAATCATTAAATAAATGAGTACAAAATTTGATATAACTAAAAAAAAAAAAAAACATAAAACATAGCATGAAACAAGGTGCAACTATGAGACAGGTATCATTCAATGCGTGCTCGAAATGACGAAGCGTAAAATTGCAAAAAAAAAAAATTAAGTCTCCCTCAAATATTTTAGCGCGGAATTGTATTAACGAGCCGAATTACCTGCACGAGCTCTTAAATTTAAATGAAACTTTTAACTAATCGTCTCTCGCGTAAATACATGCATAGAGAAAAAAAAATTCACATCAATATTGAAAGAGAAAAAAAAATTAAAGAGCACAAGTACCTGCGTCATCGTTGCACCCCGGACTCTCTGACAAAACTGCAAGAAAAAAAAATTCACAGTATCAAATTCAAGCAATACATAAAATACACAGTAGCACACGAGATGAAAATTTGTCCTGATGATCCATCAAGAAACGTTTACAAAAAAGATTGTAAAAAAAAAATTTCTAACTCAAAGGATGTAAAAAAAAAATTTTCTAACGACCAAAAAATTTTAAGATTCTGGTCAACTGGCACCATTATAATGCTACAAAGAAAAAAATTTTAAATCCTGGTCACTGCACCAATATAATGCAACGCCCGAATAACTTAATGTTAAATTGATTCATTTATTTCGTTATCCATTTTATAATACCCAGGTTCTAATTTGTCATTTGGCGTCACACTATAGTTTACATTTAAACATTAGATCTTTTAAAGACAAATAAAACAGGACACTAAATTAAAAAGCCGTTCTTTAAATTAACACTTAATTTATTTACAAAACATTTAAATTACGTTAATTACTAAAGATATACATGATTACTTAACTGAATTAGGATCTGAGAGAGAGAGAGGAACCTTGGTGTGCCATCTCGGGAGTCTCCAACCTCGGCAATTTGTCAAAGGATCGTCAGACCAAAATCGGTGATAAAATTTGTGTCAGAGAGAGTCTAAATTCGTCGTGCAAGCGCTTATATTTCGCGGCGGTTTACCTATGTATTCTGGAGAGGACTCTTTCTCGAAACACAATCAGCTTTTCTGATTGGTCTGAAGTCAGCGGAGGGATATCTTCCCGCGGTCCATAACTCACCCAAAACGCGGGAAATTCCCAAAAACATCCCATACCATGATGCATTTATGGGTACATTGCCTTCTTCCAGGCGTGGGAAATGCGTCACCCTTTTCGGTGGGGTGAGAGGCACTCCCAGAAATTCCTCGGCTTGTAAACAACAACAGGGTCTGTATACAAATTACTGTTGTAATCCTTATGGAAAGGCGGCCCCCATCAGTTGTGACCCAACATTCTGGTCCAGTCTCAACCGGAGAGACCTATGCATTGAAAATACGAGGTATGTGCTGTTGTTTTTTGACTTTTTGTTGAAAAATCGAATTTTAAACTTTAACGATGTTTAAAAGAGCAAAAAAAAAAAGAAGACTTGAGGCGAATCGCTTCTGAATTAGAGCAAAAAAAAAGAAGACTTGAGGCGAATCGCTTCTGAATTAGAGTTGTGTGTGAGTGATAAATTAACTGTTTTAGACTTCATGGATCTTGTAAAAAACTGTGATTGATACAAAAACGATCCTGATTTCGTGCATGAGTTAGCAAATTTAATTATCGAAGAAAGGAAGTATGACGAAAGTCAGCAATTAGAGTTAGAAAAAAATAAGAGAAAAGTCTAAGCTTGATTTAGAGATAGCGAAAATACGAGCAAATGATAAAGATAATAATATTGAAGTTAATTCTAATAATTCCTCTTCTTTAGATTCTTTAATTAAAAGTATCCGCACACTTACAGTGAAAATTCCCGACAAACCTGAGGGGTGGAGTTTCTTTTTTTATCATTAGAACGTGCATTTGCAGCCAAAAGTGTTACTGATAAATTTAAGCCTGAGATTTTGTTAAATTTATTAGGAGAAAAAGCTGCAAATATCATTATATATCTGAAAGATGAAGATCTTAAAAATTATGATAAAATAAAGTCCATAATACTCCAAGAATTTGAGCCAACTCCTCAATCGTGTTTAGAGAATTTTAAGAAAGCAACACGGCAAAATTGTGAATCCCATGTCCAGTTTGCGAGTAGATTAACAACAAATTGGGAATACTATTTAAAATTGAGAGATGTTTCAAATTTCGAGGTATTAACACAATTAATAGTTTCAGACAAAATATTTAGTACTTTAGATAAAGAAACCGCATCGCATATTAGTGTCAGACAAGCAGGTAAATGGTTTGATCCTTTAACGTTGGGAAAAGAAATTGATTTATTTTATTCATCGCGAGGAAAACCACTGAGTGAGAGTATTAATTATTGCCGCAAAAATCAAAATTCTGAAAATATGTCTAGAGTATTTTTCTCAGATGTCAAGGGCACAAAATTGTTTTGTGTCAATCTGATAGTCATTTTTTTTAAATAAATGTCCTCAGTATGAGCATTTATCAGTAAATAAACGGGTAGAACTTGTTAAAAATAATTCCTTGTATTTTAATTGTTTAAATTTGCATAGAGTCAAGTTTTGTAAATTTAAAGTACTTTGTAAATGCTGCCAAAAAAAGCATCATTCTTCTTTGTGTTTCTCGGGAGACCCAAATTTTAGCAGTGAAAGGGTCATTCAACCTTCTTCATTGGGGGGTGCAGAAAGAGCAGGAAACAGAGGAATACTCGATGAGTCAACTTTCAGCGAAGGCGTCTGTGTTCAAACCCATAAATTACATAGGGGAGATTTCGAAAGAGGCGTCTTCTTCTCAGGGTGTAGGAGATCTGTTTACTGCAACGAGTTACGTAAAATCGAAATCCATTTTACTTTCAACCGCGATTTGTTTCATTAGAGATTCCTTTGGAAAAATGCAGGAGGTCGGAGCGCTATTGGACGGTGGTTCAACACGCAATTTTATTTCGCAACAGTGTATGAATAGACTCAATTTAAAAATGAGAAAATAAACATTTTAGTTTCAGGATTAAATAATTCAGAGTTAACGATTAAATCGCGCGTTAATGCAACAATTGCAAATAGAGAAAATAGTTATGAAACTAATGCAGACTTTTTTTTAGTGCCGCGAATTACGGATATGATTCCTTCTCAACCATTTAACGTTAGTTTGGGTAATTTCAGTAGAGAGAAATTAGCGGATGAAAATTTCAACATTCCGGGAAATATTGATTTATTGTTGGGAGCAGAAATCTTTTATGAAATTCTTTTACCAGGACTAACAAATCTTTTAAATACAAAATTAATTTTTCAGAATACAGCCAACGGCTATATTGCGAGTGGGAGTATTCCAGTTTCTAGTGAAAATAAACCTCACTATGGATTAATCAAATATAATGTCGATTTAGAAAAGACAATGAGGAGATTTTGGGAAATCGAAAATGTTGAACCTGAGACAATAAAAAATAAGGAAACGATAATTTGTGAGGAGCATTTTCAAAAAATCATGCTAGAGATAGTACGGGAAGATGTATAGTATCTATGCCATTTAAAAAGGATCCAAATTGTTTATTGTTTAGGCCAGTCAAAAGATATTGCCCTTAAAAAATTAAATTCTTTATGGAATAGATTAAAACGTGAGCCTAACTATTTAAAATTATATAGAGATTTTTTAAAAGAGTATAAACAGCTAGGCCATATGCAAGAGGTAGATGAGAAAGAGGAGTGTGGAATGTATTTCATACCACATCTTGGTGTTTATCGCTCTGATAAAAAAACAAGTAAATTTAGAGTAGTTTTAATGCGTCGAGTGCAACTACAAATGGTTATTCTTTAAACTCTCTACAATACAATGGGGGAGTTGCTCAAATTGATCTTTTTTCAATAATGGTTCGCTTTAGAAAGCACATATTTGCATTCATTGCGGATGTGCAAAAAATGTATCGAATGATTTGGATTAATCCAGATCAGCGTAAACTTCAGCGCATTCTGTGGAGAGAGAACATGGACGAACCAATAAAAACGTTTGAGTTGTCAACTGTGACCTATGGAACAACGAGTGCACCATTTTTAGCGACACGTACGCTAAAACAATTAGCCCTAGCTGAAGCAGAGAATTTTCCATTAGGGTCTTCAGTTGTGATGAGTGACATGTACATTGATGATGTACTTACCGGTTCAGAGACCTTATTAGAAGCAAAAGAACTGAAAAATCAACTGATCATTATCTTCGCTAAAGGAGGTATGGTTTTGCATAAGTGGTGCGGAAATAGTACGGAATTGATTGAGGTTTCCGAAAATTATGATTTTTCAGATTCATCAGAGATAAAAGTGTTGGGTGTTTATTGGAACCCCAAGGATGATTGCTTCTCCTTCAGAGTAAAAATAGACTTGCACGAATTAAATACCAAACGGGATGTTTTGTCAACCATCGCCAGAATATATGATCCTCTAAGTCTTTTAGGTCCTGTGGTGGCGAAGGCGAAAATCTTCCTTCAAAAATTATAGATGATAAAGATCAATTGGACAGATTTGCTTCCAGATACAATCAATAGAGAACGGCGACAATTTGTCGAATCACTTCAGGTAGTAAATGACATCAACATCAATCGATGCATTGTGGTAGAGCAACCGGAAGTGATCGAGCTGCATGGATTCTCCGACGCGTCCCAGTCAGCATATGGAGCTGTCGTCTACTTCATATCTGTAACATCAGATAGAAAGATGCATGTACATCTTATTGCCAATAAATCCCGAGTTGCGCCTACCAAGCAAACAACGATTCCCAGACTTGAGCTATGTGCCGCTGTGCTGTTAGCAAAATTAGTGCATCGTGTCAAGCAAGCTTTAAAATTAAATGTGACTAATACTTTTCTTTGGAGTGACTCCATGATAGTTTTGTCATGGATAAGGAAGGAGTCATATCAACTAAAAACCTTTGTGGCTAACAAGATTGCTACAATCCCGGAGATGACTTCCAGTGAACAATGGCGTTATGTGGCAACGCGAAGGACAATCCTACCGACTTCGTTTCCAGAGGAATGGATTCTCTAAAACTTAAAACCTGTGAGTTGTGGTGGAATGGTCCGAAATTTCTGATGAGCAACCAGTACCCACAACGACAAATACCTGTTGCAGTGATCAAGGATCCAGGTGAACTTAAAAACTGTAGTGATTTTTCTAACTTTTTTCTTGATTCTGCTACTAACTATTTTGTAAATAATTTACTTAACCTTAGTAATGACTATTTTAAAATTATTCGTGTCTTAAGTTTTATTTGTAAATTTGTTTATAATTGTAAGAGCAAAAAAAGTAAAATAATTGGGCCTCTAGATTTAGGAGAATTAAAAAAGGCTGAATAGCTTTTATTGAAATTAGTACAAAAGGAAGAGTTTAAAGTAGAGATGAATGGTATTCAAAATTCTGCCATGGTACCTTCCAACAGTCGAGTAAAAACACTCAATCCATTTATTGATAGTGAAGGGATTTTGAGAGTTGGAGGTCGATTGAGAAATAGTGATATTAATTATAACTAGAAATTTCCAATTCTTTTGCCTTCGAAACATAAATTGACTTATTTAATAGTTGAGTATTTCCATAAAAAGTTTTTACATAGTGGTCCACAATCCTTGTTATATAAGATCAGGCAAAAGTTTTGGATATTGAATGACCGTAATATTTGTAGACAAGTTGTTCATAATTGTGTAATTTGTTGTAAGGCCAATCCTACTTGCACTTATCAAATAATGGCTGACTTGCCAAAGGATAGAGTTTTCAAAAATTATCCATTCAAAGTGTCAGGTGTGAACTTATGTGGCCCATTTTATATTAAGGATAAAGGGCAGAGAAAAGGTATATATAACAGAATCTATGTTTGTATATTTATATGTTTTGTTTCTAAAGCTGTGCACTTAGATATTGTGACTGATTTAACCTCTAATGCATTTATTGCTACACTTTAGATTTTTATATTTAGAAGAGGTAAATGTGCTAAGTTGTATTCTGATAATGCAACAAATTCTGTGGGTGCAAATATAGAACTTAAAAAAATGTTTCATTTGGTGTGTAAACCTGATGAGGCACTTGCAAGTTATATGGCCTCTGAAGGAATAGATTGGAAATTCCTCCCCCCTAGAGCCCCAAATTTTGGAGGTTTTGGGGAGACAGGTGTTAAATCTTTTAAATTCTATTTAAAGAGAGTAGTAGGTAACATTAGATTAACATATGAAGAGTTTCTGACCGTGATTATGCAAATAGAGGGGATGTTAAATTCTCGTCCTCTTGTCCCATTATCTTCTGACTTAGATGATTTAAATGTATTGACTCCTTCTCATTTTTTGATAGGTAGATCAATTACATCAATTGTTGAGCCTGATTTAACTAATTTAAATGAAAATAGGTTGGACAATTGGCAGAAAATTACAAAAATAATTCAATTAATTTGGAAAAGATGGAGTGTAAACTATCTAAACAGTTTGCAGCAGAGAAGTAAGTATCATTTCGAGAAAAAGAATGCTAAAATTGGAGATATGGTTATAATAAAAGAGGATAATTTACCTTCATGTCAGTGGTCATTAGGTAGAATCAACAATATTTATCCAGGAAAGGATTCTAAAGTAAGAGTAGTTGAAGTCAAAACCACTAGAGGTATATTTAAGAGACCCATTTCGAAACACTGTGCATTCTACCAATTGAAACAGTGTGTGTGAAGTAGCATATATAACCCTTCAGTAATGTTTGTGTGTAGAATAGTATTTTTTAAAATTCTCTGTGATTTATCAATTGCTTTATACATTGTCTTCATTTGTATGTTGTTTTGTTTGTATTTTGAAGAATTGTATTTCCGTGTTATCTTTATGATTATGTTCTGTGTAAATCTTGCATGTTGAAAAACATTGCAAAGCCGGGCGGCATGTTCAGTGTACGTATGTAAATGTAGAGCACCCTCTAGCGCTCAGAGTGTCTTACTATTCTGTGTAACCTCGGACTCCATGAGAAAGGAGTCAAATCGAGCGAGCTGAGCAACAGAGTAATAAAAACTACAGTCCACTGAGAGAGACTTTTTGAGTTCTTTATTTGTGACCCAACAACTACTGTACATAGAGAGGGAACAAGTAATACTATATATATATATATATATATATATATATATATATATATATATATATATATATATATATATATATATATATATATATATATATATATATAGTCAATTCCTACTATTTAGGTCAACAAAGAAAAATTTAGTTTAGTTACTTTTTATTAAATAATTACACTTAATATAAATATATATATACATGTGACAGAGAATCACAATATTAAGTTGCAAAATAAAAAAGCGAGTTTCCTTGCAATTTTCCATTCTATATACGGTGTTGGGCTGTTATTTTTTGTTACAATTTGTCCATTCATTAAGTTGAATTATTCCAATAAGATAGTGTAGTAAAAAAAAGACACATTTTCTGAAATTCACGTTTTCAGGTGGGATTCGAACCCACGTCCTTTTGATTAGAAATCCAACGCGCTACCCATTGCGTTACAGGGCCACAGCGAGCGATTTTGATTTGTATATATTATGTTCGACTATTATGTTTGATTATTCATTAAATGAATAAATATTTAAAAAAACTCTATGAACATCAAGAGTTTTTCACAACAAGTTTTAAAAAATGTATTTGAAGTTGAATGGATGATTAAAAAGTATTTTATTAACGATTGAAAATTTGAACAAGATATATATATATATATATATATATATATATATATAAAATAAATATATAAATATATGTAGGGATAGAGTGAGCTAATAGTAGGAATTGAAAAAGAGTGAGAGAAAGGGAAAGAGAGAGGACTGTAAAATCAAGTAAAGTAACAAAGACTTAGTTATATTTATAGTTGTACATATATTTACATATTGCTGGCTTTCAAATTGCAATACCAGGAAAGAAAGAAAATATTTAAACTTAACTTATTATACTTAAACAGCATAGCAATGAAAATCATGACTAAATTCTTAGGCAATCTGGGAGAAATAGAATGCGAATTTAGTCCAAGCACCTTCAACATCTGGCAGCTGAATCATGTCTAACCCAATGGGATCAATTCATGTGACGTAATAGTCACATGATAGTGAAAGTTACGTGATTCTAGCCAATCAATTCAAAAACTTATGCGACGTCATAGTCAAATGATAGTGAAAACCACGTGATTCTAGCCAATCAATTCAAAAACTGATACGACGTCATAGTCACACGATAAAAATTATCTAGTGTTACCTGCCAATCAGTTCACGCGCTCTGGTGTTGTCAAGTTTTGCTCTTTTCAGAAACTTATTCTTTGATTTTTTAAAAATCTTTTTGAATATTTTTTTCCTAACATTAAAACATCTTTACCCAAATATAAAATTTGAAATTCTATCTTGAGTTTTACAAGAGTAGAACAACAAGCAAAATTAGTTTAATGTTTGCTTTGAATTCAGTGGATAACACGTGTTTGTTTTTATCATGTGACTTCATGAATTGAGCCCATTAGGCATCGAACTGGGATTTGATGCCATATATGTGGAGATCATTTCATGCTGACACAAGTTTATGTAGTTTGTGAGGTAGGCGCGCTTAGTTCTTCCGAACCTTTATCTCCTTTCAGGACAGTTTGGATGGCATTAAAATGCTTCCAAATTGCCCATTTTAATAATGAAAAAAATTTAAATTATAACTAATGCGAAAAATGAAAAAGAAAAATTACTTTGATATATGAATAAATTTAACAATACATAAAAAAAGATGAAAAAAATCTTGGCTTAGAAACATTTTCGTGATGGGATTGGGTGGAGTGATGTCTAACCTATCCAGTTACAGAGAAGGAGTCCGAGTTAAAGAGAGAAAATATATAGATTAAAAAGTTAAACTGAATCGGTATTAAATGGAGCTTTTTTAATGGCTAACCATAGAGGTGATCTATTTTTGCATTTAAGTTTAAGTGAGGAGATCTAACAATCATTGAGTAGTAAATTGAGAAAATTTAAGAATAGAACTAAACAATATAAATCATATTGTTAAAAAAGGATATTTAGGAATTAAAGAAAAGCTGGTTTAATTAGGAAATATATAGGTCTGTGGAAATAAAGATCAGGAGAATAACCTTAAGTAAATGCCACACCTTTGCAATGGTAATTGTTAGAGAGCGATTTTGTTACCTAATTACTCAGTAACCCATGGTTCGATATTTTGAAATGTTGAGAGATCCTAGGAGGGCACATTTCTTGGCAATAATATTTTGGTGATAAATATGGCAACTCTGGAAAATTTAGTTAAGTAGTAACCCTACTCCGACCAGACTTTTTTTAGTTTTTCAGGATTTGAACAGCAGTCATTTTTTTTTCTGACATTCATGTTGAAAGGCTTAAGCCATTTTCTGGTAACCACGTTTTTCTTTTTTGAAGTTTGACCAATTGTTTTTTATTCTTTTGAATGAATGAGGTAAAGAAGAAATGATTGCTTTTAGTCAATGAGTGAACGAAAATGAAAATATTTTGGTATGGATGTCCTAAATATGAAAATAATTTGCGTTTGAGAGAAATTGTAGATCATTAGTTAATCAGCCTAAATCATTCATTAGCTTCGTTCTTCAGCTACGTTTTAGAAGCGACGAATTTTTTCAGTTTTCTTGTCGAATCCTTTTTTGAAACTTCGCTTTCATTGTAAAAACACGACGAATGGATTTTCTTCTGAATAAAAGGTAAGAAAGTAATTCTAGTTTTTTATATGAAGAAGAGTTGAGATAAAATCTTGGCATGGATGTTCGAAATTTGGAAATAATTTGTATTTAATTTCTTATTTTTCCTTTGATGTTTCCTATGCTGTCCATTTTAGAACAAATCAGGGTAAAAGAGTGCCCATTCTGGGCAACCCTTCATTCCGAGGGCAGAATTTGACCGCGCAGGTTGCCTTTGTCGGTCCTTTTATTCCCCTACGCAAAAATTTAGCCGGTACGGATCGCTTCGGCCCGCCTGAGCGAAACGTTATTAGCATATTTTCACATTGCATTCACTCCACCATTTTATTTTTATCCAAATTTCTCCGACACTAATTAAAATTAAACTCACAAGGATTTATTTCACGCCCAATGTAATTTCACTACTTCAATGATTTAATTTTTTCTTAATTAATTAATTCTCTTAAATTTTTATTATCCCACTTTAAAAACAGTACTGGGCTAAGATTTGAAAAATAAACCAAACTCGAGCTATCGACCATAACAAGTGATTGCAAGTTAAGTTTCCCTGCGGGAAACAGGAACTCTCAAAAATATTGAACATTCCATTTTACAAACCCACGTTTTTTCAACTTTTTTTGTCTCTTGACGCCACTTAGAAAACTACGTTTTTCCCTCTTGTTTTCGTCTTTGACGCCAGTTTGAAGAACGCGGGTTTTATCCTTGGCGCAACTTGGCGAAAAACTTTTATCGCCAAGCACAGCAGTATGCTTTTTCTACCGAGATCGCGAGAGCATGCTGGTCAGAATCATTTGAACAAACTCTGGTCGAGATCGTATAAAGAACGCCAGATAATATTCAGTTTTGCATTATCGTGAAGAAAGATGAAACCTCCGAAGACTGGAAGATAGAATAGAGACACCGATATTTAGATCTGTGAAATACAGCGCTGGCTGTTCAAATTACTGACGATTCAAAAATGAGATGCTCCTGTCGAGCATCTAATGATGTGCCACACCAATGCATTAAGAGTAGGGCCTATATGACGATAAAGAATGTAGGTAGGCCATGTGAATTCTCTTCCGTGCTTACAGACGGGTATACGTCTATCATAATATTGCATGCAAAACTGCAAAACGTCTGAGAGAACTACATGGTCATCCACCAGTATCCGGTTTTGTTGTTAAAAAAAGACGCTTTGTACCCTTTGAAGAATTTTTTTTTAAATTTATATATTAAAAAAATTATATTTTAGCATAGTTTCCATTAAAAAATGATACCAGATGAAATTTTTCACATATTATTTACACAATTTTAAAAACTTAAATTTTTTGAAGAAAATTTGGAAAATTTTAATGTTTTATTTCTTTTGTAATTATTGAATTTTTTACCTCAATTTTTTTTGTAATATTTTTAAGAATGTTTTCAACAACTTTAGGGATCGATTTAACTATAACTTAATTAGCTTGGGAGAAAAAAAAATAAAATGTTGATATGCATCATAAAAATCAACGAAAAGGCCTATCCCTTATATTTTATTAAAAAAATATATTCAGTTTACAGCAGAGTGGATTCCTAGTTTGTTACATGTTTTATATATAGCACGCATGAAAACAATGGAAGTGATTGGTAAATAATTGTGGAAGGAGTAGCATTTTGAATGCACTAATATTTTGAAAAATACAAACTAGTAACAAATGGTAATATTTATTATTTATATATTGTAATGACCGCCAGATGACGCCACCAGAGACAGTACTAGTTGAGTTTCCCACTAGCCGGAAACCGGAAAAAAGATTGATTAAGACGGTGAAACTGCTGGTGTACGCATCGCGCGGGTAATCATTCCCCATATGTTCCTGCATTTTATATATTTATCTTAGAGCTTCATAAATGTACCTGGGTGCAGTGAATAAACTGTATTTAGCTTTGAGGTGAACAAACTTCATCAAATGATTTATTCATTCATCCCAGCGTGTTAAAAACTGAGAAAAACCACTTTAAAGTTTATAATTGTGAAAATATAATTATAAAAAGCTTAAATAAACTTTAAACAGCATTTTAAGATTTTAATTGTATATTTTTATTTAAAATAATTCCATTTTAGTATTTTTTCAACCCATACATTTTTATAAATGATAAATTTTTAGAAAGCGCAAGAAAATTCAAGAAAATTGTTAATTTTTTTTTTTCTGTCACGACAAAATTTTTTTTCACATTATGTTGAAGTATTACATTTGTATGAAAACATCAGGAATAAAAACTGAATTTTTTAAATTATTAATATAAAATACCTTAATTAAAAAAAATTACATGCACACGTTTCACAAAGAAAAAATAATTACATTATTGTATTTCCTCTTTAATACTCTGCTTAATATATTACACATTCTTTTTTTACAGTTATTATTTCTCTTTATAAAAAAGATTTTTTAGATCAAAACGCTTTTTTTAGCTTTATTTTCTAAAAAGGAGGCGTGACATGAACTGCCTACGTCGTTTTCAAATGAAGTTTCATTCAACTTGTAACTTTCCGACATGCACAAATAATGTATCAATCGAAAGATAATAGTGCAAATAATAAAATTAATAATAATAAAAAAAAGCGTTAGGTCAATCATTTTTGGGGTACCAAGACCTCTTAACAGTTAAAAACATTATCTTTTTGCTGCAGTGTCGGTTGATTGATTGATTGATTGGAAAATAACGTCGCACTGTTCAGCTACACGAGGGCTTTGCCGCAGTGTCGGAAGAAACCTCAATAATGGTCTCCATGCAGACAGCCCATGCTACTCCTGAGTGCCTCACACTGCGAATTTTGAAATTTGCCGTGTTATAAACAGCTCAATTCTTGCTTATAAGTCCATGATGTGGCTGTACAATCTCTCAACATCGACCTAACATTAAGTAGGCCCTCTCGGGCTTGAAAAAAATGAGACCAGAGTAGTCTTGCATAAGAATCACCATGATGGCGATTCTTTCCGAAAAAAGATCGATTTTTAAATCGATTCGAATCGTAACCTGATGACTCAATTCACAAAATAATTGAAGTCTGAAAGATCGATTTGTAAAAAAAACGATTTGATTTTTTCAAGTCTGCATTTACAGTGTACATATAAATAAATTTTATTGAAAAAAAGATACCATAATAAAAAAACGATCTCTTATCAGTAAAATCAGAGATTTTTTTTCTCGTTCACGGAATTCGACAATTACAATAATTTTTATTACGTTATCAAAGTATCAGGCATAAAAGAAGATATTTATTTTCGAAATGTATTTTGTGTATTAAAAAGTTAAGAAAATAAATAATATAGCTTATATATATACTTTTCAACGCTTAATATCTAAGTTTGTTTATAAATACAACAGTCTCTTCAGTCTACTGGGATCCAAGCGGTTCCGCTCATCACTTGCAATGTTTCCGGCAATCGAAAAAAGGTGCTCACAAGGAGCAGATGCTCCCACGATACCCATATACATCATGGCTATTGAGTGAACGTGAAGATAAATAGAGTTTTTTTGCTTATGCCAGTAAAGTATAGCATCATACTTCCGGTACACAACTGCCTGTGATAAATAGTGTTTAAATGCTTCGTATAAACACCGGCTTTCCAGTGCAAGTGCATTACATGTAGAGTTAAAGTAATTTTATGGTTTTTACCAAAAAGAAAAAAAAACCGAATGCCGATTTTCTAGAATGAAATATCGATTCACTGAATCGATTCAGTGCTGTGAGTGAGTGAATATGAACTTCGCACTGTTCAGCTACACGAGGGCTTTTGGCGACGGACCACGTAATTTGGAACGTGGTCCGTCAAATGACGTGGACAACACCTGAGCTGGCACCCCCTCTCCTAACTACCACACCACACCAACGGGAAGACGTTTCAGCTCTCGACAGATTTAACGTGCATCGCTGCCCTACACGGCGGGTCTTAGTGGTACAGGGCTCGAACTCATGACATGTCTGCCATGATCCGATACCTTGACCAATGGTCTACCGCAGCCCTTCGATTCAGTGCTACATGTCGATTTAAAAAATTTGATTTTTTTTTACCCGATAAATCGATTCTTCGTTTAATCGATATCAAGTCGCCATCCCTATCCTGAAATGATTGTTTCCTTATTCGCATGATGGTTGTTGGATACCGACTAATGCGAGTAGTAAAATGGTGGAACGAGGAGCAACGAACTCGAAGGAACACGATTGTAAATATTAAATTCTAGATTACATTGTTAATTCGTTTTAACTAAATTAAGTTTAGGGCTGTGAAATAAGTTTCGAATTAATTCATCCGTTACCACTCTCCCCAGACAAAATTTTAAATTAGTGCTCAGTTATTGCGCAGCTTCAATTTTGAATAAGTATACAAACAAGTCCCTTAATATATGTTGTTACTTTTTTCACTTTAAATACGTGTAAATTCTGATAAGAACAAATTATTTCCGATTTATATATATATATATATATATATATATATATATATATATATATATATATATATATATATATATATATATATATATATGTATATATATATATATATATATATATATATATATATATATATATATATATATATATATATATATATATATATATATATATATATATATATATATATATATAACTCGATATAGTAATTTTAACTAAAATATATTACAACTGAAGGATTGTAAGTAAGAAAAATACTGGTTATGCATTTATATAACAGATATATTGTATATGTAGATTATGATATGATAAAAACTAAAAGGATGCATCCAATATATATATAAATGTTTAATTATACTTCATTTAAGTAAATGCAACGTTATTTTTTATTTCGCTTTTTTATAAATAATCTTATACTTATGTTTAGTATTTTTAACAAGAGGTAACCAGCCTTATATTCTATTGCTTTCTTAACGTCATTTCAGTTTTAACAAAATGATATTAAAATAATATTTAAATAAAATAATGTGTAAGTTAATATGTAAAAGATGTATGTCTTTTCTTAAGTCAAAATATTGACAAATGTTACTTAAAAAGTCAGTATATATAAATATATATATACATATATATGTATATATACATATATATGTATATATACATATATATGTATATATACATATATATATATATACATATATATGCATATATACATATATATATATACATATATATACATATATATACATATATATGTATATATATATATATATATATATATATATATATATATATATATATATATATATATATACATCTTGTTTAGTATTTATTACAATTACGGGCAATATAAAGTATTTTCGTACGGGAGAAAAACACATTAGTACCAAAAAATTTAGAAATTATCAAAAAAACAAGTATATTAAAAGTTTGCTTGCAAAAATTTGAGTTTCTAATCAGATTAAAAAAGATTACAATTATAAATTTATCTTTCTTATTCAAAATTTGATTTCAATTATTTCCCAGATAGATTGAAGTAACAATTTATGTCACTTTCTGACTTTTTAGTTATTCTTCATGAACTAAAATTATTAAAAACAAATTTTTCCTTTGTTTCATAACGCTACATAATCAAAGATGACAGAATTTATAGCAACTTGCATTGCAGATTTGCCATATAACGGTAGATACATCGATAATTATCAATCGATGAGGTAAATAAGAATGGCAATTTAATAATATGCATCTAACAAAAATTGTTTTAATTCAGCAAAAATAAATTAACCTCATATACCTTTGCTTATAAGCTACGAATTTTTTAAAGTAGACATACAATTATACCCAATAGTCTTTGTAATTGAAATCTCCCAACGTAGTTACTCAACCTACGTCCAATTCTGCAGGGAGATCGCTGTCAGCTTCTCCATCAAATCTTGATCTCTGCAGAATTAATTAGTCAGCAAATGTCCACCGCGCTCTGTTCTCGAGTAGATTGGAACAGGTTGAAGCCCCTTGCCAAAGGAATGGAAAACACCTTGTAATCTGAGGCTCTGTTCCTAATGATAATCCCAAGGTAGAGTGAGAAAGATTATGTTTCTATGTATTGTATTGATCGCTGTATGCGTGTCCTACGTTAAGGGATTTTTTACGTAAGTTGGAAAGGACCATTAAAAATATTTATATAAAAATGAACGACTTGATGAAATTCTAAGCAAAGTATCTTATATCAAAAGGGAAATTTCTAAGAGATGAATGGACGATATCAAATAATTTGAAAATGTTGTTTAATCCTTTAAGCGGTCAACGTTTTTACCCAAAATGTTACAAAAAAGGAGCATTTTTATTGCATAAAACTAAGAATAATACTTCACTAAATACGAAGACGGAAATATTTAATTTTCATTTTGAATTTTAAAGTTTCCACACCATTTGTTACTTTAAAATTGTGGAACACAAAATCCCCTAGATTTGTTTGATTTTCATAAATACACTCGTCCTGCTTTGGAGAATGTGTGTGTGTTTCGTATATTTTAAAAGAATATATTTTACACTTTTAAGGAAATTCATTTTCGTACCACTTTTTCAAGATTCTGTGTGTGTACATATATAATTTGAAGCATGGTGTAATTCTAAGTCTTACAATGCAGGGATAATATCGTCTGCTTTGGATTATCTACCCTTTTTCATTTCTTCTCAAGCAACAAAATTGCGCATTACATAACCCGTAGTTTTTTTTCTTCTTTTTGCTGATGCTTATGCCGCCTGTTTGAAGAGTAACATTAGATCAAGTTCTATGAAATTCATCGAGGGTAAGTGTTAGATTTTTACGCCTGTCATTATTGAGCACCATGCAAGCAACAGTACGATTTTGCTCGGTTCCACCCCAATTTTGAGGGAGAACACCCTCGAGTAGTTAAGGGCCTCCTACACCTCTTCCTCTTGAACCAACCTCACGAGAGTACTAGCGGCTCGACGGCTATTTAGAACTAGCTGCAAGTACCCAGCTTTGCCCGGGCTTAAAATAAGGTTTTCTGTAGAAGCTTACAAAACTGTTTATTTGCATGCAATAAAAGGCTACATTTATCTTAAAGCAATGTGATAGACAACATTTTTGGCAGTTCCATTTGGAGTGTGTACCAAAAGATTTTCCTCTCTGCCCACTCTAGAGCAGGTCACATACAACTGCCCATGAGAAGAGCATGGTGTCTGCAAGTCTATACTCCCCCCTTTTTCTCAGAGGCATGACTGTAGCAAAAATTGACAATGCATTCCTATGAATGAAGGAATGGAATTTAGTAAGTAATGTGATATTTGTTGCAGTAAAATAAATATAACAAAGAAGTATTGCAGATTACTTACCGCTTTTGTTTAGTAAAGTTTTCTCTTAAATGAACCCATGCCTCAGAACATGCACATGGAGCACTCTTTTTGGCTGGAGGAGGCCAGAGTGAGGTTGGGATGGAACCAAACCTGTTTAAGAACCTTCCCCATGTAATTTTGTGAATGTGTACCAAATTTCACGTTATTTGGTTGTCTGGATCTTGAGTTATAAGGAAACAGACAGACAAACAAATGCGTCATATGTAGATATAGATTTGTTTGAATTCTTGTGTATTACTTTTGTAAGCTTCATGGCATATTTTATGGTGTACCAGTCTTTTAAAGCTGACTGAGCTACAACAACATTTAGCTAGGTATAGCTAGTTATAACATAAAACTAAATCTTAAAAAGATATCAAAAATAAAAGAAGGCTCAATATTTTGATTAAATCAGTATAAACATTTTCGTACAAACACAATGCATATAATGTAAAATATTTAGTTTGCTATTTGCCTTTCAGACAGACATCAAACAAAATTTTAAAAATTGCCAAAAACAGATAAAAAAACATATTTAAGGAAGATGCCACTGATTAATTTTGCCAAAGACATCGCAATATGTAAAAAAGTATTTGCAATACATAATCGCCAAAAAAATGTAAGTACTAAAATATAAAAACACAAAAATTATACATTGAATTAATTAAGGATTAGTGGAGGGAAAGATAAAACAGGCTAAGATAATACTCATAATAGTTTCATATTGGTAGGCTACTTATTTTTGGCATGATTTTAAAATCCTGCCAAATGGTTGTTGTGGCCAGTCTTATGTTATAGTAATGTACAGAATTAAAGGTACTTATGTATTATCGTAACCTATTGGTGACATTATACAAAATGAAGCACATGATTGTCAATTCAACGCATACAAAGTTGGGATTGCCAAAGTGGCGAGTTGTCTTGAACGGTGGCGATTGTGCAATGCGTAAATACTAAATATAAATATTATCCAAAGTATATATATCCCGATAATAAAAATAAATTGAAAAAAGAAGTACAATACTAACCATTAACTGACATAAAAAGAACTGAACTAACTCTATCAATGCAAAAGCATAATTTGAAAAAAATATGGTACTTACATATAACCGCAACCTATTGGCGACATTATCTGAAACGAAGCACATCACTCACAATTCAGCAAATATATGACATGCGAAATCGGGGGGTGGCCAACTTGGCAAGTTCTTTTGAACGTTGGAGATTGTTAGGATAATACATAAGTAACAAATATAATTTATCTTACGACTACCTCCTTCCTCAACATACTCAGTTTTGGGAAGATTTTGAAATCACACCAAATTGGTATGTTGCGGCCCGTCTAATGTTATAGTAATGTACAGAATTAGAGGTACTTATGTATTATCGCAACCTATTGGGGACATTATACAAAATGAAGCACATGATTGCCAATTCAACGCACACAAAGTTGGGATTGCCAAAGTGGCGAGGTGTCTTGAACGGTGGCGATTGTGCAATAATACGTAAGTACTAAATAAAAAAAAATATCCAAAGTATATATATCCCGATTAAAAAAATAAATTGAAAAATGAAGTACAATACTAACATTAACTGTTATAAAAAGAACTGAACTAACTTTATCAATGCAAAAGCATAATTTAAAAAAATAAGGTACTTACATATAACCGCAACCTATTAGCGACATTATATGAAACGAAGCACATGATTCATAATTCAGCATATATATGACATGCGAAATCGGGGGTGGCCAACTTCGCAAGTTATTTTGAACGTTGGCGATTGTTAGGATAGTACATAAGTACCAAAAATAATTTATCTTACGACTACCTGCTTCCTCAACAGGTGTTTAAGCCATTTGTCTGTTTTGCTCATTCTCTGATGCCTATTCCAATTTGTTATGTAATTACTACCAACACTGCTTTCGCTTGGGCAGTATAATTACCCAAGTTTGATTTTCTTCAAGGCAATTTTATACACTGAAGCTAATAGTATACCCTTAAAGGTTAAAATAAAGACACATAAAATTGCAAAATATTATTAATGTCATACTATCTAAAACATATAACGAAAACGGAAATACTATATTTATGTTAATCACAGTAATAAGAACTGAAATACCATTATCAATAAGAAGTTTTAGTTTGTCAAAATTATAACTTTCGCATTCTAAAGAAATAAATAAATTCTCCGAAAAAATACTGAAATTGTAAGTTGTAATTTTTAAGCAAAATCACACACATAAACATCCCGCGATAATACCTAAATGCTGCCAAAACAACAAAACAAAATTTTAGTTGAATCCTTAAAAAATGATTTATTCGAAAAATCATCCTAATTAAATATCAAAGAATAGAAAAATTGAATAAATATTCCAACCGATTAACATAGCTACAGTAAAAATATGCAATAATCTTGAAAAAGCGCATGTAAAGTATAAATTGTCCACTTACTGAGAAACGTGACATGATATGACGTCATAACACTGGAAAATCACTTAAAAATTAAATTTTAAAAAATTCGGAAAGAATTATGAACGCCAAACCTATTTAAGAACCTTCCTCGTGTAATTTTGTGCACGTGTACCAAATTTCTCGTTATTTGGTTGTCTGGATCTTGAGTTATGAGGGAACAGACAAACAGGCAACAAATGCGTCTTATATATATATAGATACCCCCATGCCAAGAAGGCACTATGCATCCATGCCTTCTCTGGGATTCAAACTCTGCGACACCGCAGTCAACTTCGCTAACCACTATACAGGAGATGGGCAGCTTCAGCTAGTAGCTCTGCTTTGGATAAATCGCGGTTTCTTTACATAAGTGGTTTTAAGACTACACGGTACGCTTTTTCAAAAAAAGATTTTGGAAACAGTTACAGTAAAAATAATTGATGTTTTATATTTAGATTATATTACTAACCTGATTCTGTAAGCAAAAAGTCAGTTTGACCAGCCATTATTTTACAATTTAAAAAAATTAGGAATTTTCGAAGTTTTTTCAAACTTTTATAAAATACTCAATTTATAAAATTCTTTAGTAATTTTAAGTTATTTATAATTTTTAGATTATTACAAACAATATTTAGTATGAATTTGAAAATCTATTCCCTTGTTGAGTTTCAATAATTATTTTTTTAGAAAAACCTTGAAAAAACACGACAATTTTTAAAATACCAACTTTAGCATTTTTTAGAAAAATAACTAGAGTTCTCTCAGCCCTTAATCTATACTAACTTTTATAGAACATACATTTGGGAGTATATACAAAAAAATTCAAGGCTCTATCTTGAACAGGAAAAAATCCTTAGGGAATAGAAAACATTTATACATTCAAAATTAAAAGTACTACAATATGTTTAGTATAATGTAGTTTGTTAGATCAAGGAAATATTCAGTTACATATTTGCAGCATTTGAATTCAGAATACTTGTATTCGGAAGTCTAATTGCAGAATCACCTGAGGACTGATTTTTAGGTACATCATTTTCCGTAGTATTCCATCTCAGAAACCCAGAACGCATTTGCCATGACATTTCCTCTACAGGAAAAAATTAATGATAAAGCTTTTAAGTTATATAAACTATTTTTAAAGCAAAAATTGGCCATGAAATTAATCTTTATTAATTAATTGTAAGAACTCAAAAAACTCAAAACATAATCAAGCAGAAATGATTTTAGTAATGAAAATTGGAATTAATAACCATTTCAAACTAAAATCTCAAAAATAATTTTAATTAATTCAACTTAAGGCGACTTGGCACCATTTGAGCAATTTTCTTCATTTACGTATTTAAAAAGTATATTTTAGCATTTTATACAAAATTTCTATTCAAGAAAATGATACCAGATGAAAATTTTCATTTTATATTCACACAATTTTAAAAATTTAAATTTTTTGAAGAAAATTGGAAAATTTTTAAAATTTTACTCCTTTTGTAAAAATTAATTTTTTGACCAAAATTTTTTTATAATATTCTTATGAATGTTCTAAACAACTTAAATAATTGATTTTAGAATAACTTCGAGAAAAAAAATAAAGTGTTGATGTACAGGCTAAAAATCAACGAAAAAGCCAACATGTCTTACATTTTATTTTTTTTTAAAAAAAATTTCAGTTTATAGAAAAACGGTTCCCTAATTTTATTACATGCTTTATTTTTAACACACAGGAAAAAACTGGAAGTGATTGGTAAATAATTGTCAAAGGAGTAGTATTTTGAATGCACTAAGGTTTCGAAAAACAAACTGAGAAAAACCAGTTTAAAGTTTATAATTCTGAAAAAATAATTATTATAAGCTTCATTAAACTTAAAATACCACTTTAAGATATTAGTGATACGTTTTTCTTTAAAATAATTGCATTTTCTAATTTTTTCAACCCACAAATTTTTAAAAATGATCCACTTTTAGAGAGTACTAATTGCCCAAGAAAATTCAAGAAAAACGTTTAATTTTTTTTTTCTGTCACGAAAGAAATTTTAGCTGTTTTACTTCTTATAATATTAAAGAATTACATTTGTATGAAAAATATATCAGGAATAAGAACTGAAATTATAAAATTTTTAACATAAAATGCCTTAATTTAAAAATTTTACACACACACATTTCACACAAAAAATGATTGTATGCATTGCTTCGGAAATATTCTGCTTTATATATTGCACATTCTTTTTTAGTGTTATTATTTCTCTTTATAAATTAGATTTTTTTTTTATCAAAATGCTTTTTTTTCTAAAAAGGGGGTGTGGCTGAATCGCCTAATTTGTTTTCAAATGAAGTTTTATTCATTTTCTAACTTTACGACATGCACAAGTGATATATCAATCGAAAGATAATAATGCAAAGAATAAGATTAAATGAAAATAAAAAAAACGATAGGTTTGTGATTTTAGGGGTGCCAGTCAGCTTAAGTGTGAAAAAATGTTTTAAAAGGAAACCGAAACCAACACCAAAGTTCATAAAACTTCAAATATCTCACAAACCAATTTGCTAATATATCTGAAAGTTCGTGGCAAGCATCTCAATGTTATGGGCCACCAAAACATGCAAAAAAAAGCATTCGGTAAAAAGGAAATTTTTTAGGATACTGTGTAGTCTTAAAATCAATTATTTTATTGAGAGAAAATATTTCACGCGCAGGATCAGTACATGGACGTGGAAAGAACCCATTACTCATGCTTAGTGAAGAACAAAACATATAAATTATTGTCATAAAGTTTATTTTTATTTGTTTATTTTTATTTTCACACACACACACATTTATTGAAATTTCTGAAACGTTCCTTCAAGTATCGAATCTTAGTTGTGTTTTCTTAGAATACAAATGTAAAAAATGTTCTAAGAATGGATATTCAAAGGGGAAACAAACTCTCATCATAAGTGTAGTCAAATAGTTTGGATAAAAATTGTAATTTTTTTAATATTAAAATACATGGAATTGAACTTTTTAGTAAAGACACATATAGCTTAATATATTTTTTAAATTTTTTCGAAGTTCTTGAAATTTGATTGTTTGGGAAACTTGTTGATTTTTGCTGATACGTTAACTTTAAATCCTTCATTTATTTAAACGGACATATTTTTCATATGAGCAATTAAAAAAGAACACTGTTGAGTCAGAAACCCGCATACTTCACAGTAAATTCTTGATAAGGTCTTTACCAGAGAAGAAGTTGGGAAATTTTTTAAAGAAACGGCTGACAATGATTAAGTGCTTACATATTGAAAGCAATAACCAAGTTGACACACGTCAAAATTATCTTCAAAGGTATCCTCCTTTAAAGAAGTAAAACGCTAAAAAAAACATTTCAAAATATCAGCTATAATTATCTCATACAAGACATGTAGCTTGTTTTTTTGCATGTTACATGGCAAACGCTATTTTTTTCAATTTTCCGAAGTGGTGAAGCATATATATGAATAAAGATTGTGCTTAAAATTTTGCGTTATGTTTATTTTTAGAAAGATGATAATAAGAGTTTTTTGTTGAACAAGAATAACTGTGAATTAGTAGCCATTTTTGGTGCTCATTTTCAATTAATTTTCTTCTTTAGTCAGTTATAAATAGGAACTTTATTAAAAACTTGTTTTATGATTCCATTAAACTAAAATGCTATAAAAACAAATTTATAACTTTTTTTACTTAAACTTTAATTAGAAATTTATTTTCAAAAGCATCAATGACTATACTACTACATGCCTTGAAATTTATCGCTTTGTGTAATGTCTAATTATACCTATTAAGAAAAAGTATGAGAAATTTTATACAACTGTGGCCTTATAAATATTTTAATCCGAAATAAACTATGGGTACATCTATACATTTGAATGTTTTTTTCTTTATAATGACTCTTGCAAATTTCGATTTCATTGATGTGTTTAATAATTCAAGTTTGTTTTTCATATCGTTGTTTATAACCAAATTGTTGAATCCTTCTCGTACAATTAGACAGGTCATATTGAAAAAAAATTCAGTTATTGAATAAATTATGCATTTTTTTCATTCATTTCTGTTATCTAAAAAATAATGTGACGTAAATAAAGATTTTGCCATTCATATTTTAAGTTCGTTATTTTGCGAAAGTGTCTTCTATGCAATTATGTTTAAAAAAAAAACGTCTTTAGAACAAAATTCCTTGAGCCTTTCCCATGTTCATACACTGACATAGGGAAAATATCCCTACACCAAGAAATACTTGTGTTTGATAAAAGAAATTTCATTGGTTTGTTTATACATCTAAAATATGCCATCGATTCAAATTTCGTCCAGCGCTACACGGGTG
Source organism: Trichonephila clavipes (assembly GCA_019973935.1). Classification (NCBI taxonomy): domain Eukaryota; kingdom Metazoa; phylum Arthropoda; class Arachnida; order Araneae; family Nephilidae; genus Trichonephila; species Trichonephila clavipes. The sequence continues at coordinate 152,203 of BMAU01000357.1, read as the reverse complement.
GGTCTTGCAAATCACGGTTCTCTTAAATACGTTCTGTTAAGTTCGTGAGTCTTATTTGTCTGTGCAAGTTGACGATAAATCTTTGAGAAAATAAACTACAATATCATTTAAGTAATATAAAGCAACATGTAAGTAATGTGATATGTAAAATAAATTATATTTAAATCATCCTCATGCAATTTATTTTAATTTGATGGACAAAGAAAATTATTTTGAACTTTATATAAAATTAAAATTTGTACATACACTCTATAACAAAAAAAAACTGCACCGCACTAAGAACGAGTTGTCCAATATTGACAAAAATTGATGGGTAAAAAGATTAAGTATAGAATCAGAAAAATTGAAGGATTTTTCAGAGTTACATAGTTACAAAGTAATGAGCTCAGTAAGGAGTTGACTCACCTCTACCCTGGATGCTAGCTGCTATACGACGTGGCGTAGAATGATAAAGCACCCTGTTGGTCTCTTCTGGTATCCTTGCCAAATTTGCTTCAATTGTTGGGCCAGGTCATCCATATTCACTGGTAGATGCAGTCGCTATCCAATCATATCCCAGACATGCTCGATTGGAGAGAGATATGGTGATCTGGCTGGCCAAAGAAGTGCTTGATAAACTGTAAGATAGTTCATAGAAAAACACAATTATCAGAATACTGTTGACGTACCGATATGCTGTAAGTGTGCCTCGAATGACAACCAAAGGGGCCCGGCTTCAAAAGAAAGGGCACCCCAGACTACAACTCCTTGTTGAGGACCTGTGAGCAGGATGGGCACGCTACCCTGGTGGTCTCCAGACACGTCTTCCATGGTCATCAGGGCATAGATAGGAGCGGAATTCGTTACTAAACACTATACGTCCTCAGTCAGCCTGTTACCCACCTGATCGATTCAAGCACTACTGTGATCTAGCTCAACAATATGCAGGCATAAATGGCACATTACGTTGAAGTAGGTACGAGAGTAAGTTTTGCTCTATCAGCCGTCTATGAATCTTCATGGGGTACACTCGTGTGCGAGTCGTACGTCTGATGGTTGATAACGATGAATCAAGCGCTGTAACAGTTTATAGGACAGTCAATCTGCCCTCCTGATCTGCTGTTGCCCTAGGTCGATCGCTACCATCATGACGCTGAAATTTGCTATTGCCCACTCATTCTTGTTAGCATCTTCTAATGGTCGCATCGCTTCGACCCATATGACGAGCGATTCTCCTATTTGCCCTACCTCCCTCTTTCAATCCAATGATACGACCTTTTTCAAACTCGGAAAGTTGCTCATAATCAGCTCGAATCCTGCGGCGAGGCATTTTTTTAGTAGTTCAAATGTATCCTAAATCTCAATGCAACAGAAATTTTCACAATCAGATTGAGAATCGCTTCTTATAGAAACCTGCTGAGTGTGTAGTTCCGCTATTCATTAGTTGAAGACCAAATTTTAATTATTTGCATTCTCGGTTGAAACGCCTTTGCATATGAAATTTCATTTTAATCGGGTAATTCCTGCTTGGTGCGTCGTGTTTTCTTTCTTTTTTGTTATTTCTTTGTTTGTTATAAAGTGTATTTAAGAAAATTACTTAAATGAAAGAAAAAATGGATGTTTTTACAGGTTTTAAAAGATTTATAAACATAAAATCAAAAAAGGTATTAGGCAAATAAGTTTTTTGATTATTTACATATAGGAAAATTACTCATTTATGAAGAATGAAAAGTCTGAAAAATGTAACAATCATTTTTGGAACTTCAACTTCCCGTTTCAGCGGCCGAAATCGTGAAGTGAACACATAACTAAAACTTTCACGAAAAGGAATTGTGGGTACTTTTCCCATCTAGAATGTAAATCGAAAGCCAGGAGCAACCACTCTCCATCGAACATTTTTTGTAGTAATTTTATTGTAACTTTAATTAATCTCTATGTTTATATTTAATCGTAATATGTAACTTTTTAAATGTTTATTAAATTGCTGGTTGGGTTGCGTGGTTGGTTTGCCTCTGGCCCTCCGCATCGATGGTACGCGGGTTAGAACCGACCCCAATTTTTATGACGCATAAAATCGACAGCGGCCATGAGTTAAGATTATACGGTATGTAAAAGATCTCTAGAATGTCTATTTGGCTTATGTACTCTCGGCAAAATTAAATCTTAGTACAAGTTCGCATCGTCAGAGATCAAGTGCCTCCCTCTGAAGAGGAAACTGGAGGTCAAAATGACCTGCGGCGGTTGGCATCCGCTTATAGGTTGCCGCACTAAAAAGAGATACCAGCTTCCGGGTATGTACTAGGTCTGCAATGGTAAGACACCAATCTACGGCCCATTAGAAATAAGAAAACTGTTTATTAAATTGTATATAGTTATAACAGAGAATGATTATTAATTACGAAATTGCGTTTATTTTTTCGAGAATTTATGAGAAACGTGCACTCGGACCCGATTGAACTGGAATCTAGCTGCGAAGAAAAAGTAAGCCTTTACCTCAATTATTATGTTTGAAAGAAATATTTTGTTTGACTGATGGGAGGCCAGAACGAATTCAGCAGACCTCTAAATGCCCAAGTAATTTTCTTGGAATTCGTTTGAGTTCCCCCTCACAGGATACAGTGAAATTCCTTTGGCAAGGGTGTGCCAGAAAGTTTCCGCGCCTGGGAATCACTAGACCCATAAATTGTGGGGTGCGTCAAGGGATTTCTCACGCTTCCAAAAAGTTGACTAAACCCATAGATTTTAGAATGTTGTAACTCTGTGCTGGTCTCTGAACCAATAGAGAAATCGCAGGAGTGGACATGATAAAGAATCCACGAGAAGCCGCGCATGAATTTGGGTGTGATTTGGCGGACTTTAAAAACGGCCTGCAACCCCGATTTTAGGGCAGATTAAGCAGACCAGAGAGATCAGCGAGAACCGAGAACTGACCAGATAACCCCGACTAATCAGTCTTCCCCGGAGGGCTCCGGCCACCGACAAATGTTTTTTCCCTTGTCTCGCGTCACTCCTCCTCTTCAATTTAACAGATAAGTTGAATTTGATCTTCATGTATCGTAACTTAAGATATAACAATTAATTTAATAAATTTAATATTTCCTTTTAATGAGCGTAATTAGTTGGTGTACAGTATTTTGTTTTTGTTTAATAAGAATCTAATTTTACATTCAGTTAGTTTAATTGTCATAATGCGATGCGAAATTAAGAATCTGGGTTCAAGTTTTAGAAATTAAATAAGTTTAAAATAGCGTCGCATCAATACTTTGAAATTATCAAACAACTTTTAGGTACATTTTTAAATTGCCGTTCGAACTTGAAGAAACTGTCAAAAAAGTACAACTAAAACAAAAACATCCTGGGGCAATTTCTCTAAAATATAAACCAATAATTGAAATTGCAATACATGCATATGAAGGGAAATTGATTTCATTATTAAAATAGCACATATTCTGCAATCTAAACAATACCATTGCTATGATAGTATTTAAGTGTCTCCTGAATAGATTAAGTGACAACATTCCAATAGCTACCAGGTCTTAATGCATTTCAAGAGTGGTTTAATAGGATTCGGTTAACTAAATTTTGTATTCTAAATGGTAAGCATATTAACGAAAATACGTGATGGCTTACATAGAATTTTAATAATTAGTTTAGGAGGAATACACTATGTCATGTAGATCTTAAAGATAACATGAATATTGGAACTGAATTTCAATTGAATTTTCCCATTTTAGAACAAATTATCTTTCATGAGCTGTCTGTGAAGTTAAAGAATTTATATATTTTCCAAATTTTGTCTCAAATTTCCCGATTGCTTGTGCAGATTTTTAATTTAAGTATTAAGGTTAAGTATTTTTATTTAAGTTATGTATTTACATACATTTATAGTTTGTCAACATATCTGGAAGAATCGAAAGCCTTGTTAACTCATAATCTTCGAAATTTTAGATATCCTGCAACGTTACAGTTATTTATTGTTGCTGAATATTTGTTTTTTTTTAAAAAAAAAACAGGTATTTTCTAATAAAATTTAACAAAAATATGAAGCAATTATTGAAGTTTTTAATATACCCACTGAAGTGTAAATGTTAAAAAAAATTGAACATTATGTTGAAATTTTCAAACAGTTTAATGGAAATATTTTAATAATAGTTGGGATTTGAAGACACACATTTGTACATACCAATTATCATAGTGAAACGCACTAGTCAAAAAATATTTTATGTATGAATGATTATCAATGAGGTCCATAGGGAAAGAATCTGCAAAATTTATGTTCAGCCAAATATGTGTTCACTGGTATTGAACAAAAACAGAGCGTCGAATACAGCGTTTTTCAAACTGTGAGGCGCACCCCACTAGGGAACTTGGTAACTCCACGGAGGGGAGTGGTGAACATATTGAAAAATCGAAAACAAAAAAGATTGTTTTAAAAAACTATCAATTTACTGAAAGTAAACAAACAAAACGTTATGACATAATAAAAAATAAAATTAACTTCTGCAATGATATAATACAGTTAGAAATGTATCAGTACTGTACAATGTACTTAATAATTAATTTAACAATACTAAGTTAAGGGGAATTGGTACCCTAAAAATCACAAACCTATTGTTTTTTTTTATTTTCATTTAATCTTATTCTTTGCATTATTACCTTTCGATTGATATATCACTTGTGCATGTCGGAAAGTTAGAAGTTGACTAAAACTTCATTTGAAAACAAATTAGGCAATTCAGCCACACCCCTTTTAGAAAAAAAAGCTAAAACATGCGTTTTGATAAAAAGTCTATTTTATAAATAGAAATAATAACTATAAAAGAGAATGTGTAGTATTAAAAGCAGAATATTTCCGAGGCAATACAATAATGTAATTTTTCTTCCTTGTGAAATGTGTGCATGTAAAATTTTTAAATTAAGGCATTTTATATTAATAATTTTATATAATTTCAGTTCTTCTTCCTGATATATTTTTCATACAAATGTAATACTTTAATATTATAAGAAGAAAAACAGCTAAAATTTCTGTCGTGACAGAAAAAAAAAACTAACATTTTTCTTGAATTTTTAACGGGCAATTAGTACTCTCTAAAAGTTGATCATTTATACAAATGTGTGGGTTGAAAAATATGAAAATGCAATTATTTTAAAGAAAAACGTATCACTAATATCTTAAAGTGGTATTTTAGGTTTAATTAAGCTTTTAATAATTATCTTTTCAGAATTATAAACTTTAAACCTGTTTTTCGAAACCTTAGTGCATTCAAAATGCTACTCCTTCGACAATTATTTACCAATCACTTCCATTTTTTTCTTCCCTGTTGAAAATAAAGCATGTAATAAAATTAGGATCCGTTTTGCTATAAACTGAATACTTTTTTTTTTAAAAAATAAAAGGTAAGACATGTTGGCTTTTTCGTTGATTTTTAGCCTGTATATCAACATTTTATTTTTTTTTATCAAAAACGAATGAAGTTATTCTAAACCTTATCCCTAAAGTTGTTAAAAACATCCATAAGTATATTATAAAAAATTTTAGGTCAAAAATTAATTTTTACAAAAGGAGTAGGATTTTAAAATTTTCCCAATTTTTTCAAAAAATTAAAATTTTTAAAATTGTTTGAATAATATATGAAAATTTTCATCTGGTAACATTTTCTTGAATAGAAACATTGTATAAAATGCTAAAATATCATTTTCAAATACGTAAATAAAGAAGTTTGCTCAAAGGGTGCCAAGTCCCCTTAAGAACAATTTTAATAATAACCATTGACTCCATGGCTTTGTCATATATAAAATTAGGAAACACAAATTAACACTTATTGTGATAATTTGTACGTTTTATAAATAATCCCTTAACTGCTCATTAAAACTTAGCGATTCACACCCCCAATGGCTCCTTTTTCCACGTAGATACGCGTATGTGATGTTTTGCAGGAGGGGGGAAAGGAATTAATATAAAAGGATAGTATCTGACGTAATCCTCAGTGAATACTCCACACACTCTGTCAAGGTCTTTTAATTGCATTCCAAAGTCTTCGAAGTTACTCTATGGTTAACAGAGCACAGAAAAGACAGTACTTTGGAAAGACGTATATATTCTTCCAGGACATTTAATGCACCGGTTGAGTGAAACGTATATATACGCAGGTGCAACTTAAGAGGTTAAAGTCTTATTGTATTTTTATTATCCAAGTTTCGTTGTTTTTTAATTGAATGTATTGTTATTTGCATGTAGGGATGGGATGTAATGAAAATATTGATTTAATATTGGATCGTCAGTATTGAAATTTTGAGAAGCACTAAGCCATCCTCTTGCCGCCATTCAGGTCACACATCGTGATTGCATATAGACAAGGCGCAGTTTTGAATCATCAACGAATATTTTATTTGTTACTTTTAATATAGCACTTCCCAAACTGTAGGATGTGACTCCCTAGGGGGCGTATTAACCCTATGAGGGAATCACGAGTATAATGAAGAGTCAAAAACAAAAGCTTATATTAAAAATATTAATTTATTGAAAGTAAGCATACAAAATACATTTGGATTTAATGAAAAATACAAAAAAAAAACATTTACGGTGATATAATACACTTAAAAATGTATCAGTGCGGAACAATGTATTTTATATAATTAATTTAACAATACTATATGTTAAGAACAAGTTTGATAATTACCAGTGACCCCACAGGCTTTTCATACATATAATCAAAATTATATGCACTAATTAACTTTTATCTAGATAATTCATCCGGTTTATAATTAATCCCTTATAATTAACATTTAACTGCCGATTAAAAAAGGCATGTGATTCCTCCCCAATGCCATCGTTTTGCATGTATGAAAGTGTATATTGTGTATAGAGGGATAGAGAAAGGGAATAGCTTAGCTAATCCTGTTAAATAAGTACAAAATTTGCAAATGCAAACATTGTCGCGGTTTATTTTATTGCATTATAAAGCCTTCGGAATAATTTTATGGATATCAGTGAATAGAAACGATCGTATTTCGGAAAGACGTATGTATACGTCCGGGGAATTTTACGTTATGGCTGAGGAAGACGTATATATACGCCGGCGGCACTTAAGAAGTAAAAGTCGTGTTGTAACTTTAGCGTCAGAGTATCGTATTTTCGAATTTAATGAATTGTTATTGTGTGGAGGGGGACGCGATGGAAATTATGATTGAATTTTGAGTCACAAGTATAGAAAGTTTGAGAAGCACTGCTTTAATATCATAAGTAGAACGTATTTCAACGTTCATTAATTTCCATTACCCGAGTACTGATACCCGAAACACTCTTCACTTATGTGAAGTGGTTGAAAATGAAAATTATCGCAAGTGAAATCTAACAAATTCTGGAGTCAAAGAAAAATCTGGATCTGGAGAGTAGTCTTTTTAACAAGCGTTGGATGACTGACCGCCTTTTTGCCCACTCCTTCTATTTAATTAGCAGCCACTATTATTAAGCCTTTCAGAGTATTTATCTGTCTTTGTCATCCACTTTGATGAATTGTTAATTTTAAGGGTTACAATCAACCGTTTGTGAAGACTTCCCTGAGTTACAGAATATCAATTTATCTTATTATCTTATCATGTTGTTAATAAATATGCGTAATGCTTCTTCTAAACATTGTAAAATTTTCATTTTTATTACCAGGATTAATAGATTGTCTATTTGTTTGTTCTTTCATTGAGTTGTTTTAACGCTAAGTTAAGAGTATGACTTGTTAAAAAGGTTGTTTGTATGGTTAGATACTAATGAGGTATGGAATATATTATCACCCTTGCTAAACGCATTACAGTTTAAAAATTACTTTCCTACTAATGGGGAAGGCAAAAATTATATATTTTTTATTTATTAAATGAATAGGCATAATTTCAATAGTATACGAGTATAGAGTGGGAAAAGAAATACATAAAAAAAAACTCTTCGAAATTTAATTCAAAAATAGAATTTTGAGTTTTAATTTGCTGCATGTATAAAAATATCATTTTTAAATATAATATTTATTAAATTATTCCTAAATTATAAATTACAATTCCATGTATTTTATTTTGTTCGGAAAAGTGTTCTTAGGAAAATTCATTTTCCTATATAAAAGTATGTAATCTTATAATCTTGAAGTGTGTACCACTAAATATTGACGTGGATTCGTTACGAAACTCTGCATGAAGATACGCGTCAGGCAGACATGTAAATTATTGGAAGTGCAGTTTGACCGCTCATTGTGTAATGCCACCAGAGGGCACTGAACTTCGTTTTTCTTGGATTTTAAATTGAAAAGCAGGGCATGTTTGCGTGTTTTTAATCTTTAGCAAAGAGTCTCCTTTTCAATTCAAACTATTAACTCACACTCTCTGTATATTTATTTATTTATTTATCTTAGTAGAATTCAATCGTTAATAAAATGCATTTTAAAGCGCTCAATTGAGCTGGAATTTTATATACTTGATTATTTTTTTGGATGACAATACAATAATTTAATAATAATTAATAAAAATTAATGGGTTAAAACTAATTATTTAAACAATTACAAATACAGCCACGTTGGCAACATTTTTGGCGACTTGTGTCAAAACTTGAGAAGGTTTTTTTTTTCTCTCACTTTTTAAAGCATTCAGTTAAAGTGAAATTTTTATGTACACACGCGCGATTGTTTTAGATGACAATACGATACTTTAATGATAATTAATAAAAATTATTTACCCCTTAATGTTTGATTCTGTCATATGTATGTACATATTTATATTAATAGTAACTATTTAAAAAAAGGGAGCTAAAATAAAATATTTCTTTGTTGATTTAAGTAGGAATCGATTAAAATTTTTTTTTTGTATTTCTTGTTAGCTAGAGATGTCCTTACGTCACCAGAGGAGACAATATGAACATTGCTCGTTAGGGGAAAAATCATTGGGATGACGAAAACTGGATTGCCTAGCTCGAGGAATAGCTCGCCACCGATGCGGTTCTGACTTAAATGTGTGTTGAGGCGAGCGACTAGGTGAGCACTCTGTTATATATGGCAATTTGTAGGGCTATAAGTGTATTTCTACTCTGTCTGGAGTATTTATTATGTATAAAATACGGAGTATAACTATTTTTTTTAAAAAAAAGTAATAGCATATTTAGCATTTAATAATTATTGTATTTTTAAAGGAATAATCTTTTACTTGGCAGCTCCAGCTCAGTTATTACATTCAAAAAGCTTATTTTGTTTATGATCAAAGTAATATTATATTTCTATTAAAATTGCTTTTAATTTAGATTCTTTATTCAAACTTGCATTTTTTGTACAAATTCAAAATTGAACTTTGATTTTTTTTTCCATTTTAGATAAATTAGAATTAAAAAAACTTTGTTATAATTAAAATACCTATTAATAACTGTTCCATATTAGATATAAGAAATCAGCGATTTTAAATTCAATAACAAATAACAAATGTAATACTTGATAAATTTCTGAGAAAAGGGCTCAGATATATTTTAACTTTGTTATGACTTTCTTCCCATAATTGATTATAAGGAAGTTTTAACCACATAAGTAAGTATTGTACTGCAAATACATATGGATTTCGTCAAAAAAAGTGTAATGCACTCAATTTCAGAAACATGTGGTTTAATGTTTATAAATAAATTACTTACACAGTAATAAACTATTTACATTAAGTGGTCAATGTAACTGATCTATTACTTTTTTGTACTATGTATATTTTCTATAATTTATGAAACACTGGATTAAAAATTAACTATCCCGGGTATTCTAAAAATAGGACTACATTTTCAAACATCAATTGCAGATAAACAAAGATATTTATTTACCTTTTTTTAAAATCCCCCATAAGGAAATTACCAAATATTTTTTACAAGGACTTATTGCACCCATTAATATAATAATTGGGTGCAAAACATTGAATCTATACTACATTACTAGCCATCTCTTATGAAATATTACAGCAAGGGTGACCAGCCCGTGGTATGCGTGCGGCAGTGTGGCACGGCTGAGTTTTAACAGTGGCATACGAAGACTTATTGAAATATTAAAAAAATTAAAAAGATAATAATTAAAACATTTAAATGTTTTATTGAAAGATGGTTGTCTCAAAAAAAAGCAATCAAACCTTATTTTGAATACACTTAATTAAATTACAATTGAAAAGTATAATGTAAACAAAACACTCCGCCATTATTGTGTGCGTTAGTTTTCCGAAGCAAGTGCATTCGTGAGCTTCTGGAATTTGAGGGAGTGTTATTTAAAATATCTGGAAGAAAACAATAAACTGTCCAGTGAAGAAACTGTTCTTGCTTATCAAGAATGAATATAGGCTTTTAGATGTAGCTTTTTACTGATACTATAAGGCATTTAAATTTAATATTACAAGAGAAAGCTTGAACTTTTCCAATTCTGATTGAGCATTTATCTTCTTTTGTGAACACACTTTTGCTTCTTTGTACCGAACTTGGAGAAAAAAGATAAACTGATCCACACCTAAGACAACCCTATTTTATCAACATCTTCGAGAATAAATCCTATTGTAAAACGTCTGCAAATTAAATACCCAGATAAAAATCTACAGTTTGAAAAATCACATTAAGAAAGCACTGACTGTTTAATAATTATTTGGAATTACATTTTTCTGTTTACTCATTTTTATTTTATACCTAACCCAACTGATTGAAACTGAAATAAATAACATTTTAAAACTTCAAATCCCTATTTATTATAGTAATTTTAAACTTTCACTACTTAGACTTGCCTAAAATATATGTATTTGTGTAAAAATTCATCTTTTCATATTTATTTGTTTGTTGGAAAAGTTTGAAGTGACACGGATATTTTGTTTTTTATCAGATAGTGGCACCATTCTCAAAATGGTTGACCACCCCTGTATTACAAGTTCATCATCCTGGATGGTTACCGTAATTCGACCTTTTAATTAATCAATGTTATAAACTGGAGATTGGTAAACAAAGTTTTCAAGTTATCGCTGCAAGAAGAACTCCAATGGTGCTATGTTTATAGATCCAAGCGGCCACGATATTGAAAATGCTTTTTCATCCATCTTTCAGAAGACTCATTCTCACTTCTAAGCCCCATTGTGGTGGTGCCTCATTCTAACGTTGTAAAATTAATTTCGATAAAACCTTCTACAACTTGTACTTGTTTTACTGTTGCAGCCAATTTGAAAAGAGAATGTGGTAAAACGTGGACATTTTACCATCTAGTTTGCATTCCATTGAATAAAAAGAACTTTTCCATGTGGAATGTAAAGAAATCGCAAGTGGAAATTTTTATTTATTTTAATTCATTTCTGAATGTTTAGTCATAATTTGTGGACATCTTGTATATTTAAGTTCAGAAAAAAGGTAACTTTGATTCAAATATTAAAATCATGCGATAAAATCACTCGACATACTTTGTTATTAATGCATTCATATAAATATATTCTAACATATGAATATTTTAATCCTGAACAAACTCTGTACTTTAATATGTAGTTTAGGAATAGTAATATATTCTCAAATATTTAGAGTTGGTTGAGATTTAATTCTGCTTTTGAGAGATCAATAAATGATAGCGAAGCAAAACTTGTATCATTTCAGCTGTAAAGACATAAGAACAATTTCTGACTTGAATTCTCAAGAGATGGAAAAAAAAGATTTCCGACCAATATCGAAAAAAGAATAAATGCAATCGCATTTGAAATGAAATGATGCAAAGAAATAATCTTAATATAAAGGAATTGCGATGGAACTTTTAAGGAATATGACATCAAAAAGAAAACCTATTTATTTTTTAATAGTTCAGGTAAGACCGATACTGGAAAACGGAATGTCTTTGACACCAAAAGTAACATATGAATAAAATTGTACTATTTTTTAATGGAATATTTGCTCCTCAGAGAACATGTATTACTTTTTCTGGAATAGAGGGAAGTGCTGCTTTTAAAAGCAACTGCGCAGTTAACCCCGTAATATTCAAAAGTATTCGTAATAAAAAAAAATCAAATGATATTTCTCAGATATTTTTTATACTTACATTCAGTAGCCGTATTAATAAATTTCAGAAGTTAGAAAATAATTTTCACGTGAAATGATGATATAATGATCAAATAAAATATGCGAATGAATAAGAGTGTGTTTATAGATAAATACATTTTATATTTTTGACCGATGCTGAACCAAAAGACATCGTCAAATCGAAAAAAAGTCCCTAAATGCTGTCATTGTGTTTGAACATGCTCAACAAAAAAAGAAAATCCCATATATTTTTCTTCCCTATTTTTCAATTGTTCTCCATAAAATTAAATGAAATATCGTTTTTAAATAAATTGTAGTTTAAAAAAACAAAAAAAACCCACTTTTATAGTTAATAGAAATAAAAATTAGTTCTTAATATATTAGAATGAAATGATCAACCAAAAATGAATGTCATTGTAATAAAAGCGTTGGGTGTTCGATATCAATTGTTATAATTTCTTATTAGTTCTATTCCGAAATGTAGAGTCAGTGTAAAAATGTAGTACGAAGCACCCCCGCTTTTACCACAATGAAATTAATTTTCTCGTTTTATATTATATTCTTACACTAAAAATTATTTTTTACTCTTTTTAGTTCGATTAATTATAAAGCCGAATTTTCAGTTTTTTAAAAAGAAAAACAAAAAAAAACAATAATTTATTTTTCATTTTTTAATTCGACCTACAATAAAAGCTTGCTCTTTTTAGTTTTTTAAACTATTATTTGTTTATTTCTATTTTCAGAAAAAAATGGGCAAGTGTTCAAATTACGGTAAGAAATTGCTGACGTGAGCAGTTTCGCTTAAGTATTGTAACAATATCTTAGTCGCCAAATCCGAAATTAATTGCCAAATTTGCAAATGGGATCTGAAATAAGTCACCAAATCTGGAAATGGGAAACCATTCATCCTAATGATCCTTATCAGTACAATGGAACAAAATTATTAAATTATTGTATTATCATCAGTCCTTGACAAGAGTGCAATTTTTCGAATTAATCTGACCTTTAAAAGTGGGCAAAATCGAGTTCAATTAATTCCATTGCATACAGGTAAAGCTTAAAAAAAGGCGTTAAACCCATACACTTAAAATGAATAAAAACAACAACAACAAAAATAAACTAATAATCTGAAGCATTTAGGCTTCCAAAATTCTGTAATTGCGTGTTTCCTATATAGAAGCCGCAACATAAATTTGCATAAGTACGGACCGAACTGCTGTCGTCCAGTTCCCCTAGGTTATTTCGTCATTTTGTCAAGACCCATACTCTTTCAGATGCTTACGTATCAAATTGTCGCCCATCCGGTATAGTGGTTAGTGACGCTAACTGCTGTGCCGTAGGACCTGGGTTCGAATCCCGGAGAAGACACGGATGTTTATAAATGTATAGTGTCTTCTCGGCATGGGGGTACTCTAAATAGCCTTCGAGCAGTCCTCTCGTGAGGTTGGTGGAAGGGGAAGAAAGGTGGGATGCCCTTGACCACTTCCCATGTATCATCCCTCCAAATTGGGGTGGAAATGAGCCAAATCGTACTGTCACCTCTATGGTGCTCAAAGCTACGGCTAACAACAGGCGTCAGTTAGCCTTTTGCAATGATGAATTTTGTGGGCCACGTTCTGGTCTTTGCTGATCAGGTGGTGTCAGTAACAACAACAATAAAGTATTGAACGAAGGTGCACAATGGTACCTCGAAAAACAAGTAATTATTTACCACAATAAAGGTAAAATTGCAAAATTTTGAAAATATTTTTTTTTATTTGAAGCAAGCTTCCCGCAAGTGATGATTTTTAATATTCGTGTAGTGTCCGGTTTCATATACTGCATGGATCGTATTCGGTTTTTGGTTATCCGAACAATCGCGTATCAGAACGGTGTCCAATGCCAATTGATTCGAATAAACGACGTTCTACTGTATGTAAATTTAAATATACTAGTTCATTGTCTTTTTCTACAGCGGCCATTGCTTAGAATCTGTATAGGTTTGGTCACGAATTATGGGGTTACTTTTCTACTTTCCGTAAGTACATTGACTTAACTGCAGTTTAAGTTACTTTAAATAACTTATTTTATTCTTATTAACTTTTATAATTTTTCGTATATGACCGTAAAATAAAAAAAAAATAGCAGATCAACTCTCTGAAACCTCTTCCAATGGACATTTCCATATAGATAATTCTTATTAGTTTCATGAGTTATATAATTTGAAAAAAATATCTAAGTGTAATAAATTATATGTTTATAAGTATCCACCTTTACAACACCAATCACAGTTAAGAATACCGATCCAAATTTTCATTTTCATATGTTTCATTTTTTGTTAATGCTTCCATACTTTTATATCTTTTTAATTAGAAAAAAAAAGTATTTTTCCATCACCGATTTGAAAGAAGTACACTGTTATACGGATATATATATATATATTTTAATTACAAAATTTTCTAAATTATCTTAGTATATCCGACTAGTTTGAGAAGTTGTTTTTTAGTTGTTAGAATCATTGGGGAGGGGGAGAAATGTGCGAATAAAGGAAGGACTAACAAATAGAAAAATAAAAAAAAACTAGAGAATCTTAAGTTGTTTTTCTATATCATGTACTTTATCTAACTTATAAAAATATTTTTAAATGCGTATTTGAAGATATTGTTACTGTAATTTAGTGCACGCAAAAAATGGGATATTTCTAAAACAATACGATAAAATTCAATTGACTTTATACAATAAGATATTTAGAGTGCAACAACACACCAGCATGTTTTAAGATAGATACATTTAATAATATTTTAAAACCATTTTTGGCTTAGAACGTACAGTAATTTTCACGAAAAAAAATTAAAGTTAAATTTGAATGTTTATAAAGTATTTATTTTTTAAATTAATTTTTAAACTTCGGTTTGTGCCCTTCAGATAGATCAAGAAATATAAGCATGAAATTAAAATAACATTATGTCTAATGTATCTTTATTTGTGTTGTTTTTCTTATCTTTGAAAAGTTTGCAAAACTTTTATAAAAATATTAGGTTAGGAAAAAATAAATCCATTATTTTTTCGATAGATGGCTGTAGTGTCGATATCTGGTGAAGTATCGATCGGACAATTTCCAATTTATGCACGTTGTCAGGGTGACATTTCACACTAAAAAAATTGTTTTGCTGGTTTTTGTTTCGTCCATTCAGTTCTAAGTAACAGGGTGTTAAAAATGGAAGGCAACAAAGAGAAAATTCGGTTCATTTTGCAGTTTCATTTTTGATAAAGGCGAAAATGTAAGCCAGGTGGCTGAAATTGTGAATGGTGTTTATGGTGCCGATACTGTTACAGCGAATTACGTGCAATTCTGGTTTCGTCGATTCCATTCAGGCATTTTCGATGTTAAAGTTGTTCCTCACACAGGCAGGCCGTCATGGAAAATGTCGATAAAATCCCAGAAATAATCGAAGTTGACCGGCATGTTAGTAGTCGTAGCATTGCCCAGGAGCTAAACATCGACCATAATACAGCTTTAAGCCATTTGAGCAAAGTCGGATTCAAAAAGAAACTCGATGTTTGGGTGCCACACTAATCAACACCAAAAAACATGATGGATCGAATTTCCATCAGCAAAGTCCTATCCAAACCGAGAATGAAATTGATACATTTTTTAAACGGACGTTGACTGAGGATGAAAAATGGGTCACATATGACAATATTGTGTGAAATCAATCGTGGTCAAAACTCCATGAAGCAACTCAAACGGTGGCCAAACCATGACTAACATCCAGGAAGGTGGTTATTCTGTGTATTTGGTGAGACTGGAAAGGAATAATTCATTATGAGTAGCTTCTGTAGGGCTAAACACTTAATTCAGAACTCTACTGTCAACAACTGGACCATTTGAAGCTAGTGATTGACCGGAAAGGGTCACAATTGGCCAACAGAAGAGGTGTTGTGTTTTATCAGGACAATGCCAAGCCACACACGTCTGTAGTGACTCTCCCGAAACTTCGAGAGCTTGATTGGGAAATTTTAATGCATCCACCATATAGTCCGAACCTGGCATCAAGCGATTATTATCTTTATCTTGCATTGTAAGATTTTCTGAGTAATTATAGAAATTGGGATCAAGAGAAGATTGTGAAAATCGATTTCTAAAGTTTTTCGCCAATAAATATCAAAACTTCTATGAAAGAAGCAATAAGAAGCTACCTTTAAAATAGCAACAAACTTTAGAACAAAACGATTGATATTTTACCCAAATCAGACAATCCAAAATATGTTAAATAAAGTTTTGAACATCATGAAAAAATTATGGATTTTTCCTCCCAACCTAATAATATTTATTTACACAAGCAAGGGGTGAAGTATGTTATTTATTGAATAATTATGACTCCTTTAACTTATTTTATGTCCTTTAAAATAAGAAAATTCTTCTGAAAATGCATTTTAAAAAACTGGGCTCCGTACCTATCCGGATGCCTTAGCTGTAAATACTGTAAAAAATATCTAGAAAAAGTCAAATATAACTTTAAAGCCTATGATATAATTTCTTTTGCGATCATTATTTTATACTTTATTTCCTATTAAGAAAAAAACTCGTATCATACTCGTATTATTTAATTATTTACATTATTTTATTTTGCATGATTAACAATATCAATGCATTGTGATTTTTATCCAATTGTCTCACACATTACATATAACTTTAGAATTGGATTATTTTTCAATTCCTACCATTAGTTCACAATCTTTTTATACATATATCATGTTTAGATTTTCAGTCTTTAATTAAATACATTTTAAACACTCACTTGAGCTGAAATTTAATATACACTATTATTGTGGATGAAATTATGGAAATTTAGTTATGATTCATAAAAATTAATTGATTAAGCTTAATTATTCAAAGAATTACACATAAATCACATTGACTTCCTTTTGGGTGGCTTGGGTCAAAACTTTCAAATACTTTTTTTTCTCACGTTTTAAAACATTCAGTTGAACTGAAATTTTATACACGCAATTTTTTTGGATGACAATACGATACTTTAACATAATTAATAAAAATTGTCACTTAATCTTGTGATTATCTCACATGTACATACATATTTATATTAATTGTAATTTTTTGAAAAAAAACTAACTGAAATAAAACTTTTCTTTGTTGACGTAAGTAGGAATAGATTTTAATTTTTAAAGTGATGCATCCTTGAGAACCGTTTTGCTGGAGAGTGAACTTGAATGATGCATTTTATGAAGCCAAGCAATGTTACACTCGGGTTTGTGACGCCACTCGTAACAATGGATCGGAATATTTTGTAATAAGCAATCGGAATATTGTCCTTCAACAAAAAAGACTGAAAACAATGACAAAATTTGGCGTCGAACGTCGGTTTTTAACCAAACTGGAATTGCTCATGACGTAGTTCTATTGACTGTATGAATTAACTTTGTCTAAAAATAGACGGTTATTAGTAACTTCTTTGGTGCATTTTGCTAGAGAGTGAATTTGAATGAACGTCACGTTAGGGTTTGTAATGCTCATTCTGTGTTTTTCGACAGTGTTATAAGTTTATGATTGTTAAAACAGTGACAAAATTTGGAATTGGAAATCGGTTTTTAGTCAAACTGGAATTTCATGACGTTGCTCTATTGACTGTATAAATAACTTTGTTTAAAAAATAAATGCTTTTAACATGTAGTTAACTTTAAATGTATTATTTAAGTCCAAATATCTACAATGTTTTACATTTTTACAAATTTCTATGGATTTCCTTGGATTTAAAGTCCCAAAAAAAAGAGAAGAAAGTAACACACAACTATTTTTGAAGTAGATAGGTAAATTGTATATCTGTATTAACGCTGTCAAGTTAGAGTGGGATAGAATATGGTAAAACTTAAAAAATTATAAAATTTCGTAATTTTGAAAATTTTTTATTTTCTGCTTTTTTTGCACATAAAATATTTTTAAAAAATGCACATTTCCATTTCAAGGAGCTATAAAAATGCAACGAAAAAAATTGCTAAAATCACCAAATACCAGTAATACGTAGTTGTAATAAACCTAAGAGAGGATTGACGGGTTTGAGGTTTATGAAGCATGTGCAGAAAGACAACTTTCTGATACTTTACAAACTGATAGTTTTCTTTATTTTTTAAAAAAGCGATTTAGAGTGAAAAACTTTAAGAGTATAAGAAAATGCTGAAATGTTTTCATCAGAAAGTATTATTTACATTTTGAATCTTTATTTATACTGTGAATGCAAACGCATGCCTATGTTTTCTCTCCCATACATAATAATAATGAATAAATAATTTTATATAACATTATTATATAATATTCCTCTTTTTTTATTCACCTAACTAATCACAGAAATAACTTTACAAAATATAGAAGTTATCACTTCTATCGTGTGATCACAAGTACACACATTCTTTTTCAATCCCTACTATTAGCTCACACTCTCTACATATTTATTTATATTGTTCAAGTTTTCAATCGTTATAATAAAATATATTATAAAGTGCTCAATCGAGCTTAAATTTTACATATACAACTATTTTGGAGGGCAGTACAGTAATTCGATTATAATTTATAAAAAAATAATTAATTAAAACAAATTATTCAATGAATTAAAAATACAACCACTGTTATAAACCATTACTGTTGGGACGCATCCCCCTGGTGCATTCCCCCTCTACAGCTTTTTGGCCAATAACTCGGCACCCGAGCCTCACAGTCCATTCGGACCTGGCTCATTCAATCCCTCTTTATCTTCTCTTCCAATTATTATAATTTCATGCTCATAGGGTTATTTCTTCTATAGTTTTTAATTGTTTTAAACTTTTAATTTGTTTAAATTCACAATTTCTTGGCTCCTGTTCGATCCTCGGATTTCAGATTTGAACCAACTGTTCCACTCGTCGAGAGCTATCCAGTCATCTACTTCATTCCCATTGTGTAGGCATGGAGAGGGCTTAAGTATTAAAATATCATGCTCCCATGTTAATCCTATGGGGACTGGAAAATATTTCACTCCCTTAAGGAATTGAGTTTAGGACTTGATTTTTGGAGGTCCTCTATATTTTCGTATTAGCACCGGCTTTACATGGAATTGGCCTCCTCCAGTGCTCCCCTCTACAGGGCTTCCCCTGTAATAACTCGAATTCTATGCCACCTTGGTCGACCCCACCGGCTGGATTCGATTGTTCTCCCTATGAGCATTCTAGATATATTCTTTAAGGATCATAGCCCCATTTCTTCTGAACCAAATTTACATTTTTTAAAATTTAAAGTCTGATTTTTTTTAAATCACGCACAACATCGAGCATTTTTGAGGTTCGTTAATAAAACTCGGATCATAGGTTGTGCTCCTTGAACTCTTTCATCTGTTCTAATTCGTGTGTAGATAGTGGGCCTAGGGAGCGTTATCACTTCAATTAGAATACCCATATTATTCCAATGGGGTTTGATCTTTTGATGCCTTCACGATATTACAGAGATAGAAGGATGGAAATTTGTGATCACCTACTACTCTGTGTATCGTTGGGATGTACGTGACCATTTACGTAACATGTCACAGTTGATCCCCCCCGGGGGGAGTTAGTTTCGTTTTCCTTTCCCAAGCAAGCGCCGTCTCATTTGCAGCTACACACTCCGGACTAATTCGAAGGTATTACATTTGTGTTTCCTCACAACCAGGCCGAGCTTCGAGTTGCTGTGTGTCCTGCTTCTATTTTTTTTAAAATTATTTTAAAATGTCCATAACTTGGGAGTTCTTCAGGGGGATGTCTTAACTTTCTCAGGAACGATGAGGTCTTAGGTGTCACATTCAGTTCACCTCTTCAGATACAGTCTACCGAAAACCCCATGTTATTGGTTCTATTGTCCCTGGGCAAGGTATTATAAATTTAACTAAATCGTGATTATTCCGGGTTTTGCCAGTCCGATTGACCTAAGATTAGTATTGTTCAACTCTGCTGGTGACCACCTTTTTTTTTGTTGGCCCTACTCAAGATTTTTAGAAAGATTTTAATGTTTTTACGCCATAGAAGTATAATTTCTTTTGTGCGTATATAAGTACACACACACACTTTTTTCCCTTTCGTTTTAAAGCATTTATTTGAACTGAAATTTTACATACACGATTGTTTTGGATTACAATGATTATATTAATGATAATTAATAAAAATAATTGCCAATTAATGTTATGATTCTGTCATATAAATATACATATTTATATGAATTGTAACTGTTTAATAAAAAGTAACTAAAATAAAATTTTTCTTTGTTGATATAAATAGGAATTGATTTAATTTTTTTATATTACTTGTTATATTCCAATGGATAAGCATTTATAAGTATAAAATAAAAATAGATTCACAAGAGAGTAGTAGATCAAAAGGAAAATATTTTTGTTGTATTTCTTTCCCTCTTTATCGCCAGACTAAACACATCAACAGCGACATTCAAGACTTTCTTCATTCAACGGCTGAGTGAAAAAAGGACGAGAGTGTCCTCTCTCTTTTCTTCCAGAATACATTTGGGTTCAATGCTTAAAAGGTTACTAAAATGAGAACCCTTTATCCCTTCCTTCTTTATTGGAATGCTTATTTTGTTTATGCCGACATTCTTTGATAAAATACACCCTATGTGGATATCACTAAGCAAAATGATGTTTTTATGTTCCGAGATCATCTATTCAATAAATAAAGAGTTTATAAACTACAGTTTCAGTGAATAAATACCTACTATCTTTGCATCTACTTCATGGACACTATTTTTCTATAACTCATGAATAGAATTTGAGGTTATTTTTTGGGTACCCACAAAATGGCACAATAATACAGAATATAAACTTCCCATTGTATTTCATACCCTAACCCTTTAACTACTGCTTTATGGATTACTGCAGTTTTTTTTTTCATGCAATATTTGTTTTGAATCACTGCATTTAAAATTACGGGATATGCATGAAAAAATTCTCAACTTCAGGAAATTTAATTCATTAGAGCTAATTAATATGCAACTGTAAATTAAATTATATGCAATTTTCACTTAAAATAAACAGTCAAATCGTTTTTCAAGGTATTCATTAACATAGAAAAAAAAGACATTTACGTTTTGACATTAACTACTTTTTTGGAGCAAAAATGATAATCTTTTCCATCCGCTGAAAACGCCGTCAGCAGAAAACGCAATTTCTGCTATGAAACTATTCGCCTTTCCTGCTAAATTACTCATCAAAAAACCCGTGCTGCCATATTTCTT
Source organism: Trichonephila clavipes (assembly GCA_019973935.1). Taxonomy (NCBI): domain Eukaryota; kingdom Metazoa; phylum Arthropoda; class Arachnida; order Araneae; family Nephilidae; genus Trichonephila; species Trichonephila clavipes. The sequence continues at coordinate 130,958 of BMAU01000357.1, read as the reverse complement.
GTAAGAGTGGATTTCAAGTAATATTCCTGCTGAGTATGGTCTGAGTATTCGTGAGTGGTATTTATAAGTACTGTCGGTAGATAAATGGTAAAAGCATTTTGTAAGTAAAAAATGGATAAAAATTTACTTCCAAATTAAAATTTTAATAAACACTTGAAAAACAAATCGACGATATAATACCTTGCTGGTTATCCAAAATGCAAACAAACAAAATGTAAATATATTAATTTAAAGTTTATTTTACACATATTCTAATATATTGCATACATTAAGAATAAATTATTTCATTGTTGCAAATGCAGTTATGTTTCAGTTGAGAAATACGAATAAATCTATATTATGTGTAGTCAAGCATGGCTGACAAAAACTAATTGGCATTAAGCTATTATTATTTTTGATATGTTGACAAACATAGCTGAAGCGAATTAAAAATGTAACGTTCTGAATCTTTGAAAACAATATATGAATATTTTTTTTCTGACTGATAATTTGGCATCGACGTGGATTAATTATATATTATAAATAAATTTATGTCTACAAATTGACTGAATACACTGCGCATTATAATAGGTTTCAGAATAATTTTGTCCGTGCATCCTGGCTGAAGTTGTTTTAATTTGTTCAAGGATTTTCAAAGTAGCAAATAGTAACATATCTTTATATGATAACCTCAATTATAGGTTTGATATACATGCAGAACAACTTCTAAAATATGCATATAAATGAACAAAGTTCCGAAATCGATTAGTCTAAGCAAATTGAATATCAGAAAAGCACAATTGGATGTATGCTATATTATAAAATTAATTTTTTTAAAAAAGTTTCAGATCTGATATTTTGATATAAGTACCTAAAATTCCTGATTCATGCAAAAAATGAATTTACTTGAAAGTTAGTTTTTTTCCGATTTGTATATGCTTGGACTCTGAGCATTCTATTGGATTGTATTCCAACAATTTATAAATTTGTATCAATATTTTGGTAGAAAAAGATTGTGTGTGTCTTCAACCGTATGTTAAAGACTACGTTATGTATAAAAAGTCACAATAACCCCTTCACAATCTAATTCTACACACCCTACTAAACTTGTTCTATTTCTGGAAAAAATGATATAAAATAAAATAAAAATAGAGATCTTACAAGAGAAAAAAAAATGGAAAACATATCAAAGGTCTGTCTAGAAATATATAGAAGTTGCTGTAAAAACAAAACAAAAAAATTCTGTTATCAGGAAAGCTTATATGTAACCAATCACAACAAAAAAGTTTCTGGTCGACGGTACAATATCAAGAAAAACCTTCTCTGATTGGTTCCCTCCGTCAATACACGTCATGCTTCCATTCCTTTGTCTTTTATGCGGAATTTTTACATTTCCCTTTTTCGCCTATATGGATCCATGGTTGTTGAGTTAATTTCTTTGGTATAGGATACAATAGAAATGATTAGAAACAGAAGATTGGATTTATCGAAAATTGGCTGCCTTCTCTGTGGCAATGGCAATGTTTGGTCCCCAAGAAATTTAATTCTTCATAATAAAATTTTTTATGAAAAAAAAAGGCTTCGTGAAATATAGTGAGAAGAAATTTTTAAAAATATGGTTTGATTTCGCAGTAGTTAAGTTTGGCTCTTGATCACTTAATTTTAATAGTATTGTAATTTTTAAACAAAAAGAATTTACCGAAAAAAGAGTTTTATTAAAATATTATGCTTAAAATAAAGTCCAATGAGTGTAAAATAACTTAAAGGTTTTTGTTGGATAATGATTTCATTTTAGAAAACAGCTAACATAAGCTTTCAAGAACACTTATTACAACTTCATACAGTAAACACCAATAATATAGTAATCAGATTTGTGATATTAATGTTACTAAAAAAATTAGATAAAACTCTCTTACAATGAGTCGAGAATACAGATGAAAATCATTTAAAGAATACAATGAGAAATGCAGTTGAAACCGTTTTTGTGCGGTAGATAGGACCGCATAAAAAATCGCACAAAAAATATTCCAAAATTTCATAAATTCTTACATATAACAAACTAATTCGTGGAGATACTACAAAAAACTTTTTTTTGCAGTGGATAGGGCTCGCATAAAAAATGTCGCATTTATAAAATATGCCAATTATTTACGAAATTTATGTAAGAGAACTTCCATAATAGAATGAATAATTAAATGTTACGCATGGAAACATTTTTAAAACACATAGTTCCTCAATGTTTACATAGATAAGTGTAGCGAGAATTATAAACGAAGCAATGTCCATAATTATTTCGAAACGAAAGGAGTGTGTATCCGGGCGAATTAGTTAGTCAGTCCACAATAAGTAGTTCCATGAGATAATTTAGGTATAGTAATGTTTAATTTGATACGAATTGCCGCGATGCGGCTTACATTCTACGATACAAGTTACACACACACTAACGATCTTTACAATTTTAATACAGATGTGCGCACACCAGCGCCCTCGCGTGGTCGATATTTCGGCACAATAAGTCTTTAAAATGCATGTTACGTCATCAGCACACTGTAGCGCCATCTGTAAAAAATTTGTAAAAGTAGACATAGTCAAGCTGTATCCCATCAAAAGCGGGTGCATGAATAAAGTAGGCTTTGCGTTGCGAAAAAGAATGATTTTTAATTCTTTAAACAGTTTACAGTCCACTCAAATACTGACGAAACACTGGTCCGTCGAGCCGAAGAAAATGGGTAAAAAATCGGAAAATAAAAATAACTCCAACGTAGCTACTGAAGAGAAATTGAATCACTTAAAAGATTCAATCAAATGAACTTTAACTAGGTAAGAGACTTTTACCTCGCAGAAGATAGTGTCAAAGGAAACTAGTGTCACTAAAATCGAAATTAAACTAAAAAAAATTGAGCAATTACAGATAAATCTAGATAATATGGCTGAGGATTCTTGTGAAATAGAAACTTTCGAAAGCTTGGAAATCATTCAGCTGGACATTGAAGATATAAATCAACGGATCGAGACAACAGAGGTAGATCTCAAACTTTTAAGGGGTGTTGGAAAGCTAAAATCTTATTTTTTGACAATTTGAAATTTTTACATTTTCAAATTGTATAGATTTTAAACTTTCTAAAAATACTTTACTTGAACATCTGAGGTATTTAGAAGCCTTTAAAATGTATTTTTAAATATTCGTTGAATTTGGGCCACGCCCATTTTAATGGCGAAAATTGTAAATAAATTACTTTGTTTTTGCTTAAAAGTGTAACGATTGATATAAACCCAAACATGTATCTTTTATTTTAAATTGAGCCTTTTATTCTTTTATTTCCCAGCTGATTAGATGTCTCACTGTATACATTAAAATCAATTTATCTCAAAATGTAAATTTTAATGTGCGATGTACCTTTTCTGAGAAACTGCTGTTCACAGGTATGCAAATTTTTTATTAATTATTTATAATGATGTCTAATATATACTAAAATGAGCGTTTTTTAAAGCACTCAAAAATTTAATTTTTACAAATTTTTTAAGTAAAAAATGGGTCAAATTTCGCAATGTTTGATAAAATATTTCATAATTTCTTCAAAAACTCAAAATTAGCTAAAAGAGCTCATTTTAGCATAATAAGAGAGGTGTACTTTAATAGTGTGAAATATTTCAACCATGTACATAAAACAGATTTTGAGAAAAGGTACATCGAAAACAGACAATTTAACATTGTCAGTATAGAGAGAGAGAGTTTTCAACTTTTCTTAAAGTATTCTTTGAAAAATTCTGAAAATGTAAACATTAATTTAAATGACAATGGTAAAAATAGTATCCGCTTACCTCAAATTCCATTGCCAGAATTTTCTGGTGTAATAGCAGAATTTTCTAATTTCAAAAATCAATTTATTAATTTAATAAGTAATAATGAGCAATTGAATGATTCGCAAAAACTATACTATCTTCGAGCATCTCAAAAGGAGAAGCAAAGCTCTTAGAGTCTCCTAGCAATAGTTTCGATTCTCTCTTTAAAGCTTTAGAAGATCGTTAAGAAAACAAAAGACAGTTGATAGATTCTCATGTCCTCGAGATAATTAATTATGAAAAAATTTATAGCGAATCAGCCAAAGAACTGCGCGCTTTAATGGATTGTATCAATAGAAACATTAGAGCACTTAAAGTTTTGAAATATGAGCAGAACGATCTATCAGATATAATTTTAGTAAATATAATGCTTCAAAAAATTGACAAAGAATCTAGAAAACAATTCGAACTTTCGTTGAAAACAGCAGAAGTCCCAACATTTGATTCTATTATGAATTTTTTAGAAAAGAGAAGTGCCGTGTTAGAAAACATTACTCGCATTCCTAGTACTAAAATGATCCATAAAAAATACTGCAATGTCAACTAAACCAAATCGCTGGTAGTTAATAATAAAAAAATAACTGTTAAACCTTGTATTCTATGTCGAAATTCTCATCCTCTTTACAAATGTATTGCATTTCAAAATATGTCTGTGGAGTGCAGAAAGAAATTTGTTAGCAATAACAAACTTTGTATAAATTGCCTCAGACTTCATTCTGGTGCCTGCATGTCTAAATACAAGAGCACAGTTAGTGGTTGCAAAGGATTACATCATTCCTTGCTTCACCATTCTGATGAACTTTGCTCTGCAGTTAAAAATCACACTGTAGGTGAAAGGGAACGGTGACGAGTTGTTTTGGCGAAAAGAGAAAGGCGAATGTTTCAGAATTTACGATCCCATTGAAGGGTGGGGAAAAGAAAAAAAATACTAGCGGCAGTGTGCAAGTTCGCGGCAGCAGTAATATTGCCCTTGAAAATTTATGAGTGTTTAAAAAAAGGGTCACAGGATGAGTTAAACAACCTGATATGTTCAGAGAATAGAATAGCGAATCAAAATCATATTATGCTTGTAACAAGGGATGAATTGACATATAATATAGTGAACACTTAAAAATCTGACGAATATATTAGGACTATTAAGAAGCTGTAGCAAGAAGGTAAAACTTCTGAATTCATATTAAGTAATAAAGTCTTGTACAAGATAAGTGGCGATCAGGAGTTGTTAAGTCGTTCCAGAGATGATGCAAGTAGATGTAATTAAGAAAGCTCACTCATTTGGACATTTTGCAGCGACAAAAACTGAGGAGTTGTTCAAAAGAGATTATTATTTTCCAAACATGAGAAAGTGCATCGAAAATGTTATAAAGAACTGTGTTGAATGCAGATTAGCCAACAAGAAGATGCAAGAGGAGAATGGGAGAACCTACCACCGAAAACGGAAAAATCTCAATATCAGAAAGAAGAGTTAGTAGCAACTGTGAGGACTCAGTTTGGAAACAAGTTGAAGCCATGGACTTTACATTGATGAGAGATGAAGAACGAACTTGTTTCAAATATTTGCGTTTCTGTGTATTAACCTTTGTTATTTTTTTGTTTTTTTTTAAATTTGTTTATTTCAGATTATTAGTGTATGAGCAGTGAGGACACTGCTTATGTGGATGGCCGAGAGTTGTGTGAAATTTCCACGTGAACATTCTTTAGAGGGCGCTGGCAACGCAGCCACCAGCGAGTTAACGGGAAAATGGGGTGTTCAGCGAGCGGACTCTAGACGAGGAGGTCGAAGATCCGAGGCTGAGAAAAAGAGTGACGAGTCGAGAAGGGACCCACCACCCGTTGTTTACAAGAAAGACACTCTCAACACTAATGTGAACCTCAAGTGTCATCTATTGTAATAGAACTGTCGTTAAGAGCCGGAGGTGTTCGATCGAATTGTAAATCTTTTATTATGTGTGTAAACGTCTGTCGTAGTGAGTAGAACTGTATTTATTGTCCAACATTAAACGTTAGTTTAGAAAAAACGAGTGTAATCTTTGAATACCCCTAGAACTGTGCCATAATTCCACATGTATCAATACTTCACAATTTATTTTATAAAAAAATGAACAAAATTAAGTGAGGAGAAAGTTTAATAATTACCAGATACTTCATGGGCTTGTCATATATACAATTATACACAAAAATTAACATTTCTCTTGATCATTTGTACAGTTTAAATTTAATCTCTTAATTGCCGATATTAAATGTTATACGGTGCACTCCCCAACATCCCAACGTGTTTTAACATGTAACCGGGCGTATGAGACGCATTGGAGGAGGGGAGGATAAAAGAAGAGTAAAGAAGCAAATCCTCTGAAATACATAAATCCTTCGCAAACACAGTCAAGTTAATTTTTTTAAAAATAACAAAGCTTTCAGAATATTTCTAAGGATAGAAGTTCACAGAAAGGATCGTACTTCGAAAAGACGTTTATATGCGCCCGGAATAATTAATTAATTGACTGATCAAGACGTTTATATACGTCGGTGGGTTAAAGTCGTAGTGTAGATTTAGCATCAAAGCGTAGTATTACTGAATTAAATACATTGTTTTTGTATGGAGAAAGGATGACGCGATGGAAATTGTGACTGAAAATTGGATCGCAAGAATCGAAAGTTTTAGAAGCACTGGTTCACACAATTAAATTGTGAAACATAGCATTGTAAGAACACTTTAATGTTTTATTTATGGGACAAAGCAACCATACGAGTATATATTTATTTTATTTTTTGAAATTAAACCTTTTGTGTGCAGTGGCTAATATGTCTAGCCACATAGCAAACCATTTTTCTCGAAGCGGGTGGTGGATATTTAGTCTATCCACATGCATTAATTCAAGCTAAAACGAATAAAAACCAACACACCAATTTTTGCATTTTATGACCTCTGATGGGTCAAAAACAGTTTTTCTCGGTGTAAATTTATGATTGGAGAAAACAATTTTGACAAGTTTTAAGTATAATCTTCTCTCCTATGAATGAATTAAGCACATGTGCTATTAAAATAAAAAAGTTTTTTTACCGTTTTTGGAAAGCTTTTATATGTGGATAGAGGCTCTATCCACTGCCTACATTGAACAGAAAAATGACCTTGAAGTTTTCACTCATTCTCCACTTGAGAGAGTCAAAATAGAAGGTGTTCAGTGCAGAAGAGGCTCTCTTTGCAATACCAGAAAATACGTTCCTCGCTCTCAATGACTGTGTCGATTATGCAGCGTACCCCTATGCCTTCAAGCAAATGGTTCTACTTTCTTTGAAAAGTTCCACAATAAATAACTCATTAAATTTGCGAAATAATTAATTTAAATCCTCAAAAATATTGCTTTACTTCTAACTTTTTACACTAAAATTAAATGAAATATAAATTGTGGATATATATCAATTTCAATGTACATTTTAGTAAGAATTCTATATTTCCATATTGTACAATTCTTCTATTATTATTTTATTACACTTGACTTTGTACTTAATTGTTATTGAAAGAGTTATTAGCGTAAATGTGTTAATTTTTCAAATAAAGTTTATTGTAATAAAGTTTATTATTTCTGTTCTGAAAAGTAAGTTAAATGTCTTATGTTCACAGTGGCTATAACGTCTAGCCACCACTCTGAAAAAAAACCCCTTTATCAGATAATTTTTTTGTGACTGAATAATATTTATAGAGGATGAGAACATTACATTTATCAAGGTCTTATCATAGAAAAGTGTAAATTAACTTTGTGCCCGCGAAAGGGTTAGTACTTGAAAGAGTAGTCACATTTTTTTAATTTCTAATGTAATAATTTTTAAAGACACTGGAATAATCTCATAAAAAAATCTTCAAACAATGACATACTTTATAATATAATACGCAGACACATGATATTCATAAATATTATGTTGACGATCAATAATGGAAATTTGCAACAGTTTGAAGTCTAGTTCGCAAACATTCCAGTGGAAAGCATCTCATTTTAGAGACAAACAATACTCTGAATATGAAACAAACATTGGAAGAAATCCAATTCCAGAAATTTCCATGTAGTGAATGAAATAGTGAATATTCCAGAATTCTCTCTATGCAAACACAGTTAGTCTTCAGGTTCCTTATGAAATGTCATATCTACGAAATTCATCAGAGGAAACCCATTGTTGAGAATTTCTGTATATCAATTAGAATTCGTAATATAACCAAAAGATTCTTACTATTTTACCCTTTAAATGCTTGAATGAATAGTTAAATAGTCACCAGAATGTTATTTTGTGATCAATTCATGCAACTTGAAAAGAATAACACAACAATGGGGCTATTCTGAAATATGTATTTCCATTTCCTTTGTGGTTTTTCTTCAAAATTGTTTAAAATGCCGTTTGAAGTGAAATGATTTAATATATCATACTAAGACAATTGATTGATGGTTATTACCTGGCAGATTCACTAGGTATTTCCTGATGTTGTATAACTATATAACATTTACAAATTACAGTTCTTAACAGTTCCAAGTCCTAAAATTAAGCTTTCGATTAATCGTTGAAATCGTACTTATAGCACTATGATTTATAAAAGAACTAGAATTTCTGCAACGGAACTATAATTAACTTTTACGCATACGTAATCTCTCTTGAGATCGATTTATTCACTCTATTTTTAGTAAATCTTTAGTCAGCAAAAGATACACGTTTGCCAAACTTAAAATAGGTATGTTTAATAGTTCCAAAAACTGTAGCTTTTAACTACAACACCCTATAAATGCAATACCTTTTGAGAGTCGATTTCCACATAACCTCTCCTTAGAGGATCTGTACTCAAGACGAAAATATAAACTAAATTTCAAGTTGTAATAACAGATCCCAAGTACCTAACAGTTCTTGCGATTTCATGATCAGTCTGTTTCTCCTTTATATATATATATATATATATATATATATATATATATATATATATATATATATATATATATATATATATATATATATATATATATATATATATATATATATATATATAACGGGACCCAACAGTCTACCATGACCTCTCTCTCTCTGTATATATGTATACAGAGAGAAAGAGAGGACATGGTAGCATATGGGGTCCAATGTAAATGACTCTTGGCTGGCGTGTCATGAGTTCAAGCTCAGCGCCACTGAAAACCCGCCGTGTAGAGGAATGATGCACTTTAAAGAGAGCTTAAACTTGCTCCCGTTGGTGTGGTGGTAAGGAGAGGGGAGGTGTTATCCTCGTCACTTGAACATGGTTCAAAATGACGAGATCCGTCACTAAAAGCCCTCATGTAAATGAACAGTAAAACGCTAATATTCCCTCCCTTATATATATAAAGAGTGTTTTTTTCAGGTATAGAAGTTTAAGTTGGCATTACTTTTCAAGATGGCGACCTATTTAACAGCTGCCAAGTGATTTATTCTCAGTTTGGTTTGGCAATTCATCAAAACGATCATCAAGCAAGGCGTAGATTCGTCGAATGGGCCCCAAACGAGATTGCCGTTGTTCCCGATTTTCATAAGCGAATTTTGTTTAGCGATGAAGCACACTTGTGGTTGAATGGTTACGTCAACAAACAAAACTGCCGCATTTGAGTGAAGCTATTCCACAAGTGTATGTCGAAACACCGTTACGTCCGGAAAAACTGACAGTTTGGGCTGGTGGAATCATTAGTCCGTACTTCTTCAAAAACGTAGAAGGCCGCAACGTTACAGTCAATGGTGATCGGTTTAGAGCCATGATTACTAACTTTTTCATTCCTGAATTGAACAATCATGATGTCCAGGAGCTGTGGTTCCAACAAGACGGCGCAACATGTCACACAGCTGCTGCCACAATCGATATATTAAAAGCCACGTTTGGTGACCGCCTAATTTCATGTTTTGGACCTGTGAATTGGCCTCCAAGATCTTGTGATTTAACACAGCTAAACTATTTTCTGTGGAGTTATGTAAAGTCATTGGTCTATGCGGATAATCCACAAACGCTTGATTATTTGTAAAACAACATTCGCCGTGTTATTGCCGATATACGGCCGCAAATGTTGGAAAAAGTCATCGAAAATTGGACATCCAGATTGGACTACATCCGAGCCAGCTGTGGCAGTCATATGCCAGAAATCATATTTAAAATGTAATGCCACAAGATTATCTTTCGAATAAAAAAAATCATGTCAATCGAATAATACATAGTTGTTTTTTTTTTTGCAATTTAAAGTTCTATACCTCGAAAAAAACACCCTTTATATATATATATATATATATATATATATATATATATATATATATATATATATATATAAAAATACTATGTTAAATATGGATCAATATGATTGTGATTCTAAATTTAACCTTTGTAAAACCTTTAATTCTATTTATCTTTGAAATTGTAAAGTATGTCATTATAAATATATTGGACAGGCCTCCAATACTATTAATTTAAGGATTAATCAGCATAGACATGATGTTAAATTCTTTAATAAATCTAATAATTCTAATAAATTTGGCACCCTCTCTTTTAACTGGGTATCAATTTCTGGATATTTTTACAGAAATCTCTATCTATTTTGAACTTACTTTTAAGAGCTTACTCTCAAGTTTGTTTTTATAAATTAACTTGTTTCTGTTTTGCTTTGGTACACTCTCTTTTGACTGGGTATTTATTTTTGAATTTTACAGAAATATATATAATTTGACTTGTTAGTTATTAGGATGAGGGAATTTCATAACTCTCCCTCTTTCTCCAATAACAATTTTGGAAAGGATCTGAGTTCTGTTAAGGAATTATATATTCGTAATAATTCTAATATTAAACTATTCAAGACTAGAATTTTTTGGAATAAAAAATTCGTTAATGGCCATCATAATCATTATAAACAAAACTTGTTAAATTCTAGTAATCAGATTTCTCAAAATATTAATAAATGTTACACTAAGAGTCCTGCTATACATGGAATTATTAATAATTTATCTTCTTATAATTTTGATAACACTCAATCTTATAATAGTCTTAAGTTAAAATTCAATAAATGTAGAGATAGTAGATGTAAAAGATGTACTATGTTAAATATGGATCAATATGATTGTGATTCTAAATTTAACCTTTGTAAAACCTTTAATTTTATTTACCTTTTAAATTGTAAAGTATGTCATTATAAATATATTGGACATACCTCCAATACTATTAACTTAAGGATTAATCAGCATAGACATGATATTAAATTCTTTAATAATTCCAATAATTCTAATAAAATTGATCTTAGACACTTCCGTATGCATGATTTCAAAAATGTTGAACTGTCTATCATTAAAATTACTCCAATTACTAAGCACAGATTATGGTGGGAAAATCACTCTTTACACTAGGAGGTTTAATACAATCTATCAATATGTCCTTAACGTTTTGTATTTTGCTACAAATACTTTGCAAATAATGTTACAGAATAATAATAAAGAATTTTTTTATAATGCCAATAAATTAAACAATACTTCTAAAAGAAAATCTTGAAGTAATAGAACTAAAAGGAAAAATAGAGATAAAAATTCATTAAATGACAATATTAGACTTCTTAATCAGATGATTTTGAAAAAAAACTTTAATATCAAAGAGATCAAATACTTCATGTTTGCTCTTAATAAACATGAAATTTCATTGTTATATGAATCCTTAAATAATTATTTCTTAAAGGTTTGTCATGCAGTACACTTTATTAAAGACATTCTTAACTATCTAGTTAAAAATTCAATATTAATGTTGAGAAAATTAATGAACCTATTACAGAGTACTTCACTTTATTATTAATGAATAAAACTTTTGACAATATTAATTTTTCTAATGTATTTAATAGACATTTGTCACTTTTTCCGGTTAGGAAGGTGGTTGTAAAGAAAGCTTTTAAATATAACAAAACGATGGGCAGATTTATCTTTAATTACAACAATAGTTCGCCCTCTATTAATATAGAAGATTGTATATGTAAAAACTATAATGATTTTGTTGATGGTCATCATAAACATGTAGTTACTGGCAACTTAGACATAATCAATGATAATATTTTAATAGATATAATGAGTAAAGGCACTAATTTTAGATTAAATATTTCTAATAACAACAATACTGTTAAAAAACAAATTATTAAAAATATAGATAATTTTATTACAAAATCTGCAATTAAATTTGGACTACCTATTGAGGCATTTGATGAGTATAAGTACAATATTTTAAAAGACCTTATGAATTTTAGTTACCATTCTCAATATGAAACTACTTTTAAAGATATAAAACAGAAAATTTATGAATTACAAAAGAATTTTATCATAGTTTACATTGATAAAGTACCTGGTTACTATGCTGTGATTTGTAAGTATTTTTATTATAATATTTATTATGATCACTTTCTTAATAATGGTTCTTTTAAAAAATTAGATTTGTCGCATAATGAAATTAGTAATCGTACTATTGCTATTTATAAAAAAATTAGGTTATTGTATTCCTAAAATTAAAAGTATCTATATATTTTTTTAACTCCAGAATTCCATAAAAGTCCGGTTAAATTTAGAACTGTGACAAATGGTTTTAGAACATATATTACTACTGCAGGCAAATTACTTCATAATATTATACAAAACTTTATTAATCAGCAATTTAATAAAGCTATAATTAAAAATAGTAAAGAGATTATTGATTTTTTTAATAATAAAAATATTTATTCAGTTCATAGTTATGACTTTGAAGATCTTTTCAATTCTGTTGATATAAATGATATTATTAAAGAAATTTTAGAAAACAACACACACACAGTGTGTATAATCTTAATATTAATAATAACAAATTCATAAAACTCTCATAGATTTTTACTTAAAAGAAAATTACATTAATTTTAATGGTTCTTTATATAAACAAGAGAAATGACTCCCACAAGGGGGCCCAGCTAGTAATAGTTTGGCTAATCTTTATTTACATTTTTATGAATGTAATTATGTTATTAATAATGTCTACTACATTTTTAGATATATTGATGATTTAATTATTTTTGGTAAAAATTATAATTTAAATCCTATTATTAATTTGTATCCGTCCTACTTAAACTTAGTTAAAATTAATAATAATCCAATCAAAACAAATTACCTAGATTGATCATTGTATATTAAGGGTTTGAAACTACATAGTAATATTTATGATAAAAGAGATGCCTTTAATTTTAATATCATCAAAGTGCCTTACTGGAATTCTAATTTATCAATATCTATGTACAGAAATATTATTTTTAACTATATTTTACGCTATAATGTATTAGTTAGCGATAAAGCTAATATTTTTTAAATCTTAAAAATTTTTTTAATCACTGTATTGAACATGGATACTCTGCTAACTTTCTTTGTAATTATATTTATAATGATATTTTTATGATACAATTTGTATTACTGTAATTATTTACTGTTATTATGTTTTGTAATGTTTTTTTTAAATTTAGACAATATCTAATTTATTCTACAATTATTAAATAGATGGTGCCACATGTTTATTTTTTAAAAAAAATTTAATATATATTTTTTGAGTTTCTTTATTTTTTCTTTATTATTTTTATGATTTTTAAAAGTATATATATATATATATATATATATTATCGTATCGTATCGCAATTAATTTTATGCGGTTCTGCTCTCTCTATTTGGCGAGAACACGTTACTGCACTCTTGGCCATCGTTTTAACTCCGATTTCGTAGGTTATATTTATATTCCGATGTTATTTAGTTTAATGATTTTTTAATATTTGAATTCTACATATATAACTCTTTCCTTTCCTCTTGGTACATAGTATGACAAATTACAGGTGAAGGTTGGTGCCACAAAACTTGTTTAAACCTGCAATCCTGGTTCCTAAGGCCAGGAATTTGTCTTTTTACTATGTGCCTCCTTCCTACTTTTAGTTATCTTAGGTATATAAATATATGTTTATTTTTATATTTTTGTTTATATATTTGTGTATATGTATATATATGTATAAATTTATATATATGTGTATGTATATGTATATGATTATATATTGAAATTTTTTTTATATTGGATTATATATATATATATACATATATTTATGATGAATCACCAGCGCCCTTTATATGTCAGTTGGGGGATAAACTTCCTACTAGGACAACGCAACCCACCTCCTGCATAAGTATTTTGATTTTTAGTTCAGCGGCCTTATTGAAGGCACGTGCAGGAACGGCTTATTCGCTCCTCATCGACACTTGTAATAGTTCTCGTCTCTTGTCATGTCTTGGAGAACAGAATGATTTGCTGAACATAGGAATATAATATGGTATGATAAACGGCTAAACCTTTCATTGATTCTTCCAATATATTACTTCAATTTAATACATACACACGTCTTAAGTCCGAAAATTAAAAACTTTTTTGAATAAGTTGTAACAATCTGCACCGTTTTGATGAATTGTTTTATAAAAAAAGTTATTACAATACCTGAGATCATAACATGTACATTTACCACAATTAGACCTATCTATTGCGTGTGAGTATGTATTTACTATGAACTAAGTTGAATATAGAACCTATTCTGAAAAGAAACTTAAACTTGTTTTGCTTAAAGGATAAAAAAGATAAAAATCGAGCTATTTTTTGACATGTATATATATTTTTTTTGATGCACGAAAAATAAATTTATCGTAATGCCATTGAATGTACAATGTTTTTGGTTAATCCTTGAAGGGTATAAACAAACAAATGCGATGGTTTGCCAAACTTCGGACATGTAACATATAAAAAGCCTTGGGAAAAGCAAGGGTTTTCTAAATCTATCCTCAAATTGTCATTGTTTGACCTTGTGACTTATTAATGGTCATAGCAAATGCCAAACGAGTTGGAAATTGCAAACATTTGAATGGGTAGGTGAATCTGAAAGCGTCATTGGGGTCTGTAGTAGAAGTACAACTTCACCTTGAAGTTTGCGAACGATTTTTTTGTGAACAATCGCGCGCCCTTACATAATTTTGGCGTGTTTTGAACTAATTGCTATATCGGACAGAATTGTGAATCTAAATCATTCTCGAATCCATTTGAACGCATACAAAAAATATCATCCAAATCGGTTCAGCCAATTAGGAGGAGTTCAGTCACATACACACGCACATAAGAATTATATATGTAAAGATATATGTCTTATCATGGTGAAATGATTAATCTTTCCGATTCTATAACTATTTGTTGTCTGATTTTAATAGAAAAATATAGATTGCAATTCCAAAAACGGCAAAAATATTGGGAACTTTTTCCCTCTTCTTTTTTTTTATTTATTGCCGCACATTAGCAGAATAATCAGCACACACACACAGGGGTAAAATAATTATACGTTTTAAGTTTTATAATAATTATATTTTTAAATAATTGCAATATTGGACCGAATTTTGATTCTAAATTATACTCGAATCCACTTGAACCCACGCAGAAAATGTCATGAAAATCGGTCCAGCCGTAAAGGAGGATTCAGTCACATACAAACGCACAGAATATTTTTATGTATAAAGATATATATATATATATATATATATATATATATATATATATATATATATATATATATATATATATATATAAGGATTCCCACAAGGGGGCCCAGCTAGTAATAGTTTGGCTAATCTTTATTTACATTTTTATGAATATAGTTATGTTATTAATAATGACTACTACATTTTTAGATAAATTGATGATTTAATTATTTTTGGTAAAAATGATAATTTAAATCCTATTATTAATTTTTATCCGTCCTACTTAAACTTAGTTAAAATTAATAATAATCCAATCAATACAAATTACCTAGATGTATCTCTGTATATTAAGGATTTGAAACTACATACTAATATCTATGATAAAAGAGATGCCTTTAATTTTAATATCATCAAAGTGCCTTACTGGAATTCTAATTTATCAATATCTATATATAGAAATATTATTTTTAACTATATTTATCGCAATAAAGTATTAGTTAGCGATAAAGCTAATATTTTTTAAATCTTAAAGAAATTTTTAATCACTGTATTGAACATGGATACCCTGCTAATTTTCTTTGTAATTATATTTATAATGGTTTTTATGATACAATTTGTATTAATGTAATTATTTACTGTTATTATGCTTTGTAATTTTTTTAAATTTAGACAATATCTAATTTATCCTACAATTATTAAATAGATGGCGCCACATGCTTGCTTTTTTTTAAATTTAAAATATGTTTTTTTCAGAGTTTCTTTATAATTTACGCTAATTTTATGATTTTTATTTTTATGATTTTTTAAAAGTATATATATATATATATATATATATATATATATATATATATATATATATATATATATATATATATATATATATATATTTTCTTGTTATCGTAAATCGTATCGCAATTAATCGTTTCTTATATCGTATCGCAAGTAACTTTATGCGGTTCTGCTCTCCCTATTTGGCGGGAACACGATACTGCACTCTTGGCCATCGTTATAAATCCGTTTTAGTAGGTTATGTTTATGTTCATATATTCTTGTTTAATGACTTAATATTTAAATTTTACGTATAGAACTCTTTCCTTTCCTCTTGGTACATAGTATGACAAATTACAGGTGAAGGTTGGCGCCGCAAAACTTGTTTAAACCTGCAAACCTGGTTCCTAAGGCCAGGAATTTGTCTTTATACTGTGTGCCTACTTCCTACTTTTAGTTATCTTAGGTTTATAACTATATGATTATTTTTATATTTTTGTTTATATGTATATGTATATGTGTGTATAAATTTATATATATGTGTATGTATATGTATATGATTATATTTTAAAAAAATTCTTATATTGATTATATATATATATATATATATATATATATATATATATATATATATATATATATATATCATGTATTGAGTAATTCTTTGATTGACAGGAGAAATGAAACGTGCAGCCGTTTATCGTATTATATTTTATTTCAACATTCAGCAAAGCCTTCTGTATTCCAAGCCATGAAAAAACGAGTCCTTTTCTTAGCCTGGATCAGGAACCAGTGTGCCAATCGTGCACGGGATTCTTCGTAAGTTTGCCGGAGTTGAAGTCAAAGTCTTTATTCAGGAGGAGGGTTTAGGTGTTCTGTTAGGTCTCACCCCAACTGACACTTGAAGGCTTTGCGATTCATCAAACACATATATATACACACACTCATGGACCAAAAATTATTGCTCTAAGAAATAATTTTGGGATCGTAACGAAACTTAGCTTGCATGTACATGTCGGGGAGATATGCAAATGATTAGAAATGCAGAGTGATTGCGCATTTCGTATAGACGGTAGAGGGTGCTTAACGTCGTTCTCTGTGGAATAAAAAAAAAAGGTAATCAAAGCATGTTTGAGTGTGCTGAATCGTTTACTAGAAAAGAGCTGAGGTAGACATGCCATTGCGCCATTTTCGAAGTCAATATGAGCAGCTGTAGCAGTTTGAGAGGAAGAGAATCATCGGCATGATGAAAGCTGGTTGGTCAGCTATGCGAGTAGCTCGACAATTAGGCCGATCTGATTGTGCTGTGAGGAGATGTTGGAACCAGTGGATTCGAAAGATGTCATTTACACAAAGACCAAGCTCAGGACGCCCTCGAAAGACGCCATCGGGAAGATTATCACATCGTAAGAAATGCACGCGTACAGCCAACTGCTTCATCAGCCGCCATCCAGGCACATGTAGCACCTTCACTAGGGGCCACTTTGTCTTCTCGAACCATACAAAGGCGCATGGCTGAAATGCATTTGGGATCGCGGTTCCTATTACATGTGCTGTCCTTGAAGCCCATCCAAGTACGCAGTCATTTGGGTTGGTGCTGTGCACGAGGAAACTAGAGTGCAGCGGTATGGAACCAGGTGATCTTTAGCGATGTATCCAAATTCAATCTCAGCATTGATGACCATCGTGTTCACGTGTGGAGACCCGATGGTGAATGCCTCAATCCTACCTTTGCTTTACTGCGACACTCCGGTCCAACTGCTGCTCTGATGTTATGGGGTGCCATTGCCTACAATACATGATCACCCCCTACTATTGATACGTGGCATCCTGACAGCCTAGCAGGATGTCCATGACATCCTGCAACCACATGCGTTGTCACTCATGCAATGGCTCCCAACTGCCATTTTTCAATAAGACAATGCTCGGACTTACACTGCAAGAGTGTCACATGAATCTTTCCGTACTGTTACTACCTTTCCTTTCCCTACAAGATCCCCAGATTTGTTTCCAATCGAACATATCTGGGATCATTTGAGACGGCGAGCTGGGAAACCCACGAGTTTGATTGAACTGGAGGCAAGGTTACATCAAATATGGAACCAAATGTCTCAAGATATTATGCAGAACTTGTATGCCTCAATGCCAGTTCGTATCGCATCATACATTTGCGCTAGAGAGTATTAAATCATCCTTTTTTTGCCTTTTTCTATGAAAAATTAATATCCTATTATTTTATGAATTTCTAGTCATTAACTTATATCAAAATATGGTCTTCTTGGTCGCTAATTAAGTGTTTCTCAAACTGTGGGGCGTGCCCCCTGGAGGGGGCTAGCATATTAAAAATAAAAGATTTAAAAATATTTTTTGGAATGATGTAAAACAAAATGCTTTCTGACATAGTTAAAAATACACATTTACACTGATATAATTTATTTTTATCATCTGGTGATCATCAAAAATGAAAGATTCCACTTCAAACGCTCATTAGCCATCTTTGATCCACTAACCAAATAAAAAAAAAGACATTTTGTTAGTTTTACTGTAATACCACGATGACAGAATTTTTATTAATTTAGTTTTAACCCTTAAAATACTACTTTAGACTAAAATATTACTATGTTTCACTCCATCTCTTTTTCTATTAGGAACGTTGTAAATAATATTTTTTTGTTGCTTTTTGAGTTTTATGATATATGGATAAGCGTATTGAGCACTTTGAAGGATTATTTGGCTAAGATGTATTTTTATGAATAATCTAAATCATGTATTGCATAATGAGAAACCTTTTACACAATTAATTTTTAGAACATGCTACACTTTCCTCATGAACAATTTTGTGGTTTTGATTGCTGTGTTGTACGACTTATTATGGTTTATAAATGTAAATGTGCAGAATATAAAAAAATGGGCATCTGTGATCCCTATTGAAGGAAGTTGAAACTGATCAAGGAATTGAAGAACCTGCTGAAATAATGCATATCAATCAAGATATATATATATAGCGAAAGTAAATATGAGAAAAGCGTTAGACATGAAATGTTTGAGTTGATTTGAAATTTTCAAATGCTGTCTAAATATCTCTATGAACAAAACTATGAAGCCATAATGTAGCACTTCACCGTGTCAAAAAGACACAAGGAAGAAAAAGTTCAAATGATATTTGTCGATTATCAAATGGCTGCAAAACTACAAAAACGTGAACAAAATATGACAGTTTTGCTGTAAAATAATGTTCCTGTATTGTTAGGGAAAAGTGTCTGTGGTTTATGTCCTTTATTAAGGACACGCACATTTGGAACATTTTCTTTAGTTTTATTGGATTTTTTCTCAAATTTTCAAACGAAAATTGAAAAGTCCTCGAAATTAGGTAAGTAAATTTTCTCTAAGTTAAATTATTCACTGGAATTGTGATTTTTATTGTGTATAGTAAAAACAATCATAAAATAAATTATAGTTTTAAAGTAAACTAGAAAACACGCTTTTATAGTGAATCGAACTAAAAAGTAAAATAAATAAATAAATAAAAATGTATGTATTACTTAAAAGTAATACATACAAAATTTAATACTTATCTTGTTAATTTGTACATTTTATAATTATGATCGTAAGGTAGATTTAGCGTGAAAAAAGTGCAATATTATTGCATTCAATACATTATTAACACGCGATAAAAATTATGATTCAAAATTGGGTCACCAGTAGTGAAAGTTTGAGAACCACTGCTCTAATTGTTTTTGCGTGCGTGTATATATATATATATATATATATATATATATATATATATATATATATATATATATATATATATATATATATATATATATATATATATATATATATATATATATTGCCGCACGCATAATTTGCTACAAGTCCCGATAGCCGAGTTGGCAGAGCGTTGGACTGAACTTCCTCAGGTCTCGGGTTCGAATCCCGGCCCCGGCAGATTTATCCAAAGACTGGAATTTTGTTCTCGTTTTTAATGTATTGTTTCTCTAGGTTCTAGATGAATCCAGATCATTCTTTAGAGTGCATACTGGTTATTTCTCGAATATTCCGAAGTGTATAAAAGCAGAGTTCATCGCCAGTTGGGCATGTTCTCAGTCCAGTGTTGTATCGAGCTCCAAGCGTTAGAATAAATCTAATTGTTTGTTTAATTGAACTGTGTACTTCTTTCGAACTCCGTGACAAGTTTGGTGGAGGCGCGGGGTACAATTACGTCAAACGTGGATAATAGTGACAACCTTCGCAGGAGCCTCCGGTTAAGAGGATTATCCCCCGAATTCGGACTGTTAAAAAATAGTAGGAAGAGGACAAAAATGCCGACCGAGCAAGAAGCCAAGCCCGCTGTAGTAACACCTTCGTTACAGCAATGGAGGAGCCCATCGACCTTCCGAGGAGCGCCTGGGAAGACCCTCTCAAATGGCTTAAAGAGTACGATCGAGTAGCCAACTTTAACAAGTGGGATGACATGATGTGCCTGGCTAACGTTTATTTCTTTCTTGACGGAACTGCGAGACAGTGGTATGTCAACAACGAAGACGCCTTAGATTCCTGGGAAGCGTTTAAAAATGGACTAAGTGGACTTTTCGGTGACCGTCAAAAATATACCAGAAGGGCAGAAGAACTAAAATGCCGAGCCCAGCGTTCAGGCGAGAGTACACAGTCCTACATACAAAGTGTATTAGGACTTTGCCAAGAGGTAAATCCTCTGATGAAAGAAGACGAAAAAGTGTCACACCTAATGAAAGGTGTTGCTGAGGATATTTATCAGGCCCTGTTGACGAGAGAAATCAACGACACAGCAAGTTTTATCAAATGGTGCAACTATATCGAAGATATGAAGCAGAAGAGAGTTGGTCGACCGAGATTTGAAAGGCTTCCAAACGTCGTACCGGTTGCATCCCTGACGGATGAGACTGATTTGGTCTCTTATTCGCACAATCGTACGAGAAGAAGTCCATCGACTAGTTAACCAGACGCAAGAATCTTTGGACTCCGATCCCCAGTCCTTAGAAGAGATCGTTCAAGACGAAGTTGAAAGGGTTTTGGCCCCAGTGTCAACAAAACCTACAGAAACTAGACCACGACCAACATACGCCGCTGTAACCAGGAAATACAGAGCTCCTGTTCAGAAATTCCCACCTCAACCAAGAAAAACAGATGTGTGGAGAACGGCTGACAACAGACCTGTTTGTTTCCACTGCGGACGTCCTGGACATGTAATGCGCTACTGCCGAGAGAGAAAGGCTGTCTTTGACAACTCTCGAAACCGCCGACGGAACTTCGACGACGTTGGCACTGAAGAAGAAATACGCCGACCAAACTCTTCTCGCCGTTTTACGCCAAGTCCCACGAGAGGCCGATCCCCAATACGTCGTTACAGATCCCCGTCGCCATATCGCCGATCCAGTCAGTCGCCAGGCCGTAGGAGCGAGGAAAACTAAGGAGAGCGACCTTCCAAGGTGAGGCCGCGTGTACTGGAAATCCTCCGTCGACCGCCAAGATGACTGGTAACCAACTAGACGTAATAATAGATAAGAAGCCGATACGTGCTCTAGTAGATTCTGGGGCATCGTTTTCTGTCATATCCGATAAGTATCGCCGATTTTTAAAGAAAGTTCTGTTTGCTGATGTCAAGAGCGTTATGCTGAAAGTTGCGGATGGAAATTTTGTTCGGCCGATAGGAAATGTGTTTTACGTGTCCGTATAAACAATCGAGAACTGCCTTTTGAATTTATTGTTTTATCACATTGTAGCCATGACGTCATCCTAGGATGGGACTTTTAGAGGCGTCTCAAGCCGTTATAGACTGTGGACAAAATGAACTTGTTCTAGAAGACATCTGTCGAGACTCCACAGCGCCTGACGCCTGGAATTTGTATGCCACCAGAGACTATACACTTAAGCCGCATTCTTTAACTAGAATAACAGTATCAGGATATCAAACCCGAGGAGACATAAATGTAGTTCTAGACGGCAGCAAACATTTGCTCTTCGAGAAAAATATTGCTACACCGTCCATGGTATCCACATATCGTAACGGAAAAAGTGATGTCTGGGTTACCAACCTGCAGTTCCGAAACCAAATCATCCCTAGAGGAATGTGCATAGGCCAAGCTGAGCCACTAAATGAAGGGCATCTATGTGTTATTTCCGACACATCGGGTTGCTTGGATGACCAGCAAGAAACTTCGGAGTCACAGATGAATTGTTCGTTAATGATGTCACCCGAGTTAAGTGACGAACAGAGAAACAAGCTATCCGAACTACTCCGGAAATTTTCTGGGCTTTTTCACGAAGACCGACAAGTCGACAGCCGCGAAGACGAATGTGAAACACAGGATTTTTACTGGTGATCATGCTCCAATCAACCAACGAGCCTACAGAGTCTCGCCGACTGAAAGACGCATCATTCATGAAGAGGTTCAGAAAATGCTTGATGAAGGTATCGTCCAACCCTCTGAAAGTCCTTGGTCATCACCCGTTGTGCTCGTAAGAAAAAAGACGGTAGTTGGCGTTTTTGCGTCGATTATCGCAAGCTGAATAGCGTCACGAAAAAGACGTTTATCCTCTGCCTCGTATTGACGATACGCTTGACTGTCTGAAAGGTGCCAAGTTCTTTTCTTCCATGGATCTCCGATCTGGTTATTGGCAAATAGAAATAGACGAAGCGGATCGTGAAAAGACGGCATTTATTACCCCCGAAGGCTTATACGAGTTTAAAGTCATGCCGTTTGGTCTCTGTAATGCACCTGCGACCTTCGAGAGAATGTTGGACAATTTGCTATGCCATTTTAAATGGACTATGTGTCTTTGTTACCTAGATGACATAATAGTGTTCTCAGAAACTTTTGAAGACCATCTTATACGATTAAGACTTGTTCTAAAATGTCTTCAGGAAGCTGGTCTTAAATTAAATTCAAAGAAGTGTCTTTTGCTGCCCAAGAAGTAAAGATTCTGGGCCATCTTGTATCTAGTAATGGCGTTCGTCCCGATCCCGACAAAATAAAAGCCGTAAGAAATTTTCCCACTCCAAAGAATATACATGACATACGAAGTTTTCTTGGCCTTTGTTCCTACTTTAGAAGATTTATTAAAGGTTTCTGTTATCTCGCCGAACCCTTGCAGTCGTTGCTGAAAAGTGGCGTGGAGTTTCATTGGGGTCCTGAAGAGGTGGAAGCATTTAACGGTCTTAAGAAAGCACTTACTTCGGATCCAGTATTGGGGATGTACGACGAAAGAGCTTTTACAGAAATCCATACTGATGCAAGCGGGTACGGTATCGGAGCTGTCCTAGTACAAATTCAGAATAATGTCGAGAAAGTTATAGCATACGCTTCTAGAACTCTGACAAAAGCCGAAAAGAATTATTCCACCACAGAAAGGGAATGTCTTGCCATCGTATGGGCTACCAACAAATTCCGGCCGTACATATTCGGAAAACACTTTACTGTTGTAACTGACCATCATTCCTTGTGCTGGCTCATGAATTTAAAGGATCCTTCAGGAAAGCTTGCCAGATGGGCCCTCCGACTTCAAGAGCATGATTTTGACGTAAAATATAAAACCGGTAAGAAGCATAGTGACGCCGACGCTCTTTCGAGAAATCCAGTGGAAGAGGAAACGGAAACATCAGACAAATTTTTAGCAGTCACGACGAGTATGAACCTTGCGATGGAACAGAAAAAGGATCAAGACCTTGCGAAATTAAAACTTTTGAGCAACTCATCCAAAAACGAAGAATTCAGATTTATCGACGGTATCCTTTGCAGGAAGAATTTTGATCCAGATGGAAAGTTGTGGTTGCCAGTCATTCCTAAACATCTACGAGCAGACATACTAAGGCACTTTCATGACGCCCCCACCGCAGGACACCTTGGTTTCGCGAAAACTTATGACAGGATACGCAAGAGATTTTACTGGCCGGGAATGTACCGAAATGTCGTTCGGTATGTCATGCATTGTCGGGAGTGCCAAAGGAGAAAGTCCGTTCCTCAACGACCACCTGGACGTTTAGTTCCCATCCCTCCAGCTATAGCTCCTTTCCATCGCATTGGAATTGATCTCCTTGGGAGATTTCCAAAGTCTGCTCATGGAAACAAATGGATAATAGTCTGCACGGATTACTCAACACGATATGCAATAACAAAAGCCTTGCCGACAGCCGAAGTCGACGAAATAGCGAAGTTCTTACTTGAAGAAATTGTCCTCAGGCATGGAGCTCCTCGAGTAATTATCACAGATCGTGGAGCCGTCTTTCGATCCAGACTTGTTTCCTCTCTCGTCGACTTGTGTAACATTGATCATCGTTTCACAACGGCGTATCATCCCCAAACAAATGGACTGACGGAGCGCTTCAATAAGACCTTGGCCGACATGTTGTCAATGTATGTGGATGTAGAGCAGAAAAATTGGGATGAAATTCTACCATTTGTAACCTTCGCTTATAATACCGCTAAACAAGAGACCACAGGTTTTACGCCGTTCTATTTACTTCATGGTCGTGAAGCGGAAACGACACTAGATACAATGCTACCATTCTGTCCTAACGATTTTGATGACAATAACATCACCAAGATAGCAGCCAGAGCCGAAGAATCACGACAGCTAGCCCGAGTGCACACTCTGAGAGCTCAAGACAAAGATCGTCGACGTTACGATTCCAAACACCAAATGGTATCCTACGCTCCCGGAGATCTCGTATGGGTTTATACTCCAGTGAGAAAAGTCGGTCTCTCCGAAAAACTCTTAAGAAGGTATTTCGGACCGTATCAGGTGCTACGCCGTTTATCAGCCGTGACTTACGAAGTACAAGATTTTGATCCTGCTTCACGAAAAAGAAAACTAAGAGAAGTTGTCCATGTACTGCGTATGAAACCGTACCATGATCCCGCCGAGCAAATCGAAACCGAGGATATTCCTCCCAAAGAATCATACAAAGGACCCATCACTCGTTCCAGAATAAAGACCCTTGAACAAAATGACAGCGGGGCGCTGTCTTCTTTTTCGAGGGGAGCAATGCCGCACGCATAATTTGCTACAAGTCCCGATAGCCGAGTTGGCAGAGCGTTGGACTGAACTTCCTCAGGTCTCGGGTTCGAATCCCGGCCCCGGCAGATTTATCCAAAGACTGGAATTTTGTTCTCGTTTTTAATGTATTGTTTCTCTAGGTTCTAGATGAATCCAGATCATTCTTTAGAGTGCATACTGGTTATTTCTCGAATATTCCGAAGTGTATAAAAGCAGAGTTCATCGCCAGTTGGGCATGTTCTCAGTCCAGTGTTGTATCGAGCTCCAAGCGTTAGAATAAATCTAATTGTTTGTTTAATTGAACTGTGTACTTCTTTCGAACTCCGTGACAATATATATATATATATTACATTCGTGCACAAAAGTTGTGAATACTGAATAATGTGAGGAGGGGGAATTATGCAAGCATTTTATTCACTGTGAAGAAATTTATGAAATAATAGGAACATATGCGCATTGGAGTATTTATTGAAAACGTTTATATAAAACTTAAATGCATAATACTATTGGTTATTTTCAAAATTACAGATGATTAAACAATTTGTATGGTAATTATTTATACGCATCATTTTATCGAACAATATGTTGTCTTAATTAAAAAACCCAAAGAATTCATAAAATTTATTATAACTTATCATTGATCTTAACTTTAAATTTCATTCTGTTTTTAATATACGTAAGTGCTTCGAGCTCTTTCTTCTTCAATATTTTAAAGAATTAATAATTTTTTTGCTCTTTTTTAGTAACAATTTATTAAAAACCTAGTGCATATTGTTTCATTTTTTTAATAATATTTTGCAGAAATACTTTTAGTATGTA
Source organism: Trichonephila clavipes (assembly GCA_019973935.1). Classification (NCBI taxonomy): domain Eukaryota; kingdom Metazoa; phylum Arthropoda; class Arachnida; order Araneae; family Nephilidae; genus Trichonephila; species Trichonephila clavipes. The sequence goes on along the minus strand of BMAU01000357.1, from coordinate 104,996 downwards.
TTCTAATAGTATATATAGCTTTCGAAACCACCATATTATTCTACGTACCTATCTGTCTTCATTACTGTCTTTGACAAGTGGGTAATTAGGTATATCGGAATTACTTGTTTAGGTAGGTTTTAGAGCAACAATCTTCCCCAATGATGTAAATAAATTTCTATAAGCGTTCATCTTTGCACAGTATAATGTTTAACTTGTTACCACAATTAATAGAACGGTTGTTTGTTCTTCGCTTGAATTGTTTTAACGCTAATTTAAACATAGCGGCTTGTTCAAGAGGTGGTTAAGTATTCAACGCCATGATTAGATTCTGGCAATTTACAGAGGACATGATTACACCTAATAATTTCCGTTAAGGCTATGTAAATAGCTTTTCATTCTGCTAAGGTAGGTAGGATTAATTTGGGAATTGTTTATGTATGTGGGTATTGAAATGAGGTGATATAATTTCCGAATATTGAACAAAATAAACATTTTTCCAAGATAACTTCAAATATTTCTCTAACAGAATTTGTATAAAACTGATAATTCTGGTTAGAATAGAATTCAGAGATTAATATTATCTATCACATATTTAAACTAGTATGAAAATGAATGAACAAATGAAGGTTTAATGTCAAAAATTGCCACTCTGTGTTATTTTTCTATATTTAGCATAGATCTATATTTTGTTATTAAAGCAACCAACACAGAAAATCCGGTTTAACAAAGGCAGGATGTTGAAAATGATAATGATATACGATGTGCTTTTGTTTTCACTGCAAAAATTAATCCATCATCCATCTCTACCCAAAATTCAACGAGCGATTTATTACAAAATTGACTTTTGAATTTTCAATGGATGGGAAATCTATTAAGATTTCTTCTTCGGAAGTTGAGAGCTCTTCTGGAGTATCTTCAAGTACACTGGCCTCAAAAAGTTAAGGTACAACCGGGTTTTTGTGTCTAATTTGCAAATGAATGAATGTAGAAACAAAAAATTTGGAGGATATGTTCATTAAATAGTTTTTATTGAATGCGTCATAGAAATTTGTATAAGTGTATTGCAAAAACGATTTATAACAAAAAAGCAATCTCTGCGAAAATGTCCATTCTTGGAGAAAACAGCACATCACAGTGTTATGTGGTAAAATGGCATAAAACAATACAAAAATGGGTTCTAATAAGGAATGTGTCCACCCCTAACTTGAATGCATTGGCGGCATCGATTTCCCATGCTGTTTATTAAGTTGTCGGACACCGGAATAGGAAGCGAAGACCAGACACAGAGTAAGCCTTGTTTTAGCTCATGTAACGACCTTGGAGGAGGATTTAAAGCAGCAACCTCTCTGCCAAGATAGTCCCAAAGATGTTCTATCGGATTCAGGTCTGGAGATCGAGCTGGCCATTCCATTCATTCCAAACCGTGATCCTCCAGATACTCCTCAACAATCCGAGCTCGGTGAGGTCTCGTGCATTATCATCCATCAGAATGAAGTCGTTACCAATAGCAGCAGCATATGGGCGGACATATGGATCAAGGATCTTATCCCGATATCTAAGACCAGTTACGGTTCCTCCATGGAACACATGCAGGTCAGCGTGGCCACCGAGCGAGATCCCTGCCCAAACCAGGATTCCACCACCTCTATAACTGTGTCTTTCAACAGTGTTGGATTGATGGTATCTAGTGCGCTGTTCCCTCCAGATCAGTAGACGCCCTGAATCACACTCCATTGTAAATCTGGACTCGTCTGTGAACAGCACAGAAGCCCATTGTTGCTGCGTCCAAGAAACATGTTCTCTTGCCCAGCATAAGCGGTTCCTTCGCTGTCGTCCGTTGAGGGGAACGCACACAACTGGTCTTCTTGCATACAGACCTGCATTGTGAAGACGATTTCGCACCGTAGTAGCGGAGATTCTTCTTCCTGATGCTTGAAAGGGGTCTGCAACGAGCTGCGGCACAGTAGTGGTTCTTCTCCTTCTTGCCGAAAGAGCTAGAAAACGGTCTTCTGCCGGTGTTGTAGCTCGTGGTCGGCCTGGAACAGGTCTTCTGGACACAGAATCTTCGGATTGGTATTGATCCCAAAGTCGCTGAACAACACTACGAGACACATTGAGACGTCTAGCAGCATCAGCCTGCGACAATCCCATTTCCATCCATCCAACTGCCCGCCACCTTAACGAATTGGGTAAACGACGTATCTGAGACATTTTCTAAACTCTATTGACTATTGTCACCGAAACTGCCAACAACTGTTGAAAATCAACATAACTTACACACAAAAGTACGAAAGCTTGATATTTGCATATTTTTCTCTCACTCATAAATATACGTTCTTTTCTATAAAATAAAAGTTGTAGCAATCGTTTTTGCATTAATGTTTTTAAAGTTCGTTATTATCATTCATGTAAACTATGCATTTTATAGTTACTGCCATTTTTTTTATGGTGAGCTTCGAAAAACATGTTGTACCTTAACTTTTTGAGGCCAGTGTAGATCACTAATCCACTCGT